>CM029462.1:32660178-33094675 GCA_017140185.1 Eucalyptus polyanthemos subsp. polyanthemos
CCAAAGCCACTTTGATTCCTCAAGTCATATATATGATTATACAACTTTTTTAAGTTTTTTCATTTTCAACTCTATGTGAGGATTACCCTTGATGCCACAACAAGGGAACTTTTCTTCAAACTACTTCTCTAAGATAATCATGTAGCCACTCTTGAAGCCATTATCGGCTTTCATTCCTCGCGTAACTAATTCTTCGAGACCATCTAGAAGTGCATTTTCTTCATCTATTGTCCATATACGTTGGTCTCTCTTTGTTCCCTTTCCTTGAGTTTGACTGAAATCGCTACCTTCCATTCCTAAACATCTCATTGCAATTTCAGAAAATTTAATGATGGAAGATAATGTGGTAGAAAAAATTTAATGATAGAGACAAAGAAACAGAAAACTAACTTAGCATATATGTCGATCGAACCACTATCTAGTAACACAATCAGCTCATAGCAAAGAGCTGAGTTGCAAATGTAACCTACAATTCAGAAGAATAATATTAAGCATTGTCAGCACCAATACAATCCAATTGTTCACAATTTGCAAAATTACATGATCCAGGTAAGACACACCATATAGCCACCACCTTATAGAGGAAAGCAACACATGTCATCTCCTTTAGAAAACTAATTCAAGGTGAACACAAATGAAATTACCATTCTAAAGTTAGAAAAAATAACAGAACACAGTTGAAATTGCATGGTAGCAATCGCATTAATAGAACTAGAAATAATTTCCCAGTTTGTATAAGTTGAATCATGTAGGACAACCATGCAACAAGTGTAAACAACCTACTTTATGGCTGGAAGCCTAGACATGGAAAATAAGTGTTTGTGGTAAACTTTTGAAGTGCTCTTGTTTTAAGCACGTCAAGGGGACCATAGATGGAAAGAACAGGATATTCGAAGGCTAGGAAGAGCCACTCACAAAACTATTAACTTTATTTTGTAGAATGGTGGATATAACAACTTTGTACATCTTACCTATTTTTCTTCCCGACTCTTCTATTTGCTTGTGTAGTCTGACATTCTCTCTCTACATTCTTTCATACACTTCCTACGTACCAAGTACTTCTCTTCCACTTGTTGAATGCTATCTCACAACTCAAAAAGTGTATTCAAGCATCTTAAACTAGCCTTGACGATAAATACAAATGAATGGTACCAACAATCCCAAAGCACACTTAGACTCACTATAATACCGCCAAAACAACATCAAAATAACATTCTTCATGGTAGACTTCATTCCTAAATATATGCTTCTTGAGTGTTGGGTTTTGTTGGATTCCCAAAAATCGGATTCAACACTAAATCGAACCCCTAAAACGAATACGGAAGATGAGCCCGGGAAAAACACATGCATCACCGATCCTAAGGCGCATCACATAATTGAACGTACCTTGTTAGCCACAGATTAAACACCGACGCCGATATGAGGAAGAGAAACCGATCCCGTTCGATCCGATGACATCAATTGGCCTTGAAGGGAAGATGGCGTCGCCTTTTTTTTCTCACTGTTTTTGTTTTGGAGGGAGAGAGGAAGGAGGAACGTACATAATATATCAAAAGGTGTGTTCCTCCCTCTCTTTTCTCCCTTAAATACGTTACATCCAAAAAGAAACGTACCCCTTCATCATATCCCTCCATCCATAGGACCTAATCTTGTGGGCCGGGCTTTTAGGCCCAACATGGGCGAACGGGCCAACTTAGGCCCATCACATTAAATAAAAACCATCATCTCCCACTCGCACATGGTGGGCCGAACATGATTCTCTTTATCTCTCTTCAACATTCATACCGGTGAATAATCCGTGCGACCAGCATACTTTGAAAGCTCGTTGCTATATATATGTTAGGAATATATAGCAACTCATAATGGGCATCACACTCTGAGTAGATTTAGTATGCAGTACCCTAGATCGATCGATCACATTTATATCTCTCTTGATCTCTTTTAAACAATGATATATATATATATATATATATATATATATATATATATATATTGTATTCACAATTATGATTATCCCAAAGATAGTCATAATTGGTCGACCAGTGAATACAAAACTATAATGTGATTCTCCAAATTCGATCTTCCTCTTTCCTTCAAACTCTCAATTTCAGTTCTGCTTGCTTTTCTAGAAATGTCCCATTAGATCCAATCAACTCATGACCATTGGTAACATCCTAAGATAGCAAACACTAAATAGAAATCTTGAGAATAAGTAAAAGTCATGAGGGCATTAAAATTGAGGAACTCTTTTCCTCAAGAGTCTCACACGGTATAAAAGTTGAGATCAAACTTTTGCCACTCTTATTGGTTGTCTCATGCATACGTAGTATGAAATACTTATTACGGTATCAACTCCTTTCCTATGGAGCGTATGTCTACACCTTTAATACCGTACAGATGATAGTTCAGACATACCCATTGTCTAACTTGAGTTCATGTGTCTACTCATTAACAAAATTCATCAGAACTCACATCTGACATCTTAGACAGATAAAGTAAAATATGTGGGGTATTTTACTTTTGGACATAATAAGTATTATCTCCTCATCTTAACACTCAATTAAGGCAACATATGTATTTTAAGCTTGAGCTCTCGATTATCACCTAGATAATAAGCTTAAAAACTGTCTCATCTTTATTTATCACACAGTAAATAGAGGCGATTACCCATGTGAGTGGGCCAATCTTATATCTGTCCGACATACATTCTCAACTTAAAGTAATGCACTGAGCATTAAGATGCATAAAGATCAAACAAAGATTCATAGGCATTAATAATGAAAAAAAAAAAAAAACACTAGTTCATAAATGTGAACTACTCAGGGAAATTACAATCCAATACATCAGACTCTATGCAATCCTAGAGATTTTACATGACCACAAAACACATCTCTAGGTATTGGCTTTATCATAAGATTTGCTACCATTCTATGCGTAGATATGTACTGTAAGTTCATATCCTTTCGTGCAACCATATCTTTGACAAAGTTATACTTGGTATCTATATATTTGGTCTTGCCATGATATTTTGGATCTTTGGTGTATGCTATAGCTGCTTGGCTATCACAGTTAACCAATAATGGATTTGTAGCTTTGTCAATAACACCTAAATGATCCAAAAATCTCTTAAGCCAAACTCCTTCTTGTACCGCTGCTGATAATGCCACGAACTCAGCTTCCATCGTGGACAAGGCTATACACGTTTGCTTTTTACTGCTCCATGATATGGCGCCATTGTTCAGTAAGAAAGCAAATCCAGAGGTAGATTTTCTTTCATCTAAATCTCCTCCCCAATCAGCATCTGAATAGCCTTCAAGTCGCAGATCTTTTCCTTGGTAATTCAACTTGTAATCAACAGTTCCCTTCAGATACCTCAGTATTCTCTTAACGGCCTTCCAATGTGCTTGACCTGGGTTGGATTGGTATCTACTCACCATTCCAACTGCAAAACATATGTCAGGTCTTGTACACATCATGGCGTATATCAAGCTCCCAACAGCACTAGCATAAGGAGCGTGTTTCATTTTTTCCTTCTCTTGCGGAGTTCTTGGACACAGTCTATGGCTCAATCCTTCACCTTTTGTAATAAGAGTGTCTATGGGTTTATAATCTTGCATACGAAATCATTCAAGAACCTTATTTATATATGTTTCTTGCGAAAGAGATAACGACATTTTCGAACGGTCTCTTGAAATCTTAACTCCAAGAATGTATGCAGCCTCACTCATATCCTTCATCTCAAAGTTGGAAGACAACCAACTCTTGACAGTATTAACAAACTCCATATTACTTCCGGCAATTAGTATATCATCAACATATAATGATATGATCACAAATTGATCATTGGATCTTTTGATATATATACAATGATCCTGATCAATCATTGTAAAATCATATGCTATTATGGCATTATGAAAACGTATATACTATTGTCTTGACGACTGCTTAAGGCCATATATCGACCTCAAAAGTCGACATACCTTTTCTTCTTGGCCTTCTTTAATGAAACCAGTAGGTTGTTCCATATATATTTCTTCCTCTAATTCTCCATTGAGGAAAGCAGTCTTTACATCCATTTGATGTAACTGAAGATCCATACTAGCCACTATTGCCAAAATAATGCGAATCGAGGTAAATCTTACTACAGGAGAAAATGTATCTTCATAATCAATTCATTCCTGTTGATTATACCCCTTCGCCATAAGGCGAGCCTTATGCCTTTCTATCAAGCTATCAGTTTTTCGCTTTATTTTGAGAACCCATTTGTTCCCAATAGTTTTGCGTCCTTTTGGAAAATCAACCAATTCCCAAACTTGATTTGACTTCATTGACTCAATTTTCTCTTCCATTACATGAATCCATTTTTCCTTACTTGGGCAATTTAAAGCCTCATTAATATTTCTTGGCTCATCCTCATCTTGCGGAGCAATCATAAAAGTTTCCCCTTCAATGTCAAAACATCGACGGGGAATACTTTGGCGACTTGTTCGCCGTATGGGAGATTGTACACTTTGCACATCATTCCCCATTATGCTCCCACTAGAATTAGATAATGATAACGTCGTCTCATCATGTGGTTGCAATTGAGAATGAGTTGAATTTAATTCGTCATTTCTCATATTACTCCCACTTGGACGAACTCCACTAATATCATTATCTTGATCCAAGGTTTCAAATAGGGAGTAATCTTCCCCTATTTCGCCCTTCTTAGGAAATTCATCATCTAAGAATGTGACATCCCATGATTCAAATTAAGTACAAGGGGTTTTTACCTTCTTTGGCTCACGACAGTCGTGAGCATAGTGACCTTTCTTGTCACAGTTGTAACACTTCACTCTTGTAAGCTTCTTCATTCGAGGACGCTTTCCTCTTTCATGTTGATTAAGCTTAGGCTTCTTCCTTGAAGGACCCGCTTCCTTGACTTTCCCTTTATCAAACTAGTTAGGACGTTTGCACTTAGAACTCGAAGCTCCATGTGAGCTAGAACCAGCATGGTAGATTTCAGCTTCTGGCTTAGCCACCAAGAGGCGGTCCTCTTCCAGCTCAAGATGACGCACTGCATCCTCAAAGGTTTTGATATTTTCATTATGGGTCAGGTGCACCTTCATATGCTCCCAACTCTGAGGCAAGGAACGAATCACTGCTTGCACTTGCTGCTCATCAGTGAGGACATTGCCAACATCTTTCAGCTCATTAATTATGTTTGACATCTTTCTAAGATGTTGCTTCATGGTCTGACCATGAGGCTTCTTATAAGAGTCAAACCTAATAGTAAGCTGCCTTAGTCTGGTCACCGAAGTACGACCAAATCTTGCTGCCAATGCTTCCCACATTTCCTTGGCATTCTCAAAATGCCTAAACTCTCACATGACGTCATTTTCCATGCTACTTAGCAACGTAATGCGAGCAAGACAGTTCTTTCTTTTCCATGCAGCAAATGCTTTCTTATCTTTCTTATGATGTGCAGTGTTTCCTTCTTCAGGTTCTACCATGGTCAGGTTAAGAGCTTCTAGTGCCTCTTGCTCTTCCAGCACATATTGGATTTTCATGTGCCATATTTCATAGTTATCGCCATTGAGCTTTTCACTTTTGTTTAGCTCGGCAACTATGCTCTTTGTGATTGAAGCCATTGATCTGAACACATCAAACATATATGCACGAATTATTAATGCCTATCATTTATGCATCCATTTTGCACAGACCCATCATATTAATGAACAATTTCAAATAAGGTTTCAGAATCAAAATGTCACTATGTTTCCAATCATCATCCAAAAATCCTAACTTAAAACTATCATTAATATAATTGTCTTATGCAAAATAAATTCTATGAAGCTACAAAAACTTCTATGAACTACCCACAGCAATCAACAATAACATAAAGCAAATAATATTTGACATCCAATAGAATAATAATGTTTTCACATAATACAACTAACATATCAATTGCTACATCAACAACAATTAGGTAGTAAACATTACATAAGATGTTCACAAAGCACACTTAACAAAGGCCAGCCAATACATCTACCACCAAGTCAATACACGAACTGGAAAAGATCCTCTTTTGTTCAATTTCTTGATCTTTTCCCTTGTAACAATCCAGTAATAATCATCTATAAAATCCATCACAATTTTCCTATATGAAGCGGCTCTGTTGACATTCCATATGTGATTCAACACTCCTTGCCATTCTGGTGGAAGGGTGTTCATGAAAAATCGCACCATCTTAGACTGTGGCATAGGACAACCATTCCATATAACCTTTTGAATTTTCCCGTTAACTTCAAGGACGTGATCAATTAAGTCACCACTCTCCCATCGGTGATCAGTCAGCTCAGCTATCAACTTAGAAAGCCTTTCCTTTTGTTCATCGGTAATTACGCGAATAGGTGTGCGCAACCTAAGGGGAGGCATTGTTCCTGCAACAAATGCATAACAAATAAGGGATCACATATAATCCACATAGACTTAATTGGAAAAAGAAACATATTCTTTTCCTTTTTTTTTTGGTCAACGGTCAACGGTCGTCAACGGTCAATGGTCAGGTCGCCGGGTGGTCGGACCAGTCGGGTTGCCAGGTCGTCGGACCGGTCGGACCAGATGGACCGGTCGGACCAGACGGATTGGATAGACCGGTCGAGCCAGTTGGGCCGAGTCGGACCGACCTACTGGCGCGTGCCTCGCAGGCACTAGCGACCGCGCGTCGGTCGCGCGCGCGCGGGCTACGCACACGCCTTCCCCTGCGAATCGTTTTGGTTCGTTCTGGCTGCGTGTGGGGGCGCGTCCAGCGGCCGTTGGCAGCGTTCCACCACTCGTCGCAATCGTCTCGACGAGACCTTCCATCCTACGCAATCAAAAATCGATTTCGACTTACAGAAACTCGAAAAAATGGATAAACAGTGCTCGGGTGTCGGGATTTTTCTGCCCCGATCGGTGTCGGCCGATTAATTTCGCGAAAAATCAATGAGTAATGATCCATAAACATGAAAGGGGTCGGGAAAACATGGAAAAGGATCGGGAAACAAGAACTACGACTCTGATACCAATGTTGGGTTTTGTCGGATTCCCAAAAATCGGATTCAACACTAAATCGAACCCCTAAAACGAATGCGGAAGACGAGCCCGGGAAAAACCCATGCATCACCAATCCTAAGGCACATCACAGATTTGAACGTACCTTGTTAGCCGCAGATTAAACACCGACGCCAATATGAGGAAGAGAAACCAATCCCGTTCGATCTAATGACGTCAATCGGCCTTGAAGGGAAGATGGCATCGCCTTTTTTTTCTCACTGTTTTTCTTTTGGAGGGAGAGAGGAAGGAGGAACATACGTAATATATCAAAAGGTGCATTCCTCCCTCTCTTTTCTCTCTTATATACATCACATCCAAAAAGAAACGTACCCCTTCATCATATCCCTCCGTCCATGGGCCCATTCTTATGGGCCGGGCTTTTATGCCCAACATGGGCGGACAGGCCAACTTAGGCCCATCACATTAAATAAAAACCATCACTGAGAATCCATATGAGTCCTTCACATAGTGCTTTCTCTAACTCACTCGCTCATTCTGGATCTCTTAAATTATTGAACGAGATAACACCAAATTCATAATAAAGCAATCTGAACAACGGTTCTTAGTAGACTTGCTAACTCATCGTTAAACATGAGCCATCACATACGGGAACAATGTCAGGATATTTAACAGCTTCTATACCTCCATTCCATCTATATAAATGATTTTTGCTTCTTTAAAAATTACATGCAGATTTACAATCACCAGGCATCTAGATGACCATATCAAAAGTTTTAAAATATTCTCATTCTCCTCACACTTACATAATCTATCTAACAACTAGAACTTGGAGTAGATTACAAGACCCTCCAAAAGGCATTCAATTCTTTCAACTACTAATACAATCATTCTCCACAATTTGTTAAAAATCAGCATAGCCGCTAAAGAATTCTGATCTTCATGAATTTGTCAATCCAAAATTCCTTAAGAACTCTATCAAGAACACAGTTGCCATCATTTACAACATTCAAAAATGAACCAAGAGATAATCTAGATCAGAATCCGACCATGGAGAAAACATGTCTAACTAAAAAAGGGTCTACCAATCAACGAACATAGTAGAACCCAAAAAAAAAAAGAGTCAAAAACACAACAACATAAGAATTCACGTACTTCCCTCGCATCCCAACCGCACCGAAATGGGCCACGACCGCCTGGACCTGGTGGTGCGACAGGGACGATCGGGGCAGCGGCGGCGGCCTCGGTGGCTGGGACACAATCGAAGCGGGGAAAACATCGCGATGGGGGAAATCGACCGGGAGGGCGATCGACGGGCGATCGCCGGGGGATGGGGGGTCTTACCTTGGCCGAGGAAGAAGGTTTTCATAAAATTTCAATGAGAATCGGAGAGATATTGAGGAGAAGGCTTCAACGTCGATACTTTGGAAACAGAGAGTCATATGTGGGTGAACGCGGAGAAAGAAAAAAAGCGTAGGGTTTTATGTTTTGGATAAAGGAAATCCTATCCGACCTTATCCCACCCCCACTCAGATTTTTTTATCTGGTTTATATCCTGTCTATATCCGACCTTATCCTATCCTAGACAGCTACCAAACACAGGATATGATAAAACATATCATATCTTAGTTTTTATCCGGTCGACCAAACGCAACCTTTAGGTTTAAGCTAAGATGGATAAACCCAAATTGGATGTTGTGCCGGTGCTGAGGAGTCTCAAAACTCTATGGGAGAAGCTTGATGCAAGACATCAAGATTACATGGAAAAGTGCATAGGCTTCCTCCCGACTTTATTAAAATTCAAACCACGTATTGCGATGGTGAAAGCATTGGCTCATTTTTGGAATCCCATGACTTCCATCTTCATGTTTAATCGATATGAATTGACCCCTACAATTGAGGAGTTCCGGTTAGCCATCGGGTTAGGCAAAGCTTCTTTAGGTTTTGTCACTCCTCATATTAGTTGAGATCCAATATCTCTCTTAAGTCAATTCCTCAATATCCCTACTGACAAAATTATGGCTATTCTTAAAGGAAATTCGAATTCCATGCCTTATATCTTCCTTGAACAACATTTCCTTAGCCTTAAGCCTAAAGCTAGGAACCAAATTTCTTGCATTTTCCTTCTCATATTCTTTGGCTTTGTAGTGTTCCCACATACCCAAAAAACAAAGGATCCTTTAGTCTCAATCAAGTGTGTGCCTTTAGTTGTTTTACACATAATTCTTGCCGAAACTTTCGTGTATCTTAATTAATTCAAAACAAATGGCTGAGGAATTCTTAGAGCCCCATTAGGACTTCTCCAAATTTGGCTCTTCTCGCATATCAAAGAATTCGCCCCTCACATGAAAATTGTCAACGTCACAAAATATCATCATCCTATTCTTAGATTTTGCCAAAGAAATGAATTCTTTCTATAATATTCTTTCTCTATATGGTTTCATTTCCTCAAAGACCTCAACCCTAGCTTAATCCAATGGCATGTTCGATGGGTTGGGAATCCCGAGGTGCGTCTTGTTAGTGGAGTTGATGACCACTCCCCCTTGTGGGATTGACGGGTTTAACGTCATATTACCCTTTAAGGCTACTCCGCCAATATCGTGGGCTTCAAACAATCCCACCAATCCTCAAGCTAGGGTTATATTGTATTGATTATCACGATAAGGTCATTGAGGAAAACCAAATTGGCCATGTCAAGGTCGCGATTCGAGCTGCTATCAAAATTTGGTACTCCTGTTCCTCGCATTACATGGTTGCCATGGATGAAGTTGACTTAAAGAGAGAGATGTGGACTTATCACGCTACCATTGATTACATCTACTGTCAAGTAGAACCTGGGCTGGAGGTTCAATTGCCTAATATTCCCAAGCCTCAAGGTTTTCGGCAAGGTCATATTAAGGAGCAAGAAGATGATAACTTGATCGATGAGGAACACTTGGCCCATGATAACAAGCCTTTCCCCATGATCCTACTTAGTCCTTAGGCTTCTATCTTATATTTGTTTCTTGTAAAGGGATTTCCTTCGTGTTTCCCTCATTTCCATCAAAATTTCCCTGTATTCATTTTCATATTACATGAAAAATCAAACTGCTTTGTAAGTTTCAAGAATGCGAGGTTTTGTTTCCCTTGTAATTGTTCGATTAATCAATAAAAATTCATGAACATTTTCATGTAATTTTTAGAAAATGGACATTTTGATTAAATATTTGTCGTTGTTCCTTTTCAATTTATAATTTATTTTGAAGAAATTTTGATGAGAGGATGCCATATGACACCGGGATCATATACACTTCTTATTATTATTTCATCTCAATAAAATATAAAATTGACTAGGTTTTGTATTTTATTGATTTCTCTTGACTTGTACTGATTTGAACCATCTTTTTCAAAGGTACTGAAAGATAGCTGAGAAACGGTCTATTATACATACTCACCACCAAGCAAAAATGGAGAACAAAGATACCCGTGCTCGTCGTATTAATGTGGAGAACCAAATGGCACAAACGATGGAGCTATTGGCTAATCTCTGCAACCAAGTCAAAAACATAACTCCTGTAGCTCCTGCTACTCGTACCATGAAATCCTCTTGTCGAACCCTTTGATGTGCCAGTAGCTGAACCTATGGGGAACGGGTCTACTGAAGAGGTTCCTATTGCTACCCCAACGATTATTGATCTAGAGGTTCCGTTTAAAGAGAGCCCAACTCCGTACTTTGATGAAGAGGGTTCGAGACACCTTGCGAAAATCGAGAAGCACCTGTGCATGCTACAAGGCTATCAACTGCAAGGCTTTGATAAACTGTCGCCCTTCGCCAAGGTAAAGGTCCCTGAATTCTACAAGGAGCCTAAGTTTACAAGGAAGTATAACGGCATTGGATGTCTGAAGACCCACTTGAAGTACTATCTAGGCAAGATGGTCCGCTACTCAAACAATCCTTTGCTCTTGATTAACTCCTTTCAAGATAGATTAGTTGGTCCTGTGTTGACGTGGTTTATAGAGTTGTATTTAGAGAAGATCCATACTTAAGAGGATGTTGTTGACGAATTCCTCCAACAATATAAGTTCAACACCGATATTGGCCCAACTCGAGAGAAGCTAGTTCAGGTCAAGAAAAGTAGAACTGAAACATTCAAAGCTTATGCTCAAAGGTGGAGAGGCATTGTGTCTCAAGTAAAGCCACCCCTATCTAAGAACAAGTCTATGCAATTGCTATTTCAAGTCATGCCTCGGGATTTCTTCAAGAAAATGTACAACCACACCTATATCAACTTTGGCGCATTGATAGAGTTAGATGAATGCATTGAGGAAATCATGCATGAAGGAAGGTTGACCGAGACCACGAATCGTCATTATGCCCTAAAGAAAGATAAGGAGTCAGTTGTGGAGATTGCTTATATACAAAACTCCTATTCTAAAAAAACGTACAATCCTCAGGCTCATAAACCTCTTGTGGAGATAGGGAGCTCTCCTTGAAATTTCAGTCACAAAGTAAAAGCCCCATAAAGCCAATTTACTCCACTGCCTAAACCCATGTCTCAACTACTTTCGATACTAATTGAAAGTCATCTCGTGGCGAGAAAAATCCTAATAATCAGCCAAAATTCCCTAGGTTTGACCTTAATAAGACATGCGAGTATCACATAGGAAAGAAGGGTCACCATGTGGATAATTGTTTTGTGCTCCGTTCCAAGATCCAGAACTTGTTGTATAAGAACTGCTCACCTTTAAGGATTCAATGCCGAATGTCCAACAAAATCTCCTTCCAAAACACTTTGAAGACGTCAACATGATTTTTGGGGATGATGACAAGCATATTCTCCTGATGGATATCCAAAAGTTAGAACATATCACTCCATTCACTAATCACCAGCTGAAAGGTGACATCACTCGTGATGAGAAGATAACTTGCTTAGCAAAGCTTGTTGAGCTGGGAATTCTTCAATACGAAGATAGTGAGCCTGCTCCGACACGGATGTCTATGGTTGAAGTTGATTTGTCTAGCAAAGACATAATCTCAAAAGTCATAAAGAAGGCTAGGAATCCAAGTCAAGATGAAACTTAAAAGGAGGATCACCAAGCCTCAAAAAGCAAAACTCCTATGTACTAAGACTCTGATACTGGAAGCAAGGATGAGTATAAAGCTTCCTGCATGGACCATGAGTTTGTTCGAAAATCTCGCAAAAGTGGTGAAGTTGTTGATATCCTTGGCAACCAAGTGGCAAATATGACTTTAAGGTGAAATTCATACCAGAACCAAGTTTCTTCGTTGATGTAAAGGATATTGTCCCGAGCAGATGAGATGATGAAGAAGACCTTACTCTAACCTTGTTGAATGATAAAGAGGTCCACTTTGATGATGAGGATGAGGATGAATACAAAACTTCTCATTAGGATCGTGAGTTTGTAAGGAAGGCTCGTGAGAGAGGTGAAATGGTGGGTACCCTAGGACATCCAAGTGGGAAGTTTGAATTAATGGTCAAGCATACTCCTCCTCCAAGTTATTTCCAAAACCCCAAAGACATCTTCCTTAGTGGATGGGGAGATGAATCGGGGATGATTTCGTGGCTATGATTGAGCCTGTGTGATTGATTTGACTAAGGAGGAAATCCCTCGTGCGGATGGTGCAATCAACAAGGGTCTCATCGAAGTTGGCTCATTGATTGACCATTTTGAAGCCATGAAGATCTCAAGTGCGGGTTTTGGACCTGTCATCATTGAATTGCCACCAGAAGTTCATGAATGCTCTAATACCAAGGTGTCTCCTACTTATGACACCAAGGCAATTCCTTGGAACTATAATACAAATGAAATCTCACCCGATTGGGTTGAATCTACCCACCACGTGAAGGTATGAAAAAGAAGGCCATAACTGATGAGGAAGCCGGACAACTCCTCAAAACACTCACAACAAGTGAGGCAGAAGTGTGAGATCAATTGCGGAAGATGTTCGCTTAGATTTCCTTGCTGGAACTTTTCAAGACTTCTGAAGAGCATAGAAATGCCCTCCTTAAGATCTCAAATGAAGTCCATGTGCCCAAGACTATTAGAGGAGTTTGTGGGTGCTATACTTCTTTGAAATTAGATAACCTTCTCTGAGAAAGACCTCCTTCCTAAAGGCCAAGCATACACTAAGGCGCTATATGTGTCCGCTCAACATCTTGGAACCAAGATTTCAAGGGTACTAGCCGATAATGATTTCGCATTGAACATTTTCCCTTTATCCTTAGAGTCATTCGGTCTAAATGCTAGATGAAGAACATAAGCCAAATGACGAAATAGGAAGACCTAGGATGTAGAAGAGAAAGGAGGATTCAGACAAAATCGATGAAAGGGAAAAGATTTGAGTGAATGAAAAGGAAAAAACAAGGGATGAATTCAACTTTCAAAGGACATTCCATAAAGAAAGCCAAGTTTATAAAAAAATTTATTTGGTAGGAATAAAAATAAAGAGAATTTAAAGTTAGAAATATTTAAAGAAGATCCAGTTTTATTATGGTTTAAAAAAATAACCCTCCATCAATTAGGGATAGGAATGGAAAATGTCCGCCCTCCAAAGATCCCATCCAAGCCTTTGACAGAATGAGAAAGGAGTCAATAGGGGAAATCAACCTGCCTTTAATAGTTGGCCTTGTTACCATTACTCAAAAATTCCAAGTGCAAGATATTCCAAGCAATTTTAGCATACTGTTGGGATGGCCTTGGATCCACGCTGTAATGATCATTCTTTCCAGTCTTCATCAAACGATGAAACTTCCCATTGATGGAAAGATTGTGACTATCCGATGTGAAAGAGATGTGAAGACTTTCCATAACATCGCCATACCCTTCATCGAGCCTAAGTCAAGGGAGAGTCGAGCTACTATTCATTTGAGCTTTTGTCTGTCACTCATGTACTTACTGGGTCAATCATTAGGAAGCCTCAATTCTCAAAAGTATCCTTAATATCAAGTAAAGAACTGCTCAAGAACGGTTTTGCTATTCGAAAAAGGTTTAGGGAAAATTGCCCAAGGCTTGCCAAATCTCATTAAGGTGGTCAAGATCAACAAGTGCGAGGACCTAGGTTATCAGAGCGACCGTAAGAGTCAAGGTAATCATAAAGGCCCAAACATTAAAGGTAAGAGCTACCAACACCTCCTGCCTCCACCATTGAAGGATTTCTTTGCTGGCCCACCACAGTTCTCGCAAGAAGATGTGGCATCTCAAAATTTCATGGCAATTTCTAGAGGCATTACAATCTATGGAAAAGGTGATTGAAGTGTCACTGATTTATGTTGTGACCATTAGACCAAAAGATTGTAATAGACTAAGACCGAATACTTTAATGGAAATGTATCTTGTGTTCATGGGTTATCAAGGTTGGTGCTATAGGATAATTTGATAATGAGAATTTTGTTCTTGGCTATGCACCTTATAAATTTGATTCTTATGGTTTAATGTTACAAGTTTTATGGCCATATGAAATTGTAATTTGGTATTTATATAAGTGGGGATGATGGTGAATTATTAAAAGTAAACATGGACTTATTTAAGAAAATTTTTGGGCCATTTAAGTTTGGACTTTAGGCCCAAGAGCGTTGGGCCTAAAGTGGGCCAAAAGGCCTGGCCCATGAAGCCCATAGGGCTGTCGACCGAAGGGGAGAGGCCGGCCCAACCAGCCCACCCTCTTGCATGGCAATTAACAAGTGGCTTACGGGACTTACCAAGTGTCATCTTGCATGCAAAGTAATCATGAGGGGGAAGAAAAGAAGAAAGGGGCGGATTGAGCAACGGGGGCGTCGCACGAGAGAGAGAGAGAGAGAGAGAGAGAGAGAGAGAGAGAGAGAGAGAGAGAGAGTGACCGTCCGAGAGCAAGAGAGGAAGAGAGAAAGGGAGAGAGTGAGCGAGCGAGAGAAGAAGGGGAAGAGGGAGGTCGTTCGCTGCTGTTTGTTGCCGCCGTCGAGACGCGGAGTCCCGCCTTGCCCCGCCATCTTGGCTTGCTGTGTTGTGCTCGGATTAGAGGCAAGTAGAGTCCATAAACCTACCCTTTTCTTGCTGTGATATGTGTTGTGAGGAATGATAAAATTTGGTTGTGGTAGAAGTGAAGAAATTCGAAGTTCTGGGGGAGAATATGGTAGCCTTGCATTCTGTTCTCTAGAAAGGCAGTTCGACCTTTGATGAATTCGTGAGCTGCATGCGACCTTTTAGTTGAAATCTAACTTCAACTTCTTGATAAAAGTTGTAGAGAACTTCTTGGAGAATAACATATCAAAATTTCAGAAGAAATGAATAAGTATAGACCGGTGAAACTATTTTTCTTTGAAGAAGTTAGATCTGGAAATCGTAATGCTGACCTAGTGTGATTCTGTGAATTTTATAAAATTCTCTGGTTGAAATTTGATCTCGTGTTCTGAATTAAAGTTGAAGATGAAATGTTAAGGAGTAACATACTAAAATTTTAGAGGAAATGGATGAGTTTATGTTGGTGAAACAATCTTTATCCAAAATGGTTAGAACTGGAATTCGGTGCCGAGGGTTATGGACGGTTATGGTTATTATAGCATTTAATATATCACAAATATGGTTTTGCGTTCTGCATGAAATATTTACTTCTAGATTTTTTCTATAACATATAAAAATTTCAGAATTTTTGGAGCTGATTTAGGATTTGTTTTTACCGAATTTGTGAATGAAACTGTGTATGGCAATATTCTCAAATTATAAAGACTATGATGCGTGTACTGTACCGAATTGTATGATGTTCTTATGATATGGTGTTCTTCACAGAATCTTTTCCTCTGGATCTTGTATATAAAATGTCAAATTTTTAGAATTTATTAAGGATCTTTACTAATTTTTCAAGAATTATGACCAAAGGAGTGCAATCTGTTTTTATCCGAAATTTGCTGTATTTTCAAAAATAGATGAAATTGCTCCATGTGATATAATTTCTCGAGTGGTTGATTATACTGCATATGTGGTGACATATGACATGTTATATGACATCAAAAGCTGGTTGAGACCCTTAATATTGTTGCATCAAATGGCATGTTGAAATTGATATACATGTATGAATATAAATTGAGATAATAACGAGACCGTTGGAGGTGTGAGCCAACGATGCCCCCGAAGTATTGGGATGCCCGGAGTGTGTGTGCCGGATGCCGCGGAAGTGTTGGGATGCCCGGAGTGTGTGTGCCGAAAGCCCTGGAGGTGTGTGCCAGGGGGATTTCTCGTGATGCTAGTTAGGGTACAAGATGCTCGGAGTGTGTGTGCCGGATGCCTGGAGGTGTGTACCGGAGGCTCCTCGCGATGCCAGGTTGGATGCGAGCGATAAATTGAGGGATGCAAACATTGGTCCCTCGGAAGAAAAATGATGTGATCTAATTGAAAGATAAAGATCGAGAATTGAATCATGCGCATGGATGTGTGCATATGGCATGGGATGAATCTCATGGGAATGCAAGCCTGGAGTGCATGGTGGTATTTGCACGTTGCATGGTGATATATGCATGGCTGCTTAATGATGAGTGCATGGTGGTATATGCATGTTGCATGATGATATATGCATGGTTCTTTGATGATATAAGTACAAGTGCATGGTGATATATGTACGTTGTACGATGATATATGCATGGATGCAAGGTGAGGTATGCTTGAATGCATGAATGATATGTGTTTTATTCATGATACATTAATTGTTCTGTTTGACACATTGTGTAGTTTGGTGGATCTTTACTGCTGAGTGATTGTACTCACTCATTTGGGGATTAACATTTCAGATTAGAAAGATGTCTCTTTCACCAGTTGTGCGTGGTACCTTCTATGGCATACCTACCAACGTTGAGGTGGAGTGCACAAAGCATTCCTGTGTTAGTGTACCTGATCTGGTGTATGTCCGAGTCCGTGTCCTGGTGATGTACGACGTGGGTTCTGCTGATGGCCCTGTTATCCAAGAGTTTTTGTCTGTTCACGTTCGACGCAATGGGGTGATGCTAGGGATGCTACCTCCGCCGCTGCCCGATGCACTGGGTTGGGTGTGATGGCACGTACGACTGGTGGGAGCTGACACTTTTTGGGGAATAGTCGATGCTTGTTGATGGAGGGGGTGTACATGTTTCATATAGGGTCGAGTTCTCTTTTGGGTTATAGCTAAGTATAGTTAAAAATCTTGGCCTTTTTGCTATACCGATCCGAGATGTCCATCATGAAAATGTAAATAAAAGTGACTCGGCTTTGTCTTTTCATTTGGAGCGTAGTTGGTGTGCATTGCATTATTGTTATTGGAGTGAGGGATGGTGAGACTCATTTATGCTTCCGTTGATGAGCTGCGCTGGGACCTTTACAAAAAAAAAAAAAAAGAGAAAAAGGGAAGAAGAATTTTATCGATCAACCCCTATGAACTATCGTTTCACTTTATTAAAAAGTTATTAGACCGGTATGTAGTTGGATAAGTGACAAGTACCTGTGGACCCTAACGGATCGGGGGCTGTCAAGGGGTGCCACAGAAGAAAAGGCCAATGTCTACCATTTTGCTTATTTGTTAGAAGATGGTTTGGTTGGCACCATTGATGAAGATGAAGAGCCTGCAATTCCCGCTGTGTAAGGAATTTTTCTAGTTCTTGCATTTCATTTTAGTTGAATTTCATTCATTTCTCCACTATGAGGGAATTCCATTCATTTCATTCGTTTACACTTGTAATAATCTGGATCACAAACTTTATGGATCCAAGATGATACATGTTGTAATGCAATTTTTGCATATTAATAAAATTCATATTTTGTTAATGGACGTAGGCTTCCCAAACTAGTCCTATGATGATGCTTTGAGGCCTGGGCCTCTGCACGATCTGTAGTTTCAAAATGTTTTAGTGGAACAAGGACATCCAATGACATGAGGGCTAGTTCCTAATAAATTTTTTCAAATACTTGAATTTGAAAACAAAATTCTTTACGACATTTGCATACATTGTATTCATTTATATTTACATACACGAACAATTTTTTTTATTGCATCTTAGGCATGACATTTCACATCATTATAGTCATTTGCATGGCTCGGATTCACATTCAAGAGATTTTGACGAACCCGATTATTCCGACTCAGAGAATGAGGATGATCCTTGAGTTATTGAAATGGAATGGCTCAGACATGAAGAGTTTAAACCTCCTATACTACCGAGCAACCAATCATCGTGAACTTAGGATATTTAGATAACCCTAAAGAAACCAAGATTTGGGTAGGTCTCTCTCAAGCATATGTCGATAGATTAATTGTACTTTTGAAAAAGTACCAAGATGTTTTTGCTTGGTCATATGCTAATATGCCGGGTTTAGACCCCGAGATAGTGGAACATGCATTACCACTTGATCCTAGTATTCCACCCAAGAAGCAAAAGCTCAGAAGGATGAAACCTGAGTTTTCGAAATAGATTGAAGAAGAAATCTTCTCCCTCCCTACCAAGATGTTTTTGCTTGGTCATATGTTGATATGCCGGGTTTAGACCCAGAGATAGTGGAACATGCATTACCACTTGATCCTAGTATTCCGCTCAAGAAGCAAAAGCTCAGAAGGATGAAACCTAAGTTTTCGAAATAGATTGAAGAAGAAATCTTCTCCCTCCCTACCAAGATGTTTTTGCTTGGCCATATGCTGATATGCCAGGTTTAGACCCCGAGATAGTGGAACACGCATTACCACTTGATCCTAGTATTCCGCCCAAGAAGCAAAAGCTCAGAAGGATGAAACCTGAGTTTTTGAAATAGATTGAAGAAGAAATCTTCTCCCTCCCTCTCTCTTCCGCGACTTGCACAAAAGCAGAACTCAATGACTTAAGCTTCTTCTTCTTCTTTTTGCGCACATTTGAGGGCATAATTCTGAAGAGTAGCAAGCCACCAGCGAAGTTGAGCCACCGGCAAGGAAATGATGAGGTCCTAAACTAGAATTTATCCGCTGTTTGTCGAAGGAACTTGCGGAGCATGCTGAATGGTGGAAGATTAAGTTTGATGCTTCTATTTTGAGTTGGAATAGGTTAGATGGGTACTCAAATGAAGCAGTTGGTCTTTGCATGTGATGATCGGGGTTCAGATGGTCAAAGAACTGAGTGCGAGGGAGCTGAGTTTGGTCTAGTTGGTGGGTAGACGACTGCTGAGTAATAGATGGGTGTTGCATGTTGCTTTTAAGGGGTCGAGATGCGAATGCTAGCCTCGAGTTGAGCTGTGGGTTGCTATGTGTAGTTGATGAGTTAACGAGATCACTTTTGGATTCTGTCGGAGAGGTGTTGAGGTACTAAAAGAGGTTGTAGATGAACTAAATAATCTGATTGAGTAGTAGATGGGGACAGTGGCTCGGGATGTTCTGTTTGGGAAAGACAAAGATGGAAAATTTACTAGTCTATGCGTCACCTGGGGTTTTAAAAGTGTAGTTAAAGGAAAGAACTAATTTTCTTAAGAGTGCACCAACTATTTTAGGCTTTGAGTATTGGTTGTAGAGATTTTCGTGTGAAAATTTGCTGGCAAGAACATTCTTCCCTTAGAACAACAAACTGACCTGCAGAAAACAGCAGAACCTTCGGTAGTTCTACGAATTTTCTGTAATTTTCTAGACATATTTGGATCTTAAACCCTTCATGAAATTTGTATAAAACATCTTTAGGAACAACATATCAAAATTTCAGAACAAACGATCGAGATTTGGGTAGCAAAACGATCATTCTCCAGTAGGCATTTAATTTGGAAGTTGCTGCAGAATTTAGGGGTAAAGACAGAAAATTATTGCTCTTTATACAATGAGATATATGCTTAGATTTCTTCATAAAAAAAATTTAATCTATATCTCTTCTATAACATACTAAAATTCCGTAGCTTTTCAATGAGATTTGATGCACTTTCAGCTTCTGTGATTGAAACTGCCCGTGTAAGCTTGTATCCTGCCTTGATTCGAGACTGTGCAATAGATGCTGTGCCTCTTGTACCTGATTTTCATGGCATATAAGGAGTCTAATGGTCTTGTAATAATGGTTAGTTTGTACATGAGCACGTCTCTTTCATAATTCGAAGTGTGGTCATTGTATGGTTACTAATTGTGGCATGTGTGTGCAATGAGTGTGACATGAATGAAATGTTGTGTGAGCATGAGTCTTGCTTGAAGTGATTGTGTATTCTTGAGGCCTTATGCATGTTGTGATGTGATATAATTCAAAGGTGTTATGTGTGGAATGTGTGAATTAAATGAGATGCTGGTGATGCCTCGGGGAGTGGGATGCCCATGCTGTGTGATCTTGGATGCCTTGGTTGAGTGAGATACCCAGATACCCCTATGTGTGATTAAGGATGCCTTGAAGTGAGATGCCCCATGCTGTGTTATATTGGGACGCCTCAGTTGTGTGATACTAAGATGCCTCGGAGTGAGATGCCCATGATAGCAATATTGTGGAAGTCCGGATGTAGGATTCTAGAAGTGACTCGATCGGGCCGGCTACATTCCGGTGGGTAAACTAATCGAAGGTGGACTTGATATACACACTAAAATATAAATTCCACTTGGTGTGTGAGTTTCGCCTGTTGTTGTTGCATTTCATCTTGGTATAGATTTAGAGCATGAGGTATACATGTGCATTTAGCATGTTTGGTATGGAGTCACCATTCATGTGACATTTTAGTATTCATTTAGTTTTACTTGTGACAATCCTACCTTAGTATGTTGAGCTATTTGGTTGTGTTCTCTTGCTTTCTTTGGCAACTATGGATTATCTAGCTTAGGGTCTTATTATTTCTTTACTAGGCATTGCTCATTCCTTTCTATTTTTCAGATCGTTAGTATGGACGTACCGCCGATCGCTCGTTATGGGTGATAGAGTACATTGATGTTTCTTTTCACGACGTATATGACCCCGATATTGAGCTAACCTACATGAGATTTAAGGCTATGCTTTGGATGGATGATGGTAGCGTAGACGGGTTTCCTATGAGGTTCATTGCTTGGTTCATAAACCATGAAGGGTAACTGTTTGGCCCTCTTCAGTTCGATGCTAGAGGACCTGGAGCCGGGGTAGGAGGTGCTTGGCACCCAAATCATGATGAAGCCGGAGAAGATGTCTTTTTTTTTTTTTTTTTTTTTTTTTTATGGACGTGGACTAATGTAGGGGGTGGTGAAGTTAGGAACCCCTCCCACCCTTTTCCCTAGCTAATTACTTACACTTTTGTTTATGAACATGTAAACATACGTTGTGCATCGATGGAAGACTTGTAAGTAATCCAGGTCGACATATGTAAGCCCGAATGGTTTTTAAAAGGAAAGTTAACGAAGCTTCTCATGATCCTTATATATGTTCTTAGTTGGATTGCTTAATGCTAGGTGACAGGACTATTGCATGGTGATCATGTGTTAGAAAAGCTTCAAATCATAAAATATCCATGTTATACATGCTAACCAATTAGGTTTGGATGCTACAGTGTGATAATTGAAACCAATAGGTCCTATCATGATGATAATCCGTATAATTTTCGCTTACGCTTAGTATGCGACACTACCGAGACGTCACAGCTCTGTTTGGAGTGGTATCAGAGCACAAGTCTACCTTGAGTGATAAGGTGCGGGAGTGATAGGGACGGATAGTACGGATGCATGCGTTAGAATATCAATATTTTCTTTGTTATTATTTGGTAGAGAACCAGTCACTTATGTTACTTATAGGGTATTAGTAACAATTGTCACAATTGTTACTTATTAATTTTGTGAGGAGGCTCGGTTGACTAATGGATAATGACCGATGTGCAAAAATTAGGAGCCATCAGAATGAGGGGAAATGGATGAGGAACGGTAGCAAGTGGGTCTTCCTCAAGGGCGGACCGTCGTATGGAAGGAATTTTGGAAGCACTTACTAATGTGGGTGCCTTGCTAGAAAGGCAAGCCCAACAGTAGGTAGGAGGTGAACGCAGAATGCAAGGTTTTGTAGAACGGTTTCTGAAATTAAAACCATCTAAATTTGATGGATTATGAGGTCCTATAGAAGTGGAGTTGTGGGTAGACGAAATGGAAAAGATATTTGTGTTGCTGAATTGTACTGATGTGGAGAAGGTGTCTCTAATAGAGTACCAGCTTCAGGGAAATGCTAATCATTGGTGGAGAGTGACAAAAAGGACGATATTCCCTGAAGGTGTGGAGGTGACTTGGGCTGGATTTGTTGGAGCCTTCTATGGTAAGCATTTTTTAGATTGCACAAGGGATAAAAAAGGTGATGGAATTTATGTAGTTAAATCAGAATAACCTGACAGTGGATCAATATGAGGCAAAATTTACTAAACTCTTTAGGTTTTCCCTTAGATTGGTAGAGTATTCGCAAGGTAGGGCTAAGAGATTCATGAATGGGTTATGGCCTGATATAAGAGGACGGTTGGTGCCTTTGAACTTGAAGGATTATGATGAGTTGTTTGAACAGGCACAACTAGTGGAAAGGGATTTGATGTCAAGGGAACAAATGTTGGTATATCATGTAAGGCCACAATCTCGAGTGGTCCCATCTAATTTTCGCAATGATAAAAGGCCTCACCAAATTGGAAAGAGACCATTTGTGCAAAACAAGAGAAATAAGGCCGAAGGTTCTTGAAAGGTATGGAATAATCAACCAACTGGACAGCCGCAATACAAAACAATGAGTGTCACCAACGCAGTAGGTCACATGGATTTGGACTGTGCCAATGGGAAAAGACCTACTTTGGTTGCGGGCAACTAGGACACGACATTAGAGAATGTCCTCAGAAAAGGACGTAACAACGACAACCACAACAGGCATTGGGTAGGCCGGTACCACCAAGAAATAATTAGCGAACGCTAGCTCAAGGAAGGATTTATGCAGTTACTCAGACGAGGCTGAAAGGTCTCAAAGAGTCATTACAGGTATCATTTCCCTATCCAATCAAAATGCTTATATTTTATTCGATACAGGAGCAACCCATTCCTTAGTATATGCTTAGTTTGTACAATTGAGTAAGATGAAACCTAAATCGTTAGAGGTACCCCTTAGCATTTCCACTCCATTAAAGGATGTAGTTTTATCTACCTCGGTGTGTAAGGATAGTAGAATTCTTATAGGTGGACAAAATCCGTTAGTTGATTAGATGGTATTAGTTATGTATGATTTTGATGTAATTCTAGGAATGGATTGGCTACATAGACAACGAGCCAATGTGGATTGTTATAGAAAAATGATCAGATCCGATCCATTGGATAGGCTGAGTTTTGAATTTTACAGGGGAAGGATAACCCCATATGTGCCTTTTACTACCGTGCTAGAAGCCCATCGACTTCTTAGGAATGGCTGCCAAGGATATTTAACATGTGCAAGTAAGCAAGCCAGGAAGGACATACGACTTGAAGATATTCCCATAGTTTAGGAATTTTCTGATGTATTCCTTGATGAATTGTCAGGATTGCCCCTAGAGCGAGAAGTTGAGTTTACCATTGAATTGGCACCTGGTACGAAACCCATATTGAAAGCCCTATATAGGATGGCGTTGATAGAGTTGAAGGAACTAAAGGTACAGTTACAAGAACTACTCGACAAAGGATTCGTTGGACCAAGTGCCTCACCATGGGTGCACCAATGTTATTTGTTAAAAAGAAAGATGGATCACTACGCCTTTGTATTCATTATAGGCAATTGAATCAAGTGATGGTTAAAAATAAGTATCAATCACCATGGATTGATGATTTATTTGATCAGTTGCGGGGAGCATCAGTTTTGTCAAAAATTGACCTAAGGTTAGGATATCATCAATTACGAATAAGGAAGGAGGATATCCCTAAAACGGCTTTTCGAACTCGATAATGTCATGACCAAATCTCGCCACCCTTGATCCCTCATCATCACGAAGAGAGAAAAGGGGGAAAGTCGGGTTTAGGGGTACTTGATCAAGAGAGTTCCCTCACGGCTCGCATTCTAAAAAATGTCATCACCTTGCCTTTCGAATCAAGCCTCTCGTGAGTTCTCTACATGAGATCACGAGCTCTCCCAAGCTCATACCCAGCGTGATAGTAGAGTGTTGCAATCCGTACCCATACAGGCAACGCACCTTAGAAGAAGGGGTCGAGTGTAGATATTGGATTTAAGAGTACCTTTACCTCGGTAGCCCTCTCGACAATATGCCTCGCCCGTAAGGATGGCATCACTTCATCCTATGGGGTACTCTCATATCAAGTATGCTAAACCATGTAGAGTTTCATCGAAACTCGTACCCCACGCAATGGGTTTATTTATACAATCTAGTTGTTTATGACAACCTAAAAATAAGACGGGAGTCACCACTAGCCTTATTTTGGGGGTCGGCTAGAAAACCTAATCTAGGGTCGGGAGTGTTCCCTCGATTCATATGCAACCAAATATGTAGATTCAAGGACTTGGGTTACGCTAATATTTCTAATAGCGCATTTTCGATACCTAAATAGTATGTTGTGTTTTCCTAACATGTCCATGCGTTTCTTTTTACATTTTCAAGATGATTAGTCATAAACTAAGCGATCATGCGTGGTTGGTCATTTTCATTCCATTCTAATTCTAGAAAGACAATAAAAGAAAGCAATCGATGGAATTGAAATTAAGAGACAGTAAGTAAACAATCAAGGAAAGCAGTAAATCTACAATGCAATCCTAGAAAATATAAAAGAGAAACACAATTGAAAAAGATGAGAGAAAGAGAGAAAACCTGCAACTCGTCGGGTTTTATACAACAAATGGAACCCGAGACATTTGTTGGGGAAATGAATGGAAGATGACAGGTCAGAATGGACATCGACCTCCATTTTCTTCGTGCGTTCTCCATCTTTGGGGTCCTAATCTAAACCTAATCTAAGAAAATTATAACTAGGTGGATACAATGGAAAGAAACAAGCATTCACATCAAAATAATAAAAAACAAGACATCATGTCAATTAAAATTTGAAAGAAAGTGCAAAATGAAAGTCAAATTTTGGTCCCTTGGGTCGGCCTTTGTTTTTCATGCAAGGGTCCCACTAAGACACCTACCCAATCCATGGTTTTGTGACTTATAGCAATTGTTGATCAATGGTATTCTAGCATGGCCAATAACGCTTATAAGTCTCCTAATCAAGCGATCTATGTGATTCTAGGGTTTTCACTTGATATCATGCATCAACCCTACCATTCATCTAAAAGTCACATGCATTGCAAAAATTTAAACATGCATGCAGGTCTTCTCAACCTTATTTCTCAACCAATCAAGTAAGAAAGTGAACCGTTGGCGGGTCACTTATTACCAAGAGCATACACTAATCACAAACATAGGAAATTTCTAGTGCATGATGGGATTATATGTATGAGGGATATGTTGGGATTTTACGGAACATGTATAGGCTAATAAACATAAACGCAATGGAAGCAAAGATAAAATTCTACTATACATGTTCCTCCAAAGGCATTGTTCATGCGTTTTAATAAAAAATCAAAATATCAAAGGGGGTTTTACGAATTATCTCTCGAAATGTGCTTTAAACGACTTGATTCAAATGTTCTTCAGTTTGAGCCCCACAAATGTCGGGCCTCTAGTTCAAACACACCACCAACGCACCTTGAACGAAAAAGAGCTCACAAGTAATCACTATTGTAATTGTGCTAGTAATCTTATGGAGACAATGCTCTACCCGTGATTAGCAATTGTTTGCTAACCATATAGTTCTCTCTCTGAACTTTCTCTCTTTTTCTTAACATAACCCACCACCCTCTCTTTGCTCTATTTATAATGTCCTGGGGAAGCCAATATTTAACTTCCTCTAGAAGCTAGTCTTTAACCTCTCAAAGAAGTTTTTGACTACTTTTTCCAGAAGTTCTTCCAAAAGCTGGTCTTTAACTTCTCAAAGAAGTTATTGACAACTTCCTCTAGAAGCTAGTCTATAACTTCTCAAACAAGTTATTGACTACTTCCTCCAGAAGTTGGGAGAGCAAGAGAACACCTCTTGTGAGTAGGCTATGTTCGATCGAGTGAATTGGTTATGGTGTGTGACATCCCTATGTTCATCATTGAGTTGGTAGTAAGACTTGTACTAACACATGAGTACTCCTAAGAGAATTGATTGTCCCAATCAATCTCTAGGTCCTACAGCCATGATTGACATCTAGCAATATGTCATGGCTACCCAAACAGTATGAATGCTTTAAGAACATAATGAACTTGTCAGCTTTGGCTACAGTGTAATTCAATCCTTCTATCTTACCATATCCCAATCGAACAAAGACCATGGAATATTGATCAAGTCACCAATTCGATCAAATGCACAAACCTAATTGACCTGCATTTTATACGAGACATAAACAATTTATTCTCAATTACAACCCCAACCGAGGATTTCAATGTAGTATCACAATTAGATCCCATAGGACATCATTATTGTTCCTTGCATGTAATAAGGAGACAGATTTCATGTTGTACACACGTGTAACTTCATATGTGAACGAGTTATGACGATCAGGTACATAGACAGATTAATGAGCTGCCAATATGCATACCTGTGAACCATAGTTGTCCAACACACAAGTTAACACTGTGCTTCAAGTTTAAGGATGATTTACACAGGACCAGAGCAAGAACGATTAGTCATTAACCCTGCTAAAAGCTTCAATGTTGCCAATCATTCTATGTGCGTCATGTTTAGTGAACTTGTCTGCTACAAGCACCTGTGTTCTAACTCGTGCATCATAATACCCAATGACTCGTGACCGGGAACGGTTTAAAGATTCAGTCTAACTGTGAACCCGTCACATATATTATTAACATCTCAAGAACAAGTCCAGTCACAACTGATCTTATGGAATCATTTATATGGATATTTGGACAAATGAATGAATACGTCTTTGCCATTAATTTGACAACACAACTGAAATCCCTAAAATGTAACTATTACATGGTTGCTTTAGGGCAGAAAACTAACGGAATACATGTGATATTTCAAAAAAATATTTTGAAATTATTCATGAAAAGTTTTGAGACAAAGTGACGTCTTAACTATGAAAGGCATTCAATTGCCAAGGCTAGCCCAGTACTCACATGCATCACAGGCATTTTGAATACAATTCAAACTATGACTTTCATGATGTCAAATCAGGATTTTAAAAAGATTTGAAAATATTTAGGATTAAGGAATATCTAGGCTATGGAGCACATTCAATTGCTAAGGCTAGGCCGGGGCTCGCATAAATGCACTCACAAGCATTGCAGGCATTTTGAATATGGTCCAAACCACGATTTTTGCTTAAGCCAAATTGAGTTTTGGAAAAGAACGTCTTTCAAAATTTGTTTTTGAGAAAGATCGCATGTACCAAAGCAATTTTTGAAAAATACAATTTGAAAAGGCCGATTGTTTAACAACAAAGATCAATGTATTTAGAAAAATTTTCATGAAGATGGCTCCTAATTTCATGCACAAACTAACCTAAAAGGTATAACTAAACAATCACAATCATGTTTATATCAAGAAATTTCAGAACAAACGTGTAAGGACAGCAAAATTGGGCAATACCAAATGATAATTTGGCAATGAAAAATTCTGTAAAATGCATGACATGATGATGAACAACTTTAGTGAAGGAAGTTTTCTTAAACAATCTATACCTGATTTTACAAAAATCAAACAACAAGTAACATCACATCAGAAATTCGTCAAAACAGCAGGACATTGAGCTAATCTGACAAGGATTGTCCTATCAAAACATGTATGAAAATCATCAAATTTACACACAACATAGCCAAAATGATGAAAAGAAAGTTTCATTAAGAGGCCAAGTTCAGAATCTAAATAGAAAAATGAAACAAAAATATCAAAGGTCTGTCCAAACAAGTGTTCGAATTTGATTCCTTGTCTAGATTGTGATATGACTTTGAAAAAATGGAAAATAATCCAAAAAATGAGCAATTGGCATGAAATTAGCCACATTAGAAACTTCTAAATGTGCCCTACATTTTCTTAGAAGAGCTCGAGTCCAAACTAGGTCAATTTGGTATCCTAAGATCGAGATCTTTAAAAGTGTGCGCATCAGTAATTAAGAAAATGGAACATAAGCATTTATTAGAAAACCTCAAAATTACTCAAAGAATGCACAAACAGCATGAAGAAATCACACGGGACTTAGGATTGGATGCGACGAAAAGTTTGGATAATCATCTAATCTTAAGTCGGCATACAAAATTTCATACAATTTAAATGACAATATAAGATGATTCGTGATTCTTAATGGTATGCTTGAAAATCCTAAGTGTGATGAATACTTTTTGTGAGACAAATTTAATGTGCAAGATGAAACTCAAATGACATGACCTAAACATGTATGTAAACCTTGCAACATGTGGTTCAATCATCAAGAAGGCATGATCATAAGAGTCGATCCCTAGATGAGTCAAACAAGCATGGAATGGTGCGCATATGACAAGGTTTCATTTCAACATTAAGTTTACAAAACAAGCATGATTTCGGCCATCCTCAAGACACGCATAAATCCTACCAAAAATCTCATATACAGAGCATACGATGATAAATATTTCTTGTTAAGAGGTCAAAAGTCAATTAAGATCATATGAGTCGTGACAAAAATAGTAAAACAAAACAAACTATATGTCCAGCACATATTGCTACAGTGCCTTTTACTCTAATTTATGCAATTGACTCACTTTGCCAATGTAAAAACCTTGTAAAAAATTCATCAATTGAACCTATATATCATATATTTCAACTCTCATGAAGTATTTGAGACCAAATAGGTGCATTTATGGACTCAATTTCATCAAAACAAATCTCGGACTAATACGGGACAGATTTGACCTATGTTCAAATCTAAGCAATTTTGACCTAGCTAACATGTCTAAAAATTTTGAAAAAAAAAAATACAAGATATGTACAAAACATTTATGAGAAACTTTCATGAAGGAAAATTATTCTAGAACTCAATACAAAAATCAATACAAAAATAGCAAAATCAGAGATCTATACGGAACAAATTAACCTAGGCTTAGATTTGAGTAGATCAAACCTAGTTGAACACATCCAACAATCCTGAAAAAAATTACAAAGATGCACGAGACAATTTGGAACAAAACTCATGAAGACAATTTTATTAAAAGTGATCACAAAAGTCGGCACAAAAATAACAAAGCTAGAAAGCGGAACAGAATCGAACCGAAAAAAGACCTAAACAACCGTAGAATCATTAAATACGGAGGTGTTCTTTTAGGGTCAAAAGACGCTTGATTGGGGCGTGGGACCTACCATTTCGAAGCTCAGGATTTCTATTATCTAATCCTATGAGGACTCGAGCTGAAATGAGGTCATTTTAGACCTCATTTTGGCCAAAACAGTGACCTAGATATAGACCTACAAAAATCACAGATTAGGCTCAAGAACACAATCATCATTCAAATCATCTATAAATCATTGTAGCATTCATAATTGTTGTACTTTAGCTAGTTAGCTAGTACGTCCATGATGGGGTGTGATTGGACCGCACCATTTGGACTTGATATGCTACGATGGAAAGACACAAATGGAGGGGTACGAAGGGAGACGTATAAAAGCCTCCTGAACACAACCGTTGGATAGGTTGGCAATTCATTCGTACTAAATTTTCTCTCCATTTCCATCAAAGAAGAAAAAGGAATTCAATTTCACTTTTGCAAGAACGATCGGCATTTACGCCGTGGAAATCGGGTGTTTTCCTTGTGATTGCATCCAGACTAACGTGAGCAAGTGTCGTTCGTGATTTATTCGCAATTCAACGTTCGTTCCGGGGCTAATTGCTGTTTGCGCATCCGAATCAGGTAAGTCGTCTTCCGCCGACTCAAATTCCAACATTGGTATCAGAGCTTGATTGTGATTTATGCCTTGTTTTCATCAAGTTTTCTCATTTACCATTTGATATTGAGATCAAGAGATTATATTCTACACTGTTTGGATCTCTGATAGTCGAAATTTCCATATGAAATACTCGAAATTGAACCGGAGCGAAGAACGGGTTCGGGGTTGCGTGATCCGTGAGGTTTTGGCCGTTTTTTTTAAATGATTTTTTGGTCAAAATTAATTTTTGAATATACACGGTGAAAGAGCTCGTCGAGACGAGTTAGTCGGTGGGTCGAGCGCTGCCGGGAGATGCTGGACGCGCCCATACGTGCGGTCAGAAGCCGCTGCGCGTGGGCGCCACGCACCTGAAGCGCTAGCACAGCCAGCGCGTCTGCCACACGCGTCGGTCGGCGAACCGGCACGTGCGCGACACATGCCAGCCGACGAACTGGCACACGCCGGTCGGCGAACCGGCGCGTGATGACGTCACCATGACGTCACCCAACCGTCGGTAACTGCTGGGTGACGTCATCGATGACGTCATCGCCGGCGACAGTTGGCCAGCCGGTCACTGGCCGGTGACCCGACCCGGCCGACGACCCGACCCGACCCGATCCGAGACCCGACTCGTTGACCCGACCCGACCCGACCCGACCGTTGACCGGTCAACCGGTCCGGCGGTCAAATCAATCGGACCGATCGGACTGGCCAGGAGCCATTCGGCTCGCTGGCGTGTGCGCCACACGCGCCGCGCACTCAGGCGACGCGTGGGGGCGCGTACGAGCTCCGATTGGAGCATGGTTGGTGGCGTTTGGTTCGTATGAGCGTCCTCTACACAGTGGTATAATTATTTTATACTTTTGAATTTTATAAATGTATGAAAATGCGTAGGAAACCCTATGTACGCATATTTTTTGGGGTTTAATGCAGTTTATTCATTTGTGGCTTGTATTTTCTTGTGATTTAGGAAATACAATAGCTAACTTGTGTGCATATGATGTATATATTTTAATATACTTGCAATTTTCTAGTTGCTAGAAAATTAGAACAATGGTAGGACATCCATTACATGTTGAATTGCAATTTTGATTATAGTTGAAGCATGATTGTTGTTTATACGTTGGTTATTATCATGCAATTTTCTTTTTATGTTAAGGAAAAATGTAGAAATTACATAAGGTCATGTAATTATTTTTCCTAGTGGGAGTTCGTAGTTTGGTAGAATTGAAAGGAGTTCTCACCTAGAACTTAAAATTTGTGCAAATTAAACTAATTAATGATAATAGAACAATTGAACATAAAAGTTGATTGGGAACATAGTGAACTTTTTGCTTTTCTGTCTTTTGTTGAATTATCATTAATTTAGTTTGTCTTTGCTGCAAATTAAATATGTGTGTTACTCTGTATAGTGTGCTAGTATTGATTCTACGTTTATTATGTCAATGTATTATAGCATTTGATTATGGCTTCGGCATCTAAGACCATTGTGGCTGACCTCAATAAGGGTGAGAAGCTAAACGGTGACAATTATAATATTTGGCACCGAAAGGTGCAGTACATCCTTGAGGAGCAAGAGGTTTTGGAAACCCTCAACCATACCATGGATGAACTGGAGCATGGAACTTCAGCTCAACACAGGAGAGATCTGGAAGCTTATCAAGCTTGGAAAAAGAAAAATAGCATTGCTCGCTTCACGTTGCTGAGCTGTATGCAAGATGATCTCAAGTGTGAGTTTGAGAGTTATGACAAAGCTCAAGCTATGTGGGTTGCCTTGAAAGATAAGTTTGGGGGTACATCTGCCACTAAGATGAGCAGACTCACCATCAAGTTTGACACATTCCGAAAGCGCCCAAATGTAATGATGAGGCAGCATCTTCGGGAGATGTCAAACATGATTCGTGAGCTGAAATTGGCAGGTCACTCCCTTACTGATGAACAGTAAGTTCAGGCTATTATAAGGTCTCTTCCTGATAATTTGGAGCATATGAAGATCAATATGACGCATAATGAGAACATCGTCATTTTTTATGATATTGCGCATCATTTGGAATTAGAGGATGAGCGCCTGGAGGCTGTGAGATCCTCTACCCATGCTTATATTGCTGAATCGAGTTCGCGTAGAGCTTCAGGCTTCAAGCGCAAGAGGAATCTTCAGTTCAACAACAAAGGGAAGATGACTGATCAGGGACCCAAGAGGGCTAAGACCTTCCGACACAAGAAGCGTGGTGGGAAGATCGACAAGGCCAAGATGGAGTGCTACAATTGTGGCAAGATGGGTCACTTTGCTCGTGAATGCACTGAGCTGAAAAAGGTACCCTATTACTCCATTACTTTGAGTAATGCTTTTGTTTCTAGTACTGTAATGCTTGCTGAATCTCATCCAATGTGGACTGTAGACTCAAGAGCAACAGACCATGTAGTTAGAGATCGAGAAACATTTGTGGAGTATCGTCGGATACCGCCTGGAAGAAGATGGATATATGTTGGGAATAACTCAAGAGTTGAAGTGAAGGGAATCAACACATGAAAATTAATCTTATGTGGTGGTCGAAACCTATTCCTACATTATGTCCTTTATGCTCCAGATATTCGACGAAACTTGGTCTCTGTAATTGTTCTTCTTAGCTTAGGTTATGTATTGAATTTCCATGATGATTGTGTTGACATTTTGTATGGAACAATTTATTATGGTTCAGGTCATATATCGGATGGTTTTATGGTGTTAGACATTGACTATGATCAGTACAATGTTAATGTTGATGGTTGTTTTTCTTTAATTGCGTCTTCAAATAACGTTGAGATTGATGCAAGTACTTGGAATGCTAGATTAGGTCACATTAGATTGCAAAGAATGCAAAGATTAGCTAGAGAAGGCATTTTAGGGTCCCTCACTAATATTAGTCTATCCGTATGTGAACATTGTCTGGCAGGAAAAACAACTAGAAAACCATTCGGTAAAGGGACTAGAACTGAATTTCCATTACATCTCATCCATTCTGACATTTGTGGTCCTTTGAATGTGAGGGCGAGGCATGGAGCCTCATATTTCATCACTTTCATAGATGACTTCACACGTTTCAGTTATGTCTTTCTGATCTCCCATAAGTTAGAAGCATTAGACTACTTTAGACGATATATAGCGATGGTAAAGAATCAGTTAAACAAGACAATAAAGGCATTGAGAACCGATCATGAACGTGAGTATCTATCGAAGCAATTCAAGGCTCTTTGTGATGAAAAGAGAATTGTACGACAATTGATTATTCCTGGTACTCCACAACAAAATGGGGTAGATGAGAGAAGGAATAGAATCGTATTGGAAATGGTTAGGTCTATGATGGTGCAAGCAAATTTACCTATCTCCTATTGGGGAGATGCGTTATTGACCGTTGCCTATATACTTAACCGTGTGCCCTCAAAATCGATCACTTCCAACCCTTATGAATTATGAACTGGTAGGAAACCAGACTTGAGTAGTCTACGTCCATGGGGATGTGCAGCTTATGTTCACGATTCTTCCCATAAACATGGTAAATTAGGTCCTAGAGGGAGGAAATGTATCTTTATAAGATATTCCGAACACTCCAAAGGATACGTGTTCATAGGTGAACAAGTTGATGAAAATGTGACCGAAATGGAGTCACGAGATGTCACGTTCTTAGAGAATGATTTTCCTAATAGAGATGAGATTGATAAGGACTTCCAATTATATGAGATGGAAAATCCTGATAACATACCCACTGATGTTGTAGAGGGAAATAAAGATTTACCTCAACACACAAGACCTAGTGAGAGTGTTGCATCCCCTGATGAATTGAATTCAAGAGAAATTCAATTGCATAAAAGTAATCGTAAAAGTATTCCCCGTCATCGTTTTGAGATTGAAGGAGAAGCATTTATGATTGCTCAAAAAGACGATGCCGAGCCTAAGACTGTTCAAGAAGCTCTCTTGTCCTCTGATAAGGAAGAATGGAGAAAAGCTTTGGAAGATGAGATGGAGTCAATGAGGGCAAACCATGTCTGGGACTTGGTTAATCTACCACCCAATTGTAAGGCTATTGGAAACAAATGGGTCTTTAAGATTAAGCATAGGGCGGATGGATCCATTGAAAAGTATAAGGCTCACCTTGTGGTAAAAGGTTATACTCAACAAGAGGGTATAGACTATGAGGAAACTTTTTAACCAGTTGTAAGGTTTGCCTCAATACGCCTTATTCTAGCCATTGTTGCACATTTAGACCTTGAATTACATCAAATGGATGTAAAGATGGCATTTCTCAATGGAGAATTAGATGAGGAAATCTATATGAAACAACCAATAGGTTTCATAGCTAAAAGTCAAGAGCATAAAGTTTGCAAGCTTCATCGCTCAATATATGGCCTTAACCAATCATCTAGACAGTGGTATCTTCGTTTTCATCGAGCAATAATAACATTTGGTTTCACGATGATCGAAAAAGATCACTGTGTATATGTCAAGCGGTCCAAAGATAAATTTGTGATTTTATCACTTTATGTGGACGATATTCTGTTGGCTGGAAATGACAAGGTTTTGATTATCACCATAGAAGAATGGTTGTTCTCTAATTTTGAGATGAAGGACATGGGAGAAGCTGCTTATATATTAGGAGTTAAGATCGAAAGAGATCGATCAAGGAAACTCCTTACTTTATCACAAGAGTCTTATATTATGAAGATTCTTGAGCGTTTCAATATGCAGCATTGTAATCCCATTGATACCCCTGTCATGCAAGGTGAAGGCCTAAGTACTGAGATGTATCCTAAGACTCCAGAAGAAATCAATGTGATGGAAACTGTTCCTTAGGCTAGTGCAGTCGGAAGTTTGATGTATGTTGTGATGTGTACTCGACCCGACATATGTTATGCCATGGGATTGGTGAGCCGATATCAATCAAATCCCGGTCAAGCACATTGGAAAGCAATGAAGAGGATTCTGAGATACTTGAAGGGCACCATGGACTATCGACTTTGTTACCAAGGGAATGATTTACACCTATTGGGTTATTCAGATGCCGATTGGGGTGGAGACCTGGATGAGCGTAAATCGACTTCTAGATATGCGTTCTTGCTCAATGGAGGTGCGATTTCTTGGAATAGCAAAAAACAGACATGCACGGCCTTGTCTATGATGAAGGCAGAATTTATTGCATGTTCTGCCGCAGTGCAAGAAGCAGTATGGCTAAAACGTTTCTTGGAAAATTTAGCCACTGTCACTGAAGTTCCAAGACCGGTGACAGTTTATTACGATAGTCAAGCAGCCATTGCCTAAGTGAAAGATCGCAAGTATCATGGAAGGACAAAGCACATTGACATAAAGAATAATTTCATCAGAGATATTATAGCGCAGAAAGAAGTGATCCTGCAATACATTTCAACCAATAGAATGGTTGTTGATCCATTTACGAAGACTATTCCTAGAGACATATTCTTGACCCATGGGATGTCACTAGGATTGCGTAGAATGTGATATCTGTTATTGTAGAGGATCATTGGTTTATGTATTTGTGGATGAATGTATTGTACTTGTTTGTTTTGTTAGTGATTTGATATTTTATCAAGAAGTACAAATCCACTATGAGACTAGCACAAACACACATATATTATTAAAAAGTATGTCAGTAGGCAATGATTGGTTCACTCACACGAGCAATCGCCTCAAGTGCTGTAGTTAGCATATTGAGATGAGACGTTATGTACAAATAAATACTAAAGAGCAAGTTTGGTACATAAAAAAAAAATATATCGCCTTGATTGGAGTCAAGATGAGGTCTATAATTTGTTTATAATAAGACCGAACATGATAATCTCACAATCATGTATGCCTAAAAGATGCCGGATGTGAGTACTTAATTGGGCGCTAAAGAAAGCGAGCTAATATAGCACTCGGGTAATATATGAGTGCGTGAGAAGCACATGATTATATTTAGGCTAAGATCCGTATAGTGGATATGGTTAATAAATGACATATGCTCTTATAAAAAGAGAAATCCACTATAGCATGTAATTCATACTACATGTGCATTATACGACCAATAAGGGAAGGTGAGTAAAATTATCCCTATTTACTCATCGTGTAAGTCCTTGAGGTAATTTATAATTTATCTCAACTTTGTGCCCTATGTTACTTCTGACTATATTCTGAAAGTGAAAGATCAATGTTACTACTTTAGCATGTTACGGGCGGTCATGAATAGATATGGCCTATGGGACATGTCTAGGAAAGCAGTTGTTCTAAAATTGAGAGAGACATGAGTGCGAAGGAAGACTATTGTTGTTTTACATCTATCACATGTATTTACTGGTCGACCAATTATATCGCCCTATGTGGTTGTGAATGTAATTGTAAATACATGGTGTTTTGAGAATAGTCGAGTATAGCCTTTAAGGGATAGGTATACTTAGATTGATGTAACAAAATATGTTTAGGGCACTACGAGACATCGATTGTTTATTTCTTTTCGGGGTTGTAGCCATTATGTTATCACTAACAGGTGCATAATTTGAGCTCCCAAATACAGGTGTACTCACTGGTCGCACGGCTTATTTGCCAGTATGAATTGTTTTGTAAATTGATGAATGTTGAATGCCTTATATTCTTGATAGAGATCTATCAAGCCCATCATGTCCGAGTGGGAGATGTTGTACTTTAGCTAGTTAGCTAATACGTCCATAATGGGGTGCGATTGGACCGCACCATTTGGACTTGATATGCTACGATGGAAAGACACAAATGGAGGGGTACGAAGGGAGACGTATAAAAGCCTCCCGAACACAACCGTTGGATAGGTTGGCAATTCATTCGTACCAAATTTTCTCTCCATTTCCATCAAAGAAGAAAAAGGAATTCAATTTCACTTTTGCAAGAACGATCGGCATTTACGCCGTGGAAATCGGGTTTTTTCCTTGTGATTGTATCCAGACTAACGTGAGGAAGTGTCGTTCGTGATTTATTCGCAATTCAACGTTCGTTTCGGGGCTATTTGCTGTTTACGCATCGGAATCAGATAAGTCGTCTTCCGCTGACTCGAATTCCAACAATAATCATTGATCTTTGTCGCGACCAATTTTTTCGGGTTTATGAACCACCTAGGGTTTGGCTAATGGATTGTTAAGCCTAGACTTAACTCGGGCTCTCCCAAGCCCATACCAATTCGCGACTTAGGTTTAAGTTCTTAACATGCAAATGATTTTCAATCAGGAGTCGCCACTAATCTATTTTTGGTGGGTCGATTAGAAACCCAAGTAAAGTAATGGAGATTTACTTTACTCCTACGAACCAGAGATCATGGAGTTCGGGGACTTGGTTACACTAGATTTCTCTAATGCCCTTTCGGTACCTTTATCTTTTATTTTGAAAAAATTGTTTGGCAAGCAACTTGAATTGATTTTAATTCCTTAACATGTGAGGTGACCATGCAGGTGCGCAAACCACCAATTTAACACTCAAGAAAGCAAATGAATAAATTGCAGGACTTACCTCATAGCAACGAAAGCATCTGCGTTGTTAGTTTAGAATTCACATCAACAGTCCTAAATATGATTTCTAATTAACACGCAATTTTGTTTTGTTTTCACTTAATTAATGAAAATCATGCAATATGCAATGCATGCCACTAATTTAACATGAAATAATATGACATAGCAACATGACTTACTATATGACCTAAACAATATGATATAACTAAGCATGTAGTCTATCATAAGCATGAGATGATTTATTCTAAATAATTTTTTTGTATTTTCTATGAGATTCGAAATTAAAGAAATGTAACACTTAAATATGCAATCTAAATTAATCTAATGACCTAATTCTAATGACGGGCAATTTTTAATTAAATGCATCTAACAAAAATCACTAAATGACGTGCATTGTATGAAACTAATTCTATATGACGTGCACATAATTTTTATTTTCCTAATAAGCATGCAATCTATTTAGGAGAAATTATCTAAACCTATAACATGCAATCTTAACATGCAATGACGTGCAAAGAATGCCCTAATTTTACATGACATATGCATAATGACCTTTTTTGTGTTTCTCCTTTTCTCCTTTTTTTTTTTTTTTTTTAAATTTCGAAATTAATAATTGCCAAATAGTTAAACATGCAATTTAGACTAGTGAAGCAGAAATCTAACATCCTAATTTTTTGTATTTTTAATTTTTTCAAAAATTCGAAATAAATAAATTTCCTATTCTAGACATGCAAAGTAATCTAAAACAAGTAATATCCTAACATGCATCTAATCTAACTCAAATATTTTTTCTTTTACGGGAGCAAACAAATAAGGCATCAAGAACAACATGGCACCAAATCAAGCAAGACATCATCCACGTCCATTTAATTTTGGGAACTAAATTGACGAATCATATCTCGCGCATGAGATCGGATTAGCCAATTTTTAAATAAAATCACGAATCATATCTCGAGCGTGAGATCGGATTGGTGATTTTTCCGTACGATTGCGGGTCGTATTTCGAGCGTGAAATCGGACCGTCAATCATATGTACGTTGCGAAATTAGGAAGATTTCCCAATTTAAAAGGCTAATAGTGTTGTGAATATCATCGCATATTGGGAATTTCCATCACGTGCACCAATGAGTATATCAAATAAGGAAACAAAATCTTCAGAAATTAACGTAGACAAAATTCTTACCTATCCCAAATATTTGCTTCCAAATTTAGCCTTCGAACGGTGGCTCGTGAATCACGATAGGGGCTCAATGTGATGGCGCAAGGACAGCTTGCTGTGGTGTTTGCTTCGACTAAGGAACGGTTCTGAACAGTAGCCGGGCGTCGTGGAGTACAAGATGCGAATAACGGCCATTGCTTGCTATTTGTACGCTGGTCCAACTCACGTCAAGAAAGCGCGAGATGTGGCTTCGCGAGGGATTGAATCGCCGAGACTTCATTGATCACTGCGGTAGGGAGAAGGTATGACATGCATGGCCTAGACGTTGCAACAAAGTCAGCAACAACGTTGGGATAAAAGCTTCGGCGTCACAGATGCAGCTGGAGATGACGGCCCAAAAGGATGAATCTCGGCACCACTCGGATCAGTGGAGGGCGACACCAGCAAAAGTCAGCGGCGTCCGTTGCAACGCTGAATCGTGAAGCTGGTAGACCCCAATTGCAGCTACGAAGACTCACTCTCAAGAAGAAAACCTCAACTCTCTCTCTCGTGTGTTCTCTGTGTATTGCTCCGAAAATCCCCCCTTTTGTCCCGTAATGAGTCAATTTATATTGAAAGGGCGTAAACCAATGAGGAAAGAAAGCATATTCTGTTTCCTTCTGGGCATGCGTTGAAATATATTTTCTTTCCTTTCCTCTTTATTGATCGAATGCCGATATATATATTTTTCGCAAATCCATGCCCGCAATGCAGAACGTGCCCAACATTCCCCTCTCATGCTGATCTTCCGAATTTCCTTTGTGCATATGCTCGTATCTTTCCTCTTAAAATAATGCTGGTCAATTCCTTGCTCCCCACGTTGACCGAATAATGGGAAAGCGCATAATTTTCCTTCACGTGGATGGGCTTCTCTATGTTCGAATCGGTGGCCGCTTACACACTATCCTTCCTTTGCATTCGTTCCCTTAAATGCACTAATATGTCGGTGCCAATATGCTGGAAATTTCTTAATTGACTTTTAACAATTTAGGACACCCATGTAATATCAATCACCATGGAGGAATTATCGACTTATCCACAGTTTAATGCTCTTGTTGGCTTGAATATTCAAAGCCATTCACCAAAATCCATTCACCGCCGGCCTAACAAATATGCAATTAAATGAAATATGCTTCTAATGACCATATGTTATGGAATTAAATTTTTTTTTTTTTAGGGGTTAAAATTAATCCCTGATTTTTTAATGTGATAAACGGATCGCCAAAATTTAGGTGTCAACAGCTGCCCCTCTTTGAAGGTGAGCTCGTAGAGGTTGCATTCAGAGACAAATTGAGACCTAAATTTTGACCATGCACATGACTTTTGATTTTTTTTTTTTTTTTTGGAAATGAATCCTATTTTTTTAAATGCAATTCATATGATGCATGGAAATGCTAATGCAAATGTAAATGAACCTACATGGAATAACTTACCTTCGAGGAGGATAAAGTAATTCGAGGTAGTAGGTGTTACTTGTCTAGGACCCATACCATTCTACGGTCGCCTAGAATAGTAACATGACTTTGTGAAGATGCTGCTTTCCCAGGACCCGTACCATTCTACGGTCGCCCAGTATGGCAGAAAGGAGCTGCTTTCTCAGGACCCGTACCATTCTACGGTCGCCCAATACGGCAGAAAGGTTTTGTAAGGAACTGCTTTCCCAGGACCCGTACCATTTTATGGTCGCCCAGTACGGCAGAAAAGTTTTGTCTAGGACCCGTACCATTCTACGGTCGCCTAAACGAGGATTCATTTTCCAGGACCCGTACCATTCTATGGTCGCCTGAATAAGGAATAGGTGTTGTCAAGGACCCGTACCATTCTACGGTCGCCTCGACGAAGAAAATTATTTTTCCAAGACCCATACCATTCTACGGTCGCCTGAATGAGGAAATTGCTTTTCCAAAACCCCTACCATTCTACGGTCGCCTGTTAGAGCAATAAATGCTGTCTAAGACCCGTACCATTCTACGGTCGCCTAGACTGAGGTTTTGCTTGGCTAGGACCCGAACCATTCTTCGGTCGCCCAACCTTGCGACAGAAATCATCCGACCAGGACCCGAACCATTCTTCGGTCGCTTTAATCAGATTGAATCTGGAGGAAAAATCTTTGGGGGACAACTCAATTGAGTGTCGGTATGCTTAAAAGGGAATACCTGTGCAATGACAAATATTCAAGGTATAGATAGAGATATACTTACCTGGTAACATCTCCGATCTTCGGGGATACGTCTCCTGCAAAACATGGTTGTAGGAGAAGCAACATGCATTTGTAATCATAAATATGCATCATTATAATGGAGGTTCATGATGATTTCCATTAATCTTGCACCACCTGAACACATGAGTGTCATGAATGTGTCAAATGAGGGATCCTTTGGTCCGAAAGGACTTTTCTCTCATTCTCATTAAAACGGCAATTTCATCCTGACCTTTGATGCAGGATTTTGTCAATCACTCTATCTCACCATCGTCATGCCAAACAAGGGCTTGAGCAATCTTGCAAATGGTACGACTTCACCAATCTAAGAGGTCTTTAAAAGGGACCGTAATGTGGGCTTAGTCAATGGCTTAACAAAGGGGACTCTTTTGAGTCGAGGTTATTTGAAAAATGACATTTCGTAACTGTCTTGGGATTTTCAAGTCAAGAAATATGTGAAATGAGGCAGTAATTATCTTACTCGCACTTCTTCAAGCGATGCTTTCAAGCATATGAACTCTTACATTAATTCAAGTGCCCTAATCTGAAGAGACTTCGTAAGGGATGTAACGTAGGCTTGGTTCATGGGTTATGAAATGAAAGGATCATTAGGCTCAAAAAGTATTTAGAGGGTCAAAGTTGGTGATCATCTTGACATTTCCACCACTTTCCTTCTCCATTGTTGGGGACTTTTCATTTGCATTGATTGCAACAGCATTTGAGTTTTTTTTTTTGGGCATCGGCCTTGCTTTTACCAGGCACACTGCTTTTTTCATGCCCCATTTTTGCATTTTTTTGAACAAAATCTCCATTTTTGTCGGCATTCTTGTTCATGCTACTTGACTGTATTTGTCTTGCCCAAGTGTGGGGGATGATCACCAACTGGGTTTAATATGAAATGAATTCATAGGCTCAAGTGGGCTATGCAATGGATAAAAGTGTGTAGGATAGAGAAATGATTGCTCTTCATCATCCTAAGACACTTTAAACTATCATACGAGTTACAACGCGAAAGCAATACTCGAAGATTGATGCAAGTGTGAGTAAGAAAATTCCTATCATTCATTTCAAACTTTGTCCCAACGTGGGATGACCCTTGACAAGGATGATTTAAAAATTCTTCATGTGTGTGGGCTCGAAGGGCTAAACAATGGGTATACCTGTAGTGTTTCGGGTAGAAGAAGAAATTGCCTCTCGTCACCTTGGTTAGTGTACCCTTTGCAAGATCACCCTCTTCCTTGCGGACATGGAATTTCTTCACACAACTCACCGAGGATTAGTGTATGGGATAGCATATAGAATAAGGCTTGCCTTTCATCATTCCAAAGTATCTCATTTGACACATTCAATTTATCTCACACAATTCATCAAGAAAGAAAAATACAAGATTTATGACAAATTTGAACAATTCAGCTCATTGACCCACTTTATTAGTCACAAAAATACTCGCAATTCAAGACAAGACATGGCAAATTCTATCATGGATAATACTTCTTGACAGTATCAGAATTAACTGGAGTAGAAAACTCACGACCATCCATTTCTGCCAAGATCAAGGCACCTCCAGGAAGTACCTTCTTCACCACATATGGACCACCATAATTTGGGGCGAACTTGCCCCCAGGATCGGGAAAATTGGCAACAGCTTTCTTAGAACAAGATCATTTACCTCGAAATGTCTCGGTCGTACTTTTCGGTTGAAGGATCTGGCAACTCTTTGCTGATAAGCTTGGCCATGACAAAGAGCCTTCGCCTCTTCTCATCAATCAAGTTTAACTGTTCAAGTCTTTGTTGTGACCATTCCGCCTCAGGCAACTCCACTTGGGATAAAACTCTCAAAGAAGGAATCTCCACTTCTACAGGTAGAATTGCCTCCATGCCGTACACCAAAGCAAATGGGGTTGCCCCAGTGGAAGTGCGGATCGATGTCCGATACGCCATTAGTGCGAAGGGTAGCCTGTCATGCCAATCTCGATAATTCATGGCTGTCTTAGCCAAAATCTTCTTAATGTTCTTATTGGCCACTTCAACGGCCCCATTCATTTGAGGCGATAAGGAGACGAATTCAGATGCTTGATTTTGAACTCTCCGAACAACTCATCAACAAGTTTGTTGTTCAAATTGGTCCCATTATCAGTGATGATTGCTTTAGGGACACCATAGCGAGCAATTATGTCACGTTTGATGAACTTTGCAACATTGCGGGCGTGACACTTGCAAATGACGTAGCTTCAATCCATTTGGAGAAATAATCTATGGCCACTAAAATGAATCGGTGCCCATTGGAAGCCTTCGGGTTTATTGGGCCGATCACATCAATGCCCCACATTGAGAAGGGCCATGGCTCGGAGAACTAATGTAGCTCGGTTGGAGGAACATTTATCTTATCACCATGGATCTGGCAACGATGACAACTCCGTACATGTTTGATGCAGTCACTTTCTAGTGTGAGCCAATAGTAGCCTAATCTCATAATCTTCTTAGCCATCATGTGCCCATTCATATGAGGGCCACATATTCCTTCGTGTACTTCTTGCATGATTTGAGTGGCTTCGACTGCATCTATGCATCGCAGCAAAACAGAGTCGTAAGATCTCTTATACAAATTCTCACCATTGACGAAAAATTTCGAAGCCATTTTCGTGATGTATTTTCTATTAGCCTGAGTGCTTCCTTCGGGAAATTCATGTCTTTTAATGTAATTCATGATATCGTAATACCATGGTTTTCCATCGGGTTCTTCAGTCACGATCATACAATAAGCCGGCTTTGGCAAAACCTCTATCTTCAAAGGCTCAACCTCTAACCCGTCAGTGACTTGCAACATAGATGACAAAGTCGCGAGTGCATCCGCAAATTGATTATGAGACCTTGGCAAGTATTCAAATGAAATTTCGTCAAACTCCTTTACCAGATCTTCTAAGTACTTGTGGTACGGGAGCAACTTGGCATCCTTGGTCTTCCACTCACCTACAGTCTGTAATATGATTAGTGCCGAATCTCCAAATACCATTAACTTGGCCACACCCATCTCGATTGCGGCTTGAAGTCCGAGGATGCAAGCCTCATACTCGGCCACATTGTTAGTGCATGGGAATATCAATTTTGCAGCTACCGGATAGTGCTGTCCATCTGGGGATATCAGAATTGCCCCAGTACCAGAACCAGACAAGTTTACAGCTCCATCAAAGAACATCTTCCATGAGTCTTCATTTACACTCAAGACACGGTCATCAAGGAAACCGTCATCGTCATTAGAGACTCCTGAATTTCCGGCCAATAGATCGGCGATCACTCGACCCTTAACCGACTTTTGTGGCATGTATTGCACATCAAATTCGAAGATCAAAATTTGCCATTTGGCCAGCTTACCCACCAAAGCTGGCCGATCAAGTAAGTACTTGATGGGGTCGTTCTCAGTCACGAGGAACGTCTGGTAATGCAGTGTGTATTGTCGCAATCTATGCAATACCCACACCAATGCAACACAAGTCTTTTCAACATCAGAATACTTCAGCTCTGATACAGTGAACTTCTTACTCAGATAATAAATGGCTCGTTCTTTTTTATCGACAGGACTTTCCTGAGCCAACATCGCGCCCAACGATTCACTATGAATGGTGAGGTAAAGAATCAAGGGATGCCCCGGTGATGGCAAGACAAGAACTGGTGGATTCATCAGGTACTGCTTCAACTTGTTGAATGCTTCTCGACACTCATCATCCCAGTTGATTCGTGCATTCTTCTTTAGGAGCTTGAAGAATGGCTTGGCAGTTTCAGAGAGTTGGGAAATGAACCGGGCTATGTAATTCAGTCTTCCCAAGAGGCTCCGAACTTCTTTCACTGTTGATGGAGGTTGCAATTCGCATATGGCCTTAGCCTTGGATGGGTCAATCTCAATCCCCTTACTACTTACAATGAATCCGAGTAATTTACCGGATGTTGCCCCGAATACGCATTTAGTGGGATTTAGCCGAAGCTTGAATTCACGAAGTCGATCAAACAACTTCTTCAGGGTTTCTACATGGCTTCTTCCGGGCCGAGTCTTTGCAATCATATCATCAACATAGACTTCAATCTCTTGATGCATCATATCATGGAATAGTGTTACCATGGCTCGTTGGTAAGTTGCCCCTGCATTCTTGAGTCCGAAGGGCATGACCTTGTAATGAAAGGTCCCCCACGGGGTGATAAATGCAGTCTTCTCCTTGTCTTCCTCCTTCATCCTTATTTGATTGTACCCGGAAAACCCATCCATAAACGAGAATAATTCAAATCCGGCAGTACTATCCATGAGGACATCTATGTGAGGCAATGGGAAATCATCTTTTGGGCTGGCCTTGTTCAAATCTCGATAGTCGACACAAACTCGAACTCAACCATCCTTCTTCATTACTGGCACGATGTTAGCCACCCATTCAGGGTATTGCAAGACTTCAATGAATCCCACCTTCAAAAGCTTCATCACCTCTTCCTCTATCTTCTTCGAGAGCTCGGGTTTAGTTCTCCGCAGCCTCTGCTTCTTAGGTGGCACATCCGGATTAGTAGGCAAGCAATGCTCGACGATCGATGGGTCTAAACCAGGCATGTCAGCATAGGTCCATGCAAAGACATCCTGATATTCCTTCAGTAGCTGAGTTAGGCACTCGGCCTCATCTTTGGGGAGATTTGCCCCAATTTTAACTTCCTTGACTTCTTCGGTGTCACCTAAATTAATAATGACAGTTTGCTCGGATGTAAGAGCCTTGGCTTTCTCATGTTGTTCCCAGCTTCGCTGCACCTCAATGGAATCTTCATTTAAGTCCTCGAGGTCGTCAATGTCAGCATTTGTTGCATTGGGTTGGACCATTTCCATACTTTTGTATGCCGTAAGATTGCTCCTGAAACACCTGAAACATGAAGTAAATAAATTAGAAAGATAAACAAAGTAATCTATCTTTTTGTTTTTATGTTTTTGTTGTTTTTTTTTTTAAAGAATTTTGGCAAAAACATTTTTTTAAAATGTTTTGACAATGAGAAAGCATGATGGAGCCCAGGCCTCAGAATTCTCCTTGGATTTCTTTTTCTTTTATCGGCTGGATATCATCACCGGGCTGGTTTGGTGTACCTCATCATGCCCTCAAAATAAAACTTGTAATTTTATTGATATTCATCAATCAATTACATTTATTGAATGGAAATGCGATTTTCAAGCCCTAAAAGAAAGCGAAAAAGAAGAAATAGAAAACAAGCCCTAGAAAGCGATAAAAATTCCCGCGCAGGGGAATGTGAAAAAGCAATAAATGAGTTACTCTTGTGGGCTAGAGCCCATCTTCTCCGGAGGTCCTTCGTCAATGGTCCCTATGAAGACATCATCGAAGAGACTAGAGATTCCTTCCAATGCATCTTCAGGGTTTTCCGTCTCCGGGGATGTCGGATCATCCATGCCACCCCATCCATCTGGGATAATGTCGCGGGGATCAATGTAGAAACTGGGAGGAGCTGAATACTTCACCAGATAGTCGAATTTTCCGCTTGGCTGCCCCAGGGTATCTATTATTTCTGCTTCATCCTGCATCATTATGGGAGGATCAGGAAATGTCTCGCGAATGTTTGGGGGCAATGGGTTTTGCCTTCCTCGCCTATGGTCAGGTGGCGGGTTTCGCCCTTCCTGTCTTCGTCCTCCAGAACTTTCCCCACCTCTTCCATGGTACCCTAATCCAGCAGCACGGGACCTCTGAGGGGCTTCAATGGGGTTTCGAATCCCCTGACCATTTCTTCCAAGGCCACTACCAGGAATAAAACCATTCCCAACCATCATCCTTCCCACCATGAGAGTAGCATTTGAAACTTCAGGAGTTGGTGGTGGTGAGTCTCGAGAAGCATGAATAGTGGATACCAACTCAAATGAGTGGTAGCTCGATTCGAACTCAAAGTCTGGCTCTACATAGGGGATAGCTGTCTCATGATAAATTCGGTGATCTTCTTCGCCATAGACAGTGACTAGCTTCCCTTTGATTACGAATTTCACAGCTTGATGTAGACTTGATGGTACCGCCCCAGCAGTATGAATCCAGGGACGACCCAGTAGGAAATTAAAAGCAGTAGGGATATCCATTACCTGGAAGGGAACATTGAAAACCACCGGCCCTATTTGCACATCAAGGTGAATCTCTCCAAGCACCTCCTTCTTCGTACCATCAAAAGCTCGAACAGAAGTCTTTGCGGCATGTATCTTGGACGGGTCCACCTTGAGGCGATGAAGAGTGGCCAGTGGACATATGTTTAGGGCGGACCCATTATCAATGAGTACTCGAGACACATGAGAAGCCTTATGCTTGACAAATATATAGAGTGCCTTGTTATGCCCCCTACCCTCGAGAGGGAATTCCTCATCAGAAAAGGCAATCATGTCTTTAAGAAGGATCGATCCCACAAAGTCTTCCAGCTTGTCTGCCTCGACCGTTTCAGGTACACGAATTTCACTTAACACCTTCATTAACGACTTTTGATGCACAGGGGATGTAAGCAGGAGTTCAAGCAAAGAAATCTGGGCGGGCATTTTTCGTAACTGTTCGACCACCTTATACTCGCTTGCTTTGATCACGGCCAGAAACTCCTTAGCCTCTTCATCGGTGACAGGTTTTGCGGGTTGAGCATTCGTTTGAGAATAAGTCCGACCAGACCTTGTAACGAGGTCAACATCTAGATCATAAGACCAAGGGACCGCCTTATTGTTGACATATTCATACGGTTGAGGCATTTCAATCACTATCTCATCGTCGGATGCATCTTCAAGTGGGGGCATATCCACAAGTGAAGGATCAATTTCCTCTTTATCAGCATTGAGTGCCGCTTGCTCTTCCTCCCAATCAATAATGATGGGTGAAATAGCGGAAACTATACAGTTATAGTCAGCATAAACGATGATTCCGTCATCCACCATCCTGATGACTCTTTCCTTCATCAGTGATAGAGGAACATCCTCCTGATCTGGATAATATCCAGCTCTTATCAGCCCGTTGTAAGCATCTGCTACGTGTACCTTTGAGTTCTTGATCCGACTGACTTCAGGCTCCAAGATAGCATTGACTGTACCTTCGTGCTCAGGCAATGGATTCTTTTGGACATTCGGTCGAGTAGTTTGAAATGAGAAGGCCTTCGTGTCTAAGAGATTTTGGATCTTATGTTTCAAGGTGAAACATTCATTAGTTGAATGTCCCAATTCACCGCTATGATAGTCGCACTTCTTGGTCGAGTCGTAACCCCGAATGTTTTCGCGGTTAGGGCGCTTCGGTTCGCTAGTAAGCAATCCTTTCTTCCTTAGGATTGCCAAGACTTGGGATGGAGATCCAGGGAGAGGAGAGAATTGCCTTCTTGCTTGAGCAAACGATTGACGGCCGATAGCTTGCTGTTGCCTCGGATTCATCTGGATAGCCGGGGTGCGATTGGCACTTTCCTGGCTATAAGCCACATTTACGTCTACAGCAGCCTCCTTCTCTTTCTTGGCAGATAATCTTCTATTTGATGGTTCAGTAAACCATCCTTCCCTTATCCCCATCTCGATTTGTTCCCCCACAGAAATAAGCTGATTGAAGCTTTCAACGTACGTGCTGGCCATCCGGATACGGAATTCAGATGGGAGAGTTTTGATAAATAACTTCATCAGCTCCTTGTCAGTAGGCTCGGGGGTGATTTGAGCTGCCATATTTCGCCATCTCATGGCATACTCTTTGAACGACTCGCTTCTCTTTTTCTCCATCCTCTCAAGATCCTCTCGGGAAGGTGCAATATCCATGTTGAACTTGTATTGCTTGAGAAATGCGTCGGCCACTTCATTCCAAGTGTCGAGAAGGTTTACATTCTTCATGACATACCAGTTAAGTGCAGGCCCAGTCAAACTCGCATGGAATGATTGGATCATGAGAGGCTCGTTCTTGACATATTGGGCCATGCGTACGTGGTACATCTGCAAATGAGCTTTTGGGCAAGAAGTACCATCGTATTTCTCAAAATCCGGCATTTTGAATTTCTTTGGCATCTTGACTTTCTCGTACACAGACAAGTCGAATGGGAGTGAACTCTGTGACTCCTGCAATTGTTTCAACTTTTCTTCCATTTTCGCCAAGCGTTCATCCTGCTCCGTCTTAGGGATGTTGACAAGCTTAACCTTTTCCACATTGATCGGGAATGGATCATCTTCCAGCTCGGGCATGTCATCCTCACCCATTTGGGCCTTGTTTGCCGGCTTCGGGACGGCTATCTCGGGGAGAGTGGGTACAGGAGCCGGATTCACTTGGAGGGATTGAAGTTGAGTTGTTATAAGCTCCATAGAGGCAGCTAACTGTTGGAGTTGGCCTTCCATAGCGGAGACACGATCACGCACTTCGGTTTGTTCGGCCATTCTTGCTCTTAATCGCGTGATAATGGGAGAGCGTGGAGGATCCGTTATCACCTAATTTAAAAAATGAACACAAATAAGTACCTCATAAGAAAATACGCCGACCCATGGCAATACTCTAGAAATTTTATTCATTAATGGAGCTTTTGACAAGCCTATCAAAATAGAAATTCGAAATGTCCTAAACAAATAAACTAGGAAAGTAAGTGACTTCAACTCCCTAAACATTAATCTAAAAATGAGAATAGCAAGATTGATTCAAGCACTTCATTTGGCTTGATCAATATACATTCGGGACACCATTCGGCGCAATCGTTTATTCTCCTCTTGAGCTTTTTCAGCAACTCTTTTGAGGCGTTTATTCTCAGCTTGATTGGTGATCTTCAACGGCGCCTCCGGTATCTTTGGAAGCAGCTCCTCGGGAATCTTGTGTTGTTGGATATACTTAATCGAGGCATAGTACTTCATTTCCTTGCCTTCCAACTCCTCTTCGGGCCATTTGAGTTTTCGTGGACGGCACATGTCCCACATCGACTTGATAGTGAGAATGGAATCTTCATGGCCTCGGCTTCCATCAACAAAACTAACTTGGAATGGCTCTGCTTGTAACGCTGGGGGAAGCTCCTGCACGACTTGATACTGACGAGTCACTCTAGTTGGATAGTACTCCAATGCTCCAGTGAATCCCAATAGAGGGATTGGGCCAACTCCTCCACACGAGAGTCTCGCTACCCGAACTTGGAACCATTTAGCATGCCATAGGAAACCATTGGAAGTTGGTTTTTTCATGAAAGCTAGCCACCTAGAATAATGATAGTCCGGTGCATGTTTTTGATTGTTCTCAAATCTCATAATAGGGTGATTGGAATTACTTACATCATGTATAGTCATTAGACCACCAAACCCTTTTATATGTGAAAGAAACCAAATTTGCAAAAGTTCAGGAGAGGAATGGAAAGTCTTATCACCGCCTCATTTAAACCGAGTGAGGGAAAGGAAAGTTTCAGTTAGAATAGTGTTTACAAAATTCTTTCCTTCCAATACTAATTGAGCGATCAAGGGGTTAATAGCATTCTTGCAATAAGGAAAAACTATAAACCCAAAGAAGGCTAAAAGGAAAACCCTTCGCATTTGAGATGAAGTGCCTTTCTCAAAACATTGTTTCAAAAAGATAAAGGACATGCATTGCGGTTAGCCTTTAAAACCTTTCTTAAATCGTCTTCCTTAATTCTCAGAAAATCAGATAAGGTCATAACAGGATCTATTCCGATAGGCGGACTAATCAATTCAGCTTTCAAGGATTTTCCTATGGCAATGCTATACTCTTCCAAGGTGGGAGTGAGCTCATGCTTACCGCCGAAGATAAAGGTAGAAGTCTCGGGGCACCAACAGTGGGCGAGTGCTTGGACGAGGCCGACATGGATGTTGATACGCAGCAGTGGAAGCGGTCGACCAATATGCGACTCTACAAACTGACGGCCATCTTGATCTAACTTGTCCCACCAAGTGCTAAGCTCTTCCCTTGGAGGGAAAATAATTCGAATGTCCGGTGTCCCCATTGTATATTGATCAAGACTCAGGACAATCCTAATGCCATGGACCGACAAAATAATGCGATAAAGTAAGTAAATTGCAAAGGCCAAAAATTTAGAAAACTTACTTTACCAATGATGGGCAATCACATAGACATGCGCATGGTAAGTGAGGCTCGATTTCTACTCTATAAGGCTTATCAAAGTGGAACCACAAGGATGATCGGACTAGCCACGAGCTTGTGGACTATGTCGGGTCCTCATGACTCCAGCTTGGTCAAAGAGTCAACTCGGGTCGCGAGCATGCGGACCGAGGTGGGTACTCTTGACACCATGAAAGAAACTTCAGGATTGAGATGGGCGACTCGTACCGCGAGCATGCGGTCGGAGTGGCAAACATCTCAATACCATCCTAGATGATCCTAATGCGGCCCAGGTCCGGCGGCAGGTTGTGTGTGCAATAGTGTAGTGCTAGATGCAAGGCATGCACAACATTTTATATCAAGCAACACTTCATATATGAAAATAAACCATACATTCCTACACCTCCCTACAAAACAAAGGTTAGCAAACACTTCCCCTTATACCTCCCATCCTGCAAAAACATTTAACACCTTAAATGTTAGGGACGTACCTGGGATCCTCGCTGCCAAACAAAAACATTTTTCAAAAGAAAAGAAAAATTGGCCTAAGTCCACTAAGAGTTTTAACTCAAGTCCCCAACGGAGTCGCCAAGTTGTCGCGACCAATTTTTTCGGGTGTGAACCACCTAGGGTTTGGCTAATGGATTGTTAAGCCTAAACTTAACTCGGGCTCTCCCAAGCCCATACCAATTCGCGACTTAGGTTTAAGTTTTTAACATGCAATTGATTTTCAATTAGGAGTCGCCACTAATCTATTTTTGGTGGGTCGATTAGAAACCCAAGTAAAGTAATGGGAGTTTTACTTTACTCCTACGAACCAGAGATCATGGGTACGGGGACTTGGTTACACTAGATTTCTCTAATGCCCTTTCGGTACCTTTTTCTTTTATTTTGAAAAAAGTTTGGCAAGCAACTTGAATTGATTTTAATTCCCTAACATGTGAGGTGACCATGCGGGTGCGCAAACCACCAATTTAACACTCAAGAAAATAATGAATAAATTGCAAAACTTACCTTAAAGCAATGAAAGCACCTGCGCTGTTAGATCAGAATTCACATAACAATCTTAGATATGATTTCTAATTAACACGCAATTTTTTTTTGTTTTCACTTAATTAATGAAAATCATGCAATATGCAATGCATGCCACTAATTTAACATGAAATAATATGACATGGCAACATGACTTACTATATGACCTAAGCAATATGATATAACTAAGCATGTAGTCTATCCTAAGCATGAGATGATTTATTCTAAATAATTTTTTTTTGTATTTTCTATGAGATTCGAAATTAAAGAAATGTAACACTTAAATATGCAATCTAAATTAATCTAATGACCTAATTCTAATGACGGGCAATTTCTAATTAAATGCATCTAACAAAAATCACTAAATGACGTGCATTGTATGAAACTAATTCTATATGACGTGCACATGATTTTTATTTTCCTAATAAGCATGCAATCTATTTAGGAGAAATTATCTAAACCTATAACATGCAATCTTAACATGCAATGACGTGCAAAGAATGCCCTAATTTTATGACATATGCATAATGACCTTTTTTGTGTTTTTCCTTTTTTCCCTTTTTTTTTTTTTAAATTTCGAAATTAATAATTGCCAAATAGTTAAACATGCAATTTAGACTAGTGAAGCAGAAATCTAACATCCTAAATTTTTTTTTGTATTTTTAATTTTTTAAAAATTCGAAATAAATAAATTTCCTATTCTAGACATGCAAAGTAATCTAAAACAAGTAACATCCTAACATGCATCTAATCTAACTCAAATATTTTTTTTTTTTTTTTACGGGAGCAAACAAATAAAGCATCAAGAACAACATGGCACCAAATCAAGCAAGATATCATCCATGCCCATTTGATTTTGGAAATAAATTGACGAATCATATCTCGCGCATGAGATTGGATTGGCCAATTTTTAAACAAAATCACGAATTGTATCTCGAGCGTGAGATTGGATTGATGATTTTTCCGTGCGATTGTAGGTCGTATTTCGAGCATGAAATCGGACCATCAATCATATGAACGTTGCGAAATTATGAAGATTTCCTAATTTAGAAGGCTACTCGAGTTGCGAATATCATGGCATATCGGGAATTTCCATTATGTGCACTAATGAATATATCAAATAAGGAAACAAAATTTTTACCTATCCCAAATATTTGCTTCCAAATTTGGTCTTCGAACAGCGGCTCGTGAATCACGATAGAGGCTCAACGTGATAGCACAAGGACAGCTTGCTGTGGTAGTTGCTTCGACTAAGGAATGGTTCTGGACAGTAGCTGGGAAGTCGCGGACTGCAAGATGTGAATAGCGGCCATTGCTTGCTATTTGTACGCTAGTCCGACTTGCGTCATGAAAGCGCGAGATGTGGCTTCGCAGGGATTGACTCACCAGACTTCATTGATCACTGAGGTAGGGAGAAGGTGTGACATGCATGGCCTAGACGTCGCAACAAAGTCAGCAACAACGTTGGGATAGAAGCTTCGGCGTCACAGATGCAGCTGGAGATAACGGCCCAAAAGGATGAGTCTCAGCACCACTCGGATCAGTGGAGGGCGACACCAGCAAAAGTCAGCGGCGTCCTTAGCAACGCTGAATCGTGAAGCTGGTAGACCCCAATCGCAGCTACGAAGACTCACTCTCAAGAAGAAAACCTCAACTCTCTCTCTCGTGTGTTCTCTGTGTATTGCTCCGAAAGTCCTCTCTTTTGTCCCGTAATGAGTCAATTTATATTGAAAGGGCGTAAACCAATGAGGAAAGAAAGCATATTCTGTTTCCTTCTGGGCATGCGTTGAAATATATTTTCTTTCCTTTCCTCTTTATTGATCGAATGCCGATATATATATATTTTTCGCAAATCCATGCCCGCAATGCAGAACGTGCCCAACATTCCCCTCTCATGCTGATCTTCCGAATTTCCTTTGTGCATATGCTCGTATCTTTCCTCTTAAAATAATGCTGGTCAATTCCTTGCTCCCCACGTTGACCGAATAATGGGAAAGCGCATAATTTTCCTTCACGTGGATGGGCTTCTCTATGTTCGAATCGGTGGCCGCTTACACACTGTCCTTCCTTTGCATTCGTTCCCTTAAATGCACTAATATGTCGGTGCCAATATGCTGGAAATTTCTTAATTGACTTTTAACAATTTAGGACACCCATGTAATATCAATCACCATGGAGGAATTATCGACTTATCCACAGTTTAATGCTCTTGTTGGCTTGAATATTCAAAGCCATTCACCAAAATCCATTCATCCGCCGGCCTAACAAATATGCAATTAAATGAAATATGCTTCTAATGACCATATGTTATGGAATTAATAAGGAAAAAAAGTTTTTTTTTTTTAGGGGTTAAAATTAATCCCTGATTTTTTAATGTGATAAACGGATCTAGCTAATTGGTTTGTTAAATTTATTATGAGTGTCCTAATTGAGCACATGTTTATTTCAAAGGCCACGATGCAATCTTAACGAATAGATGATGATCAATCGTGTACTAATTGGGGTCTTTTTTTTTCTTTTCTTTTTTTTGCAATTTCATAACATGGGTGGTTGATTCGTGAATTTCGTAAAATTCGGAACAAGATTGGAAATTTGAAAATTAAGGGCGTGGATGCATTGGCCATAAAGTGTGCCAACGGATGGTGGTTTCCTGCCAAAAGATGGTTGGAAAAATTCGCCGATCAACATCGGGTTTTGCCCGATTTTTGTTTTATTTTTTTGGTTTAACCCAATTTAAATGAAATCAAATATTTCTATATGAATCGATTCAAATGAGATGCAATTAGGCTATCTCAAGTCGACTAATTGTGCACGAAATATTCAAATTCATTGAATTCATATTGAAGCAAGGCCACAAGCTAGACTCACATCTTTAATTGAACCTCAATTGGCCGAATTGAAGCTCAATTACTTCAATTGCACTCTAGTCTAAAATGGGCCAAGTCGAATTACGTAAATTGAAGTACCTTAGAATGCATTCGAGCAAATCTCCCAAAATTGACCCCGAATTTGGACTCATCTCAGAAAAATAAGTGAAATACAAATGTCCATTCGCAAGTTATGAATGATAGATTTTGGTCCCCTTATAAGGGCTCAAATAACAATTTGTATTTTGTCTCGATAAATCGCAAAATTGAATGCTCAAGCATATTTCAAGTAGCCCATAAACCAAATGTCAAAGGAGGAACTACACCTAATTATGACTAGAATAAAAGAAATTTTATTTTTGGTCAATTTAGAACCTAAAAATGAAAAATTTAGAAATCAAGGTTTTTAATCGAATTTTGTGAAATTTTTGACACAAAGCTCAAATTGGCATTAAAAGAAATGTACTTGTACATTTTTTTTTTGGTCAAATGTTTGACCAAAAGTCAACGATTTGGTTGACTTTTCCTAAAAAATCGATTTCTTGGTCAAATCTTTGAATTTTTAAGAAATTGATGTGAAAAAAGTGAAATTAATGCTAAATGAAATCTTTTTGGGTGAAAATTCAATTTTTGACTCGGGGTTGACTTTTGGTCAAAGGATTGACCAAAAAGTCAACCCAGAAGTCAACCGTTTGGTTTTTCAGATTTTTTCTTAAAAATGAGCTAAAAATTGCTCAAAAACGACAATGCAAAAGAAAGACATGAAATACGACACTTTTTATATCAAGAGATGGGACTCTATTAGGATCAGAAACCCAAATCTCAATTTTTTACCTTTTGATGATATGTCGACTAAAAATCAGATGTCAACAGATATGGACACTGTGAATTCTTGGTTATGCCATTTAGACTAACAAATGCCCCATCAACTTTTATGGACCTAATGAACAGAGTATTTAAGCCTTCTATGGACCAGTTTGTGATAGTCTTTATAGACAATATTCTAGTGTATTCGAAAGAACGAAGCAATCATGAAGAGCACTTAAGGATTGTGCTGCAAACCCTCAGAACACCAGCTTTATACCAAATTTAGTAAATGAGAATTTTGGTTAGATCAAGTGACTTTTCTAGGTCATGTGGTGACCGATGAAGGGATATCGGTGGACCCAATTAAAGTTGAGGCTGTGATAAACTGGCCTAGACCTTCGATGGTGATGGAAGTACAAAGTTTTCTAGGATTGGCTGGATATTATCGAAGATTTGTGGAAGGATTGTCTCGAATTATGGGCCCGTTAACGCAGTTGACTCAGAAAAATTCAAGTTTCGAACGGTCGAAGGAATGTGAGTAGAGCTTCCAAGAACTCAAAAGGAGGTTGATGACGGCGCCAGTGTTGACAATACCCTCAAAATCTGGAGGTTTTGTAGTGTATAGTGATGCGTCCCATAAAGAATTGGGTTGTGTCCTAATGCAACACAGGAAAGTTATTGCATATGCATCGAGACAACTGAAACCATATGAGTTGAATTACCCTACCCATGACTTAGAACTGATTGCCATTGTTTTTACTTTAAAGATTTGAATTACCCTACCCATGAAGAAAGGTTTGAAATTTATACATACCACAAGAGTTTAAAGTACCTATGCTCCCAGAAGGAATTAAATATGAGAGAAAGGTGATGGATATAATTGCTTAAGGACTATGACTATAAAATTCTATATTGCCAAGGAAAAGACAACAAGGTAGCAAATGCCCTTAGTCAGAAATCGGCAATGAAAATAGCTAATATGATGGTCAAGGAATGGAACTTGCTGGAAGTATTTTCCAATTTTGAGTTCAAAGTGGAGGTGAGTGAGTATGTTGGTATAATAGCTACGTGCAAAATTGAACCTAAAATTATATAGCGAATTAAAAACGCACACTAGTCGGACCCTAAAGTATTGAAAATTCGAGACGAAGACTTAAAAGGAAAGAGGCCAGACTTTCAAGTTTCGGATGATGGAATAGTTAAGTTCCGTGGGCGTTTTTGTGTGTCTAATAACGATGAGGTAAAAAAGGAAATTCTATCAGAAGCACATCGAAGTAGTTATGGCATCCACCCAGGAAGTACAAAAATTCATCAACATTTTTGGTGGAATGGGATGAAGACTGGTATTGCTAAGTACGTCGCAAAATGCTTGACGTGTCAACAAGTGAAAGCTGAACATCGAAAACCCATAGGAATGTTGAAGCCATTAGAGATCCCAGAATAGAAAAGGGAACATGGACTTTGTACAGGGGTTACCAAGGACTTCAAGTGGGCACGACTCAATCTGGGTAATTGTAGACTGAATGACGAAATCAACTCACTTTTTGGCTATGAGGATAGACTATTCACTGGAGAGGTACGCCACATTGTATGTTAAGCAAATAGTACAGCTACACGGTGTTCCCGTAACCATAACATCAGATTGAGACTTGCGATTCATGTCGAATTTTTGGAGGAGCCTACAGGTTGCTATAGGGAGCAAGCTCCAATATAGTGCTTCCTTTCATTCACAGACGGACAAACAATCAAAGAGGACTATACAAACATTGGAGGACATGCTACGCGCTTGCGTCATTGATTTCAAAGGAAACTGGGATGAGAAATTGCATCTAGTGAAATTTGCTTACAACAATAGCTTCCAACAAAGCATTGGTGTGGCTCCATTTGAAACTTTATACAGTAGGAATTGCAGAACTCCTATTTGCTGGAATGAAGTCGGAGAACAAAAGTTGACGGGGCCAGAATTAGTTCAAATGACTTCAGAAGCTATAAAGACAATACGAGAACGACTCAGGACAGCTCAAAGTCGGCAAAAGAGCTATGCAGACAGACGATGTAGGCCTCTGGAATTCAATGTAGGTGATCATGTGTTTCTAAAGGTGTCACCTATGAAGAATGTGTTGAGGTTTGGAAAGAAAGGAAAATTGAGCCCAAGGTTTATAGGACCTTTTGAAGTACTAGAAAGGATTAAGGAATTGCATATCGAATAGCCTTACCACCAAAGCTATCCAATATACATGATGTCTTTCAAGTGTCTATGTTAAGGAAATATGAGCCGAATCCAACACATGTGCTGGACTTTGAGGTGCTCGAAATAGACGAAAGAATAAGGTATGTGGAAGAGCCTGTACAAATTCTGGATCAAAGAGAACAAGTGCCAAGGAACAAGACCATACCTTTGGTTGAAGTTTTATGGTGATACCACGACTCATAGGAGGCAACCTGGGAAAGCAAAGAAGAAATCAGACATGTATCCTCAACTCTTCCAATGAGTCTGGTAAGATTCCAAAATTCTAGAACGAAATTTTCTAAGTAGGAGAGAGTTATGACATCCTGAATTTTACCGACTCTATAAGTGTAATTGGATTTTTATGGGCTTGGATTATTTTAAAGCGGGCCAAATGACAAGGCTGATGGGCCGTGAGAAAAGTATGGGCTTAAGTAGTTAACGGGCTGCATGAAGATATCGAGCATGGGATCGATCGATCGAAGGTTAGGATATGGACTTGGGCTCGGCTTGGAGTGGGCCAAGAGTAAGGTTCATTAAAATTGTGAATTAAGTCTAGTGGATCATGAAATGTCATGGGATGAGCCTAGTGGGATAGAGACAGGTATTTAGGCTTGAACACTTTAATTTTCGATTAAGATTATAGATTACTGATGTGAGGGATTTAATTAGAAATTTTATTGACAATTTATAAGTGATTGTAATTTTATTATTGAACACAAACTTTAGTAATTTCTTGTGATTAATTCTTGTTTGTATCATAGATTAGCATCGAGATGTTAATGTGTCAATTCGATTCGTACGAACTCATAGATTTGTATAGTTACAAGAGGATCGAAAATTTTGTGAATTCGAAATGAAACTAAGTATAAGATGTTAGAAACTAATAGACTAACTAACGACATGAATTAGAAGTTAACCATTCTCGAGTGCCAATTGTCGACCATGAAGAAGAATGGATGCATGGGAGCCACGACAGTCATCTCTTCCCTCTCCCTTTCTCTCCAACTCGAAGCCTTCAGAGGAGACATCATTATTAATCCCTTCTATTGATTACTTCTCTCCTTGGGATTTAAAATAAAAATATGCACACTCAAAGCTAGACTTCCTCAGAATTCACGCCTCTTCCTCCCCTAAATTAGTCCAAAATTCTCTCTCTCCATTTTCTTCTCCCTCCCTCTCTCTTTCGTGACTTGCACAGAAGTAGAACTCAGCAACTTCAGCTTCTTCTTCTTCTTTTTGCGTGCATTTTAGGGCAGAATTCCGAAGAGCAGCAAGCCACCAGCGAAGCCGACCCACCAGTAAGGAAATGATGAGGTCCTAAACTAGAACTTATCCGCTATTTGTCGAGGGAACTTGCGGAGCATGTTGAATGGTGGAAGATTAAGTTTGATGCTTCTGTTTTGAGTTGGAATAGGCTAGATGGGCAACCAAATGAAGCTGTTGGTCTTTGCATGTGATGATCGGGGTTTGGATGGTCAAAGACCCGAGCACGAGGGAGCTGAGTTTGGTCAAGTTGGTGGGTAGACAACCGCTGAGTGATAGATGGGTGTTGCACGTTGTTTTTGAGGCGTCGAGACGTGAATGCTAGCCTCGAGTTGAGCTATGGGTTGCTATGTGTAGTCAATGAGCTAATAAGATCACTTTTGGGTTCTATCGGAGAGGTGTTGAGGTACTAAAAGAGGTTGTAGATGAACTAAATAATCTGATTGAGTTGTAGATGGGAACAGTGGCTTGGGATGTTCTGTTTGGTAAAGACAGAGATGGAAAATTTACTAGTCTATGCGTCACTTGAGGCTTTAAAGGTATAGTTCAAGCAAATCATTAATTTTCTTAAGAGTGCACCAACTATTTTAGGCTTGGAAGTTGTAGAGATTTTCGTGCGAAAATTCACTGGCGAGAACATTCTTCCCTTAGAATAGCAAACTAACTTGCAAAAAATAGTAGGAACTTAAGTAGTTCTACGAATTTTCTATGATTTTCTAGATGTATTTGGATCTTAAACCCTTTGTGAAAGTTGTAGGACACATCTTTAGGAATAACATATCAAACTGTGAGAACAAACAGTCAAGATTTGGGTAATGAAACAATCATTCTCCGGTAGCCACTTAGTCTGGAAGTTCCTGCAGAATTTAGGGGTAAAGACAGCAAGTTACTGCTCTTTATAAAATGAGATATAGGCTTATGTTTCTCCATGTAAAATGTTAATTTATGTCTCTTCTATAACATACTAAAATTTCGTACCATTATGATGAGATTTAATGCACTTTTCAACTTAAGTGATTGAAACTGCCTGTTTCGGTTTGTATCCTGCCTTGATCCGAGATTGTGCAATAGATGTTGTGCCTCTTGTACATGATTTTCATGGCATATAGGGAGTCTAATGGTCTTCTAATAATGGTTAGTTTGTGCATGAGCATGTCTCCTCCATAATTCAAAGTGTGGTCATGGTATGGTTACTAATTGTGGCATGTGTGTGTAATGAGTGCGACATGAATGAAATGTTGTGCGAGCATGAGTCTTGCTTGAAGTGACCGTGTACTCTTGAGGTCTTTTGCATGCTGTGATGTGATATAATTCAAAGGTGTGATGTGTGGAATGTGTGAATTAAGTTAGTAAGAGATTTCCATCAGTACTGAGATGCTGGTGATGCCCCAAGGAGTGGGATGCCCATGCTGTGTGATCTTAGACGCCTCGGTTGAGTGAGATATCAGGATTCCTTGGAGTTGAGATGACCTTGTGTGTGATCAGGGATGCCTTGGTTGTGGGATACCGGGATGTCTTAGAGTGAGATGCCCCATGCTGTGTGATCTTGGGATGCCTCAGTTGTGTGATACTGGGATGCCTTGGAGTGAGATGCCCATGATAGCAATATCGTGGAAGTCCGTATGTGGAATTCCGGAAGTCACTCGATCGGGCCGGCTTGCGTTTCGGTGGGTAAACTGATCGAGGGTGGACTTTGATATACACACTATAATATAAATTCCACTTGGCATGTGAGTTCGCCTATTGTTGTCACATCTCATCTTAGTTCAGACTAGGAGCATGAGGCATACATGTGCAATTAGCATGTTTGTTATGGAGTGATCGTTCGTGTGACTTTTTAGTATTCATTTAGTTATACCTGTAACAATCCTGCCTTAGTATGCTGAGCCATTTGGTTGTGTTCTCTTGCTTTATTTGGCAACTGTGGATTGTCTAGCTTAGGGTCTTATTATTTCTTTACTAAGCATTGCTCATTCCTTCCTATTTTTCATATCGTTAGTATGGCGTACCACCGATCGCTCATTATAGGGTGATAACGTACATTGATGTTTCTTTTCACGACGTATATGACCCTAATATCGAGCTAACCTACACGAGATATGAAGCTACGCTTTGGATGGACGATGGCAGGGTAAACTAGATTCTTATGAGGTTCGTTGCTTGGTTCATAAACCATGAAGGGGAGCTGTTTGGCCCTCTTCAGTTCGATGCCGGATTTAGGGGTAAAGACAGAAAATTACTGCTCTTTATACAATGAGATATATGCTTAGATTTCTTCATAAAAAAATTTAATCTATATCTCTTCTATAACATAATAAAATTTCATAGCTTTTTGATGAGATTTGATGCACTATCAGCTTCTGTGATTGAAACTGCCTGTGTAAGCTTGTATCATGCCTTGATCCGAGACTATGCAATAGATGATGTGCCTCTTGTACCTGATTTTCATGGCATATAGGGAATCTAATGGTCTTGTAATAATGGTTAATTTGTGCATGAAGACGTCTCTTTCATAATTCGAAGTGTGGTCATTGTATGGTTACTAATTGTGGCATGTGTGTGCAATGAGTGCGACATGAATGAAATGTTGTGTGAGCATGAGTCTTGCTTGAAGTGATTGTGTATTTTGAGGCCTTATGCATGTTGTGATGTGATATAATTCAAAGGTGTTATGTGTGGAATGTGTGAATTAAATGAGATGCTGGTGATGCCCCAGGAAGTGGGATGCCCATGCTGTGTGATCTTGGATGCTTTGGTTGAGCGAGATACCCAGATGCCCCTATGTGTGATTAGGGATGCCTCGAAGTGGGATGCCCCATGCTGTGTGATATTAGAATGCCTCGGTTGTGTGATACTAAGATGCCTCGGAGTGAGATGCCCATGATAGCAATATCGTGGAAGTTCGAATGTAGGATTCTAGAAGTGACTCAATTAGGCCGGCTTATGTTCCGGTGGGTAAACTGATCGAAGGTGGACTTTGATATACACACTATAATATAAATTCCACTTGGTGTGTAAGTTCACCTGTTGTTGTCGCATCTCATCTTAGTTCAGACTAGGAGCATGAGACATACTTGTGCATTTAACATGTTTGTTATGGAGTCACCATTCATGTGGCATTTTAGTATTCATTTAGTTTTACTTGTGACAATCCTACCTTAGTATGTTGAGCTATTTGGTTGTGTTCTCTTGCTTTCTTTGGCAACTGTGGATTGTCTAGCTTAGGGTCTTATTATTTCTTTACTAGGCATTGCTCATTCCTTTCTATTTTTTAGATCGTTAGTATGGACGCACCACCGATCGCTCGTTATGGGGTGATAGAGTACATTGATGTTTCTTTTCACGATGTATATGACCCCGATATCGAGCTGACCTACATGAGATTTAAGGCTATGCTTTGGATGGATGATGGTAGCGTAGACGGGATTCCTATGAGGTTCATTGCTTGGTTCATAAACCATGAAGGGTAGCTATTTGGCCTTCTTCAGTTCGATGCTAGAGGACCTGGAGCCGGGGTAGGAGGTGCTTAGGCACCCAGATTATGATGAAGCCAAAGAAGACGTCTTTTGTTTTTTGATGGATGTGGGCTAATGTAGGGGGTAGTGAAGTTAGGAATCCCTCTCACCCTTTTCCCTGGCTAATTAGTAACACTTTTGTTTATGAACATGTAAATATGCATTGTGCATCGGTGAAAGACTTGTCAGTAATCTAGGTCTACGTATGTAAGCCCAAATGGTTTTTAAAAGGAAAGTTAACGAAGCTTTTCATGATCCTTATAAATGTACTTAGTTGGATTGCCTAATGCTAGGTGACAGGACTATTACAGGGTGATCATGTGTTAGAGAAGCTTCAAATCATAAAATATCCATGTTATACATGCTAACCAATTAGGTTTGGATGCTATAGTGTGATAATTGAAACTAACAATTCCTGTCGTGATGATAATCCGTATAATTTTCGCTTGCACTTAGTATGTGATGTTGCCAGGATGTCACACCTACCCTAATTTTGGTTTTATCGAGGTTTCTAAGTCTCCTAAATTTATGGTGATCGGTTGTTCAGTTATGTGATGTTAGGGTTCCTCATGTCTGAGCCATTCTCTTTCAATAACCTAGGATCATCGTCATTCTCTAAGTCGGAATAATCGGGTTCACCAAAATATTTTGGATGTGAATCCAAGCCATTCAAACAACTATCACAATAATGTAAAATGCCATGCCTAAGATGCAACCATGAATAGTTAGTATGTAAGGATAACAAAAGCAATGCATGCATATGTCATGAAAAACTTATTTTTGAATTCTAAGTTTTCGAAAATTTATTAGAAACTTGCCCTCATCTCATTGGACATTCTCGTTCTACTAAATCATTTTGAAACTATAGATCGTGTGGAGGCCCAGGCCTTAAAACATCATCATAGGACTGGTTTGGGATACCTCACACATCTGTCAACAAAAAATGAGAATTTTATTGATATGCAAAAATTGCATTGCGACATATATTGTCTTAGATCAATAAAGTTTTTTATTCAGACTATTACAATATATGAACGAATGAAACAAATGGAATTCCCTTGCAGGGGAGAAATGAAAAGAATACAATTGTAAAGAAAAACAAAAAAACATCCCTTACATAGCGAGATTAGCGGGCTCTTCATTTTTGCCAAGGGCACCAACCATCCCGCCTTCAAAAAGGTCGGCGAGATCGTGAACAATAATTTCCTCTTCTTGTAGCCGCTTCGGTGGGCTAGGAAAGAAATCTTTTAGTGGAGGTAGAAGGCATCAATAGCTCTTATCCTTAATGTTTTGTCCCTTTTGGTTACCTCAACTATGACATTCTGACTTTCAGGTTCTGTTTTCAATTGAATAAGTTGGGCTTTTCATCGACGCGCCTATAGTTCTTTTCTCTGAGTTGATCACTCACGAGATAACTAGCCTATCAGGTGAAGCTATTAAGGAATATAAATGCAATGGACTTGAGAATTCGACCAGGAATTGACTGCTTGACCGTGCTAATCTACAAGGGTCATTACAGCACAGTTAAAAATCAATTAGAAACCGAAGAAAGGTCGATTCAACCGAGCCATGTGATTAAGTGTGGGTGATTCCACCTAATAGCAAAATTCTTGTCGATCGGTACTAGACCGATTTTTCTGTCATTTTGGTATCCTGTGTCTGTATTTGAAATTTCAAGATTTTCATGACAACTGAGAGTCATCAATGTATCGAAGATGTATATTGAGGCTCGAAAATAATCGACCACGGATCAAATACATTAAAAATTCTTAAAAGCTACCTAGTAGGTTAGATCACGCTAAAATCACGTCCGGTTGAAATTAACCACAAAATTGAACCCGATTTCAAAATTTGAAAGTTCTGTTGTGTCATGATTTATTTTAGGAATGTCAACTCATCCTTCAAGAAATTTTCGATGAGCCCGAGATTTTTACGGAAAACGAAAGGAAATTCAATTGGCCATTTTCAATGAGATGTTTGGCACTGCAAAGTGAGCTAATCGGTGAAGGAAAATTGTGGAAATTGCGTGGGCTTCTTCCTCAACAAAATTGGCCATCAAATTGGAGAATCGAAGAAGAAATTGAAGTCCCATTTGACAAAATTCATAGGCTAGTGGAGCTGTTATATTTTGGTCTTCAATTTGGCCTCAATTGGTGTAGGTTGGTGTTGAATTTGGCCTTGGGTGATCAATTGATATTGTTGGCTCCACTTGGCTGAAGATAAGGGGGAAAAGCACTCAAGTGCTTTAGATTTTTCTCCTTGACTTTCAAGGTTCTTCCCCCCCACCCTTCTTCTTCAGCTTCCCGCGTATGCTTCACGGTCGACTCTTCCCCTCCACAGCTTCTGCTTTCATTTTTTCCCCTTGGACCAACTTGCTTCTATTTTCGCTTTCATTTTCCTCGCAAGCCGTTTCATTACCTCACCCCACTAGTGAACCACTCATCTCCACTAGCTTGCTTCCCCTTCCTCATGTCTTCACCCTAACGAATCAGCCCATGTCAACCTACTCCACCAAATCAACCCAGCTCGCTGTGCCCCAACTCCACTGAGATAACCCCATCTTCTCTCACTAGATCTCGACCCAACATCTCCTTTCCGTTTCTTCATGCATTGTCTAACTCCACTCACTTTACCCTTGTCTTCACCGCCACACATCTAGCGTCAACCCTTCGCCAGTGAAGCCCCCAACATTGACTACGCAAGTCCCACTTCCATCTTCGTGCAACGCCTTCCACTGATTCGATCTAGCGAAGTCTCCCTCCTGACGCCAGCACTTCAATCCAATCAGCCCAGCATCCTCGCGTCTTCCCTCTCCACGTTGCAGCTTTGCCTCCGTAGCTAAGCCCAACCGCAAGCCCACTCGAAGCCGACTAGTAGTCCTCCGCAAATAGGGCCGAAGCTCGACTTTAGCGAAGCCGTGTTGGGCCTTTTTTAGCACGGTCCAAGCTCCCGTTAACATCGCCGTAGGCCCAAGTTTCGGCCACCGCCATCGCCGTGAACCGGTTTTCACGCTAAACCGATGATTTTATTCACTAAACTTTATTTAGGGAGTTAATGATGTTTAGGGGTTGATTAGTTTAGGCTAATTAAGGTTCAGGTGGTTAGTTAGCACGGATTATTGATTTAATTATTCGGTTTTGCATGTTAGATGGTTAGAACGGCTTAATTAGGGACTAGATAGATCGTGCTATTTATCTAGATTGGTTCGGAAATTTTCCGGGCCCCTTTCAGTATTTAATTAAGCATTTCCGGCTTAAGTTTCTATTTTTGGTAATTAATTGTATTTATTTAATTATTTTTTTATTATTTAATTATTTATTATTTTTCGAAAATTATACTAGTATAGTCGGTAACCGGAATTTCATGCTGATTGCAATGGTGTGCTTGGTTTATTTAATTGAATGCTATGCAAATTGAGTGGTGATTGTAATTTTGGGTATTTATCCCAAAATTGAGTAATTTCAATATTTAATCATAAAATACCGGGGCGTTGGTTTATAACACCAAAAATGTCTTTGTGGACTATATTAAATAGTGGAATTTTTTAAACGAAAGATATCACTTTTTTGGCTCAGGTCAACCATGTACCCACACACGATTAGTTTTATCGTGTATTTTTGTCATGAAGAAAATAGACAAAGACATTATCTTAATTAAGGCATTAAGTGCAAAGCACAATGCCCTTGGCCGTGTTTGAATGACCAAGTGTTGATTTATAGTCAGTGCAAGTTGACTATTAAAAGTTGAGGTGATATATTTCGTGTTGAGGGAACCCAATGGGTTGTGAGCAGGTAAATGACTAAGTACTACACAAGGATGAGACTTTGTGTGAGTCGCCTATAGTGTCCTATACTATTGCTTATTGTAATCAAGGGCTAAGTGTTACATGGCAATTTGAATTGTATGGGAACTACCTCTAAAGCCTTGAGTTTGATCTTGAGTCTAGTATTGAGTATTGAGTTGGAAGGTGGAGTCGGAATATTGAGTGGGGATGTTGAAATGGAATATTGAGAGTGAATATCGGGTGTAAATGGAACCACTGATATGAATTGTCCACGTCTGATTATGGGACCCTTGTGAGTGATTGTTTGATTAAATGATGGATCAATTATGTTGATTCAATTGATTGATTGATTGATTGACTAAGATTGAATGAGACGTTCCAAATGCTTGAGTGTTGTTACTGCACTTAGGTGATATATGAATTGTGCTAACATGCAAGAGGGAACTAAGGCGAGGTAACTCTTATGTATTGTGTTCGTAGACTGTTTTTAGGCGTATTTCCTTCCTAGTCGGGGTTTAGGGGGAGAACTTGCTGAGACATTGTCTCACCCCAGCATGAGCTCAGATGGGGTTCCTTCAGAATGTTTTGGACAGCCGCGGGCTATTACTGAGTAGGGTATGGACGTTTCGGTCCCCGATAGTCATTGGGTTTATGAGCTAGTGGTGACTATCATCTAGGTCAATGAGGGCCTACCTAAGAGGGTACCTCATCGATTCAGGGTGTGCTACCTCCATGGACTCAATGGGTATAGGGTAGGCCCCATCTAGGGATTTAATATCCCTACCGTTGAACTCAATGCTGCTCTGGGCGAGAACATGGCTGACCCTCCTGATGGTGCTGTTGTGGACCTGGTGCCCTCAAAGCCTGTGGAGATCGAAGGATTAGTGAATGTGTCCGACTAGCTGGTTTTAGGACAGCCTCGTTTTGAAAGACGGTCTTTCATAGACTTTTGTCTTTAGATTAGTCTTGTATATAAACCGGGTTGTTTATAAAAGTGTGTTTAATTTGAAATTTGTTATCCTGCTTTTCTATCCCAAGTTTGTCGTGGTCAGGAGATTAATAATTTGCTTCCGCATGTATATTAAAATGAATGGGTTGGCGACGCGTCTTAGGACATCGCAATTTTTATCAACCATCGAGGGATGGGCACGTGCTTGAGATTCGGGGCATGACATCAACTCTCTTGGTCTCCTTGGTAACCCAAGCCTTCATGTTTGTTTCTCTTAATTGCCTCAATGGGATTTAGAATGCCTTGGGTCAGCTTGCCCAATCCTTTACTAGCAGTAGACCCATTCTTGAGCATTACTTTGCTTGATATTAGTGATGCCTTCAAGAATTGGGGCTTCCTCATGATCATTCTAATAGGTACATGAGTAACTGAAACAAGCTCAAATGAATGGTAGCTCGACTCTCCCTTGACTTTGGCTTGATATAGTGTATGTCAGTGTTGTGAAAAGTATCCATATCTCTTTCACATCAAATGCTTACAATTTTACCATTTATAGTGAGGTGCATTAGTTGATGAAGGTTCAAGGGAATGATTCTAGCAGCATAGATCTAGGGATGTCCTAGTAGCAGGCTAAAGTTGTTTGGAATATCAAGCATTTGAAAAATCTGAGTAATTGTGATGAGGCCAATTATCAATGGTGGTTGATCTCCCCTAGAGCATCCTTCCTCATCATATCAAAATCTCTGACGGGAGTCTTCGTAGGGTGAATGCTATCCAAGCTTATACCTAGTTGACGAAGAGTAGATAAAGGAAAAATATTCAAGGTGGAGCCATTGTTGACTAATACCCTTGAGATCCTAGTATTGAAATGTTGAGTGGATACATATAATGCCTTAATGTGCACTTGCCCCTTAGGAGGAAGATCCTTCTCAAAGAAGGATATTTGATCTCTAAGGAGGATGGCATCCACAAACTCCTCTAACTGTACCTCTCCAATGGTCTTAGGCACAGGAACCTCATTCAAAATCTTAAGGAATGCACTTCTATGCTTCTCAGAAGCTTGAAAAACTCTAGCAAGGAGATTTGAGCGAGTATCTTTCACAATTGCCCAATTACTTCAAATTCACTCATCTTGAGCGTCTAGAGGAGTTGTTTAACTTCCTCATTGGTTATGGCTTTCTTCTTAACACCCTCACGGTGTAACGACCTCAACTCCATCTCTAAGGTCTTGAGTGGCAAGGGTTATTTTCGCGACATCCTAGGCTCGTCCCTGTCCTGGTTCGTTTTGTCTTGTTATCATGCACATGTTGTGAACCAACAACTCCCCAGACAAATAATAACTGGAAGACTAGGACATACATCACACAAAACACATTACTTCATATCACAATAATACATTTACAAGCCCATTTTTTTTTCTATAGGCCCTCTTTTCTTTTTACATCACACTACAAGCTTCCATATAGGCCAAGAGAAATCCTACCTCCTCTCGTACAATTGTAGCTTCCAAAACTGACGTAACACTTTTGTGTCTACAAGTCTGAAAAATAAGGGAGCGAGTCGGGGGACTCATTGAGTAAAATCACTAATTCTAATCTAGGAAGATGACTAGTCATTGAATCAAGCGTGTGGACATCTCACACACTACAACGTCAATAGTAGATAAATAGCAAACCATTACATTTTCTTGAAGAGATGCATTTGTTCATACTGGTATCTCTTCAATCCATAACCCACTTTTAACTTGCCAAGCAAGCTACCATCAACTTCCTAAACAAGTTACCCCCAACTTATTAAACAAGCTACCTTACCAACCAAGCTTATCAACAACACATGGTAACATGCATAATAGTTTCATTAACTGTCCTAAACATTTCTTCCCAGTTCAACTAGGGCATCTCATACCTTTAAGGGCTTCCTGGTATCAACCAAGGCATCTTGCCTCAAGCTAGGCATCATACATATGTGAACCATTTCAGATTACCGTTAATGGATGCTCTACCTAAAATTCATTAACGGAACTTATGAAATAACACACACATAGAAGCATGCACAAAGAAGTTCATTCATCAATTCAACCGTTCCCACGGTTCATTCGGAATTCATCGGCATTCGAAATCCATCGGCATCCAGAATCCATCGGGCATCCGAATAACACACATAAAACATACACAAAGAAGTTCATTCATCAATTCAACCGTTCCCATCCAAAATTCACTGGGCATCCAAAATCCATCGGCATCCATAATCCATCGGGCATCCGAAATCAATCTAGCATCTAGAATCCATTGGGCATCCGAAATCCATCGGGTATCCATGTCGTTCCTGAGCCAAGTTCGGTATCTGATCGGTGCTCAAACATGTCAGATCAATTTGCGATCCTTGGTTCATGCTTGGCATGCTTAAACGTCTCGGTTTCGATAAGTCATTTCATACACTTATGCATGACACGCCTTCGAGCCCTTGAACTAAAAGTGAAGATAAGAACTGGATTGTGATACTTGATACATGGTCACACGATGGACTAATTTCTAGCCGTCAACCGATGGATTTTAGCGACGTTGCATGACTGACTCATCTTTGGAGGACTGCCGTCACCCTTGGATTAGGGGACATTGCTCAATTAAGTTTGGATGCCCGACAGATGCATAGTTGGAGGACTGCCGTCACCCTTGGATCAGGGGACATTGCCCGATTAAGTTCGGATGCCCGATGGATTCCAAAAGAGTTGATAGATTTCAACTATTAATAAATGAATCTCATGTGCATGAGCTCCTCACACTATGAAATGGATTTTGGTTATGCTTGCATATGAGTGAGGCGTGAGTTCCTCATACTATGGAATGGATCTTGTTTATGCTTGCGTGATATTGAGTGAGGCATGAGTTCCTCATGTTGTGGTTGAATATTAGTTTGTGCTTGCATACTATTGATTGAGGATTACTTATGTTTTATCCAAGACAAAGCTTTTGTGTTGCTATTGATCTGCCATCGACTAATGTTTTGGATGAGTTATGTGCTTGTTGATGGGCAAGGCATCCTCCTACCTGAAAATTAATGGGTTTTACTTGTTGAGTCTACGACTCACCCCGTTGTTTTTCAGGATTGTAGGCATCAAGGTCTCCCACTAGTGCTGGAGTTGCAATCTTGCTAGAGAAGCTAAGTTTTACTCGGCCTTTGGAGCGCAGAAAATGTAGTGGTTGTAAATATAATGGCCTGTGACAATGGGGCCTGTAAAGGTAACTGATATAATTGTATATTTGCAAGTGGTTTTTTTACTAGTTGCTTATTGTTGTTTGGGTGTTGTTTGTAACGCTTCCGCATGTGCTTAATGAAAACATAAAAAGAACGGGATGGCAATGTGCGTGGGACGTCGCAAAAATAACCCCCGTCACTTGTGACCTTGGAGATGGAGTTGGGGTCGTGACAGAGTTCTTGTCGGACCAAATTGTAATCAACCTTTCTAGAAAGAAAAATTCTTAGCAGGACTACCTCAAATAATAGGAAACCAAGTTAGAGATAAAATTAGACAAGAATACAATGGACAAATTCCATATGACCTAATTTCTTATACTGAAATAGTTTCTTATGTTTATAGGCAAGGAACACAAATGTGTAATTCTATCAAATTACAAAACAGCTCAAGGCAGAACAATCACTTGCTAATAAAAATCTAGGAATTTTTTTTGCCCAATATGACTCTTTTTTTAATGAAAGGTCAAAACCAAAATGTAAAGGAACTTGCCTCCCTAAGAAAGAATAAAGAAAACATCATAATAAGCCACATTTTAATAAATCTAGACAAAAACACCTGAACAAATCACATATTGATAAGTTGGGAAAAAAAATCAACAAGGATATCAAATGTTAGTCACGTGAGGAAAAGGGGACATCTCTCAAAATATTGTAGAGCTAATAAAAGATTAAATGAACTATTCATAAATGATGATATTCTATACCAATTAAATGATATCATAGCCTCAACAGATGATGGTACTTCTTTGGATGAATTTCTGGAAGAATAAGGTCTTCAAATAAATGAAATAGAAACCTCTTTAGAATCAGAATTTAAAGAACTCTCCCCTAAGAAGCCAATCCCTTAAATAAATATGTTAACAAAAGAAGAAGAATTTATTCTTAGCACTACTGATAAGATAACTGACCTAGATGCTACGCAAGAATATTTAGAAAGACTTCAATCTTCGATGACTATTAGTTCTAAACCTAATATGTCTTATAACATTAAAGATCTCCTCAATAGAAATAAGAAAACCCAATCAAGACCTACAAATATTAGTGATCTTCAAAACGAAATAAAACAACAAAGATTAGAAATACAAGTCCTAAAAGATACCTAGATAGAAATAAAAAATGAAATTCAAATATCAAAAGTCTTATCCCAAAAGGGAAAGAAAAGGAAGAACAACGTGATAGCTCAAGTACTTATGATCCAAATTTCTTAATGTTAGTAAAAGAAATAACTTCTCGAAAATGGATAATAAACATAACAATAAATATTAATAATGAATTCATCATTGAAACAAAGAAACTTTTTGATATAGGAGTAGATCTCAATTGTATCAAAGAAGATCCCATACCAACTAGATACTTTGACAAAGCATCATAATCCTTAAAATCAACCTTACGAGACAAACTAAATATCAAATACAAATTACTAGAAGCCTTAATAATAAAAAAATCAAATGTCTTATAAAACCACTATTTTTTTAGTCAAAAATATGAGACAAGAAGTAATTCTAGGAACAATGTCATAGCTTAACCCTCAAATGCATGGCATCCTTGTCTTTCCTTTGGTCATTTAATTGCAATGTCTTAAAAAGCGTCGCCAACTAATTCATTTTGTCTTTCAATTATACACAAGTAAAAGCATAATTAACTCCACCTAATCATTCACATCAACAGGGATAGCATAGAACACATCAACAAATATATATATATATACAGTATCAGAGCCAGTGGGAAGGTATAGATAGTCTTTGTAAACCCATACTCACAAATCGAGAGCCATTCGTTGGCTTCTTGTTTCTATAGAGTGGTCCAGGTCGTAAGTCCTTGAGTGGTTGTTAGACCGTTGGTTTAGCTCTGTAACGGTTTTGAAGAAGGTATAGTTGCGATCTTAAGCATGAGCTTACATAGAAGATCTACATCTTCCTCTAGTTCTCTATCACAAATGGACTCAGATCCAAGTCCTATACATAGAGAAGAAGTAAGAATAGAAGATTTCAACAAATCTATAGAAAATTGGGAAATTCCTAAAATACATGTCATGCCCCGATCCTCGGGCACACACACATCCTTCTACTTGGTCGATTTTATAATGCGATATCCTAGGACTAAGTATCGCTGACTCTTTCGTTTATTAAGCATATGCGGAAGCGGTTATAAATCCCCAGACAATAACACAATGGGATAGAAAAAGCAAGGCTATATTTTTCATATTGAAATCCACAACAAGACCTTTATACATGGCATAATTCAAAGTCTATTCACAAGACCATTCATAACATTCTAGTTTTACACTATTCACATTTAGACAAGATTCACAAAAGAGGATGGGATCTCAGTCCTCATTCGGTCGTACTCAAGATCATCCTGGTCCTCTTCTGACTCTTCTTCACTAAGCTCACATCCTTCAAGCTCTTCATCTTTTACCAGCTCATCGTCCTCTTCTGGTTCCTCCTCCACAGGCTCATCTACGGGCCTGAAATGTTATCCCACAACCGGGATGAGACTATGTCTCAGCAAGCTCTACCCCATTAAGACTCAATTAGGAAACCAATAAGTTAATCGAGTTGCCTATACACGCACGAGTTAGAAGACTTACCTTGGCCTCAAATTCCACCTGCATATTAGCACAATTCAATAGGCACCCTAGCAATCACATCACTGATCGAAGCATCGACTAAATTGACCTAGTCGATTACACGCCAACAAGACCACTCACAGTCATTTCCATTATTCCAACCAATTTACAACATCAATTCAAGGCAATGACCAATCGACCTAGTCGATTACATGTCAATTGGACCATTTCTAGGTCATTCACTCCATCCCACATAACCTCCAATAGTACACTTAGTCACAAAGCTCCATTAATACTTTCAGGCGTCGTTTTCGCCAAGGTGACATAAGTAATAGACGGTCTACGTGTGTTCTTTAAGGCGCCGTTTTCGCACAGTGATATTTCTCATCACCGAACCACGCCCGTCATAGATCACAGACAATCTACGTGCGTTCTTTAAGGCGCTGTTTTCGCACAGTGATGACCTTCATCACCAAACCACGCCTGTCATGATTTATAAGCAGTCTATATGCGTTCTTTAAGGCGCCATTTTCACACAGTGATATCCTTAATCACCGAACCACGCTTGCCACAAGTCATAGACAATCCACGTGAGTTATTTAAGGCACCGTTTTCGCACAGTGATATCCTTCATCACCGAACCACGCCTGTCTATACTTTGTACCTGATCGGTCTCAGCCAATAGAGTTGTCAGTTCACTCTCATGACTCTCTCCACTTTACAGCTCATCAAGGCATTATAAATGCTAAATAGCCATACTCGGCCACCTAACAATCAGTCATTCAATTTCACTCAATTTCAATCAATTTAGGAATAATTCCTTAAGTTGCATAGTTAATTCAATTCAACACAACGTAAAGCTCAAATAAATAAATGGACTGCACCACGACAATCAACACGAAATTTCGATCGTCGGCTATCCTTGCCTAATTTTGGAAAAATAAATAATTAAATAATTAATTTCGAAAATTAATAAATAAATACTAAAAATCCAATTTAAGCCTGTAATGCCTAATTGAAGCCCGATAAGGGTTGGGAAAAATCCCGAGATGCATTCAATAAATATTATAGGCAGTTCTCTAGCTAAGTACACTAACCATCTAACTAATACGCAATGCAATTAACTAATAATCACTAATCCATGCTAATCTAACCACCTAATTGCACTTAATTAAATCTAATCAACCCTTAAGCATCATTAGTCTACTAAGCAAGGATTAGTGATATTACTCACTTGGCAAAGCAAAGACCAGAACACCGCGATAGCGACGCGACGGCGCAACGGCGGCCGAAATCCGAATTTTCGGCGACGTTGACGATCACTCGGGCCGGGCCCAAAGGCCTTGCAAGCCCACAGCAAATTGCTGGGCTTGAAACTAAACTGAACTGGGCTTCAATTTGGCTGGAGGTTGAAGCTGGACTGGGCTTGAAACTTGGGCCGGACTGAAGATGGGCTGCACTTGTGGACTTGACCTTCAAATGGACTGCTGGGCCTAGATGAAACTCGTGTGGGCTGCTGCTGGGGTTGATCGTGGGCTAAAGAATAACCCACGAGCTGTTACTGAAAGTGGGCCCACGTGCAAATGGGCTGAGCTGGAATTCTCGAAGATGCTGGGCTGGAAGTCACTGGCTCCGTGCGGTTTGACTGACTGAACGAGTGGGCTGGATGCTGGGCCGAAGACACACGCTGGAAGTTGCTGGAAACGTGGAGGCGTTGGAGCTGGCTTCGCTGGCAGACGTGGGATGGAGATGCGGAGTCAACAGAGGAGCTTCTGCTGGCTCGATTGTTGACCGGCGTGCAGATGTCCCGCAGAAGCTGAGCACGGAGATGGAATCAACGAAGGGGAAGCAGCTTCGCTGGCGTGAGATGGGGAAGACCGAGGAGTGGGCTGGCGTTGGACGCCCGCGGCTTCATCACCTCGTTGACTCTATTTCACTGCTGGACGAGAGGCCGCGTGGGTGGAGTTCGGTAGATGCTGGGCTGAAATTGTGGCTTCGGTGGGGAAGAGACGTGAGGAGAGTCAACAATGAGGGGCTTCGAGGGGCAGCGAAGATGGAGAGGAACGTGGACTAGCTTCGTGGTAGGGCTTCGCTGGTTTTGCTGGTTTCGTTGGCTTGAAGGCAAGCGGTCAATCAACCGCTGGTGTTGACCGAACAAGAAGAAGACACGAAGCTACTGCAGCTTCGGTGGAGGAGACAACGGATGGTGGGGGCGGCAGAATGGAGAAGCAGCAGGCGTTCGGTGGAAAATCACAAAGGAGGAAGCGGATGTTGACAGGTGGCTTCGCTGGTGAACATCAACGGCCGAAGATGAAGAAACAAATGGAAGAAGGGCAGAGGCGGTTCTGTCCCAAGGGAAACGATCGAGCAGGGAAAAGAAAAAATGAAAGCCAGAGCAGAAGACCGAAGGGATGAAGCTGGCGTGAGGTGGACGGCAAGAGAGAAGAGTCGGTCGAAGGTGGGGCAGCAACCACGTGCAAGGGAAGCTTGAGGAATGGATAAGGAGGAAACAAAATAGTCAAATTAAATATCTCATCTCATCATTAGATGTCCAAGAAGTCTTTCAAGCTTATCCACTTTTTCCCTTAATAGTTTCTTGCCTCTTAATCCACAAATAAACCAATTTAATGCCAATTGTTGCACTCCCCATGCCTAGTCCGAATTTCTTCAATTCTTGGACCTCAATTTGTTCTACAATCTCTCAATTTTGATGTACAATTTTATTGTAGAAAAAGCCCGTACAATTTCCACACTTTCCTAGCATCAAGTAGCTCGGTTTGAAAATCAAAATTCCCTTCAATTTAGCCCATCCGAATTTCCGTTTGTTTTCCGAATCGTCCGAAGAGATTTCCCGTAAAAATTCCCGAACTCGACGAAATTTCTCCGAAAGACAAGACGATGTCTTATAAATGAACCGTGACATGTTCAAACGTTCCATTTCCGAAACCGAATTCAAATTCGTGGTTAAAATCGACCGAACACGATTTTAGTCTGATATGACCTACCGGGTAGCTTTTAGGGATTTTACCGCGGTTATATCCCTTAACGGCTTCACCTAATAGATTGGTTAACTCGCGAGTGATCAGCTCAGAGAAAAAGGACCATAGGTGCGTCGACGAGATGTCCATTTCATATATTTGGGATGGGGTCGAAATTCGAGATGTCACAATACAGCTTAAGGAAATATACAAACAATCAAAATTGAAATTTGTCAAAAAATCGGACTATGTCATAGCCACCAAAGAAAGAGATGTTCCTCTTTCTAATTCCTATGAGAAAATACATCTTTTAAACAAAGAGTCCATCCAAAAGCATAAACAAAAATACAATTACATTCATATAGGACCAGTCCAAGTAGGAGTCAAACCTCTTACAAAAGGTCTTAATACTTCTATCCTTTAAGTTTTACGAGATTCACGTCTCTTAAACTATGATGAGTCTATACTCGGTACTGTGGAGACAAGTCTCTGCAAAGGACCTATACATTTTGACTGTTACCCCAATTTCTCTGTTTCTCTTAAAGATAAGAACATTCTTAGAGCCCTCGCACTCCAAATCAAGACCCATAATTACAAAGTGGCAAATGGATCTATTCCTTTAGCCCTTGTCTATAGAATTCATTATAAAGCCATGTCCTTCGCTTTTGGAGAAAATGCTTTTAAACATAGTACTAGAGGAGAAACACTTCTCCTCCAGATTGACATTTCTAGAGCTAATACAACCATTCCTAGATCCATTAATTGGAACCAAGTCACTTTACCAGAATAATGGGAATTAGAAAATCAAATTCCCCAAGTTGTTCAAAATACTAGCTCGATTGTTGTCATCCAACATCCAAAAGGAAGAGTGACCATTAGATTTGCTAGAAGATCTTTTGATTCAAGATCTAGTCATTCTTTTCATACATCTTATACAAGGTCGATAGATCTTAATCCCAATCTTCCACCTATAATCACCATCCCTCCAAGTACTCATAGAAACACTCCTCCTCCTAGTATGCATAGAGACACTCCCACACGCGACACAACACCTTTACCTCCTAGTAATCATGAGACACCACTTGAACTGGAAATTAATGGTTTAGATAATAGATCAGGGATTTCCAGGCTAGTTTACCAACAAAACTAGCTTAAACCCATCATAGAAAACACAAATTCTCCTCATCATTCTCCTACATACTCACAGATGATAGATGCAAAGCTTAATGTTTTAGAAAAACAATTTGAACCAAATAGGGCATTCATTAACAAAGATTTTTTAACTCCGAAGACAACAAACAATTTAGAGAACGGTTCTTCAAAACCTTTGCTGATAAAGCAAAAGACATCAAACAAAAATATTATGACTACATATACGAATATGAAGTCCATATATTTTTCTTTGATTGGTTAGAAGAACAATTCCTCGAACCAAAGGAAATAGTTGTTTTAGATCATCATTACAAGTGAAAACTTGACAATGGTGAAACCATAGAATCCAAGCATCCAACTTTTAGGAGAATAAAAATACAACATGGAGATAGCGAGGTTACAGTCACTCCCTTTAGACTTCCAGACAAAGGAGACTCTCTTTTCATTCACAAAGTTATTGAACAAAATAATTTTACCAATCAACATTTAGCGACCATAGGAAAACAGTTGAATAGGATAGAATCCACCATCCAAAATCCTACTCAACTCATTACACCACAAGTTGACACACTCAAAAGGCCCATTTTCAAAGCCTTTGAATTCCCAAAAAACCTTAGCCCGGAGTTTGCCAAAGCCATAGAACAAAAGAAAAAACTCCTAGGGAAAGCAAAGCTAGAGCCTACTCCTATTTTAGACACCCCTAAATTCCAGAATCTTATCATCAAAGACACTCCGAACCAACCCACTATTAGTACTTTGACCAAACACTTTGGTGACTCTGATAATGAATCGGTCGCTGAGATTAATAGACTCAATTGGAGACAACCTCAGAAGCTTTATTATAGTAGAGCTACTCCACCAGACATTGCCCAAGAAGAATCATCACAGAAAATACATAATAAATACTCTCCTGATGCCATTTATGAATGGAATATAGATGGTGTTGCAGAATGCAATATCATGAATATTTTAAATAACATGGTAATGCTTACCATTGCCTACAAAACTCAGCAAGATATTTCTGATCATGCTGTTGCTAATCTTTTAGTAGCCAAATTTACTGGACAACTAAATGGTTGGTGGGATAATTATTTTGACTAATGAACAAAGAATACAAATTCTATTTGCCTATAAAATCGATGACTTTGGCCAACGCATGGATGATGATCAAGGACATCTCATCCAAGATGCGATAAATACTCTTAGCTATTCTATTTCACAACACTTCATAGGAGACCCTTCACATATTAGAGATAGGAACCAAGATCTCTTATCCAATATGCGCTGCAAATTCTTAGGGATATTTAGAGAATACAAAGAACTCTTCCTTCAAAGGGTTCTTATTAGACCTGATTGCAATCAACCCTTTTCGAAAGAAAAATTCTTAGCAGGTTTACCCCAAATTATAGGTGACCAAGTTAGAGATAGAATTAGAGAAGAATACAATGGCCAAATACCTTATGATCTTCTTTCTTATGGAGAAATAGTCTCTTATGTTTACAGACAAGGAACACAAATGTGTAATATCATCAAATTACAAAGACAGCTCAAGGACGAACAATCTCTCACCAATAGAAGTCTAGGAGATTTTTGTGCTCAATATGACCCCTCTTATAATGAAAAAACAAAACCAAAATGTAAGGGGTCTTGTCCTTTTGAGAAAGAAACAAAGAAACATCACGACAAACCTCAACCTCGTAGGAATAAACAAAGACACCAGAATAACCAAAATAGACCTCATGCTGATAGGAAAAATTTTAAAGACATTAAATGCTATTCTTGTGGTAGAAAAGGTCATATTTCAAAATATTGTAGGATTAATAAAAAATTGAATGAACTCTCTCTTGATGACAATACTCTTAACCGGTTAAACAACATCTTCATAGAAAATGGTGATACTTCTTCTGATGAACTTCTTGAGGAAGAAGGTCTTCAGATTAATGAAATAAATTCCTCTTCTAACTCTAATTATGAAGACGCCTCTTTAGAAAAACCCGTGTGGCACCCGAGAATTTCGACAACCCTCGAATGTACGATGACCATGACTAAGCAATAGAAGTACTGTTGGATGGTGTCATCAGTATTTTTGCACAAGTATTGTTTGGTTTCATAGTCGGACTAATGAGCCGCGTTTAGAAATATTTTGATCGTCGCATAAGGCATAGTCCTATCCCTGCATGCTATCACTGATAAGGCCGAGGGAGTACCATAAGATATGTCGACAAGATATTTTTCCATATTGATTTCTAGCCATCCAATTATGTACCCTACTAACTGAACCCCGATACATTGTTGCGACCCCGTGTAGTCATGAAGGTAATGATTTTCAGCACTTGCATATGCTGAAATTAAGAGACAAATATTGGGGGAGGGGATTGAGCCGTGAGTGAGGACTCGACACGGCCACACACACAGCCCTGTGAATGGACTACATTCAACTCATAGATATACGGAGGTTAAGGCGAATGTTTAGAGCAAGTATGGGCTGGATATCAAGAATAATACCGCAATCCACCGGCCCAAGACAGCCCCACACTACTTCTTCAATTAGTCGCTACATTAGTCAACTAATGGGAGAAAATTGTTGACCAAGGCCTAGCTAATGACGTCCACGTGGCTGGAAATGGGGCTGCCAGCGGATGCCAAGGGGTCTTCAACGGAGGACACGCCATCCCCACCTGTTTCCCTTTGCTGCTTCCACCGAAACTCCTGCATGCAAAAGGAAATCATTAGCTTAGTTAATAATTTAAAAAGAAACAAGTGCTCGTGTGTTTTAAGAAAGAGAAGGAGGATTTTGAGCGACAAAGCTGTGAGTGAGAGAGAATCCGTGAGAGAGAGCAAGCGAGCGAGCAAGCAAGAGAGAGGGAGTAGGACCAGCCCTCTGCCGTTGCTGATCATCCGACCTTTGATGCTGTCGTTCGCTTTAGCCACGTCTCACCTCACGCCATCGAGCCGCATCACCGGACCGATCCTGTTTTGCTTGAAATTGAGCTTAGGAGTTGAGGCAAGTAGAAGTTCTTCAACCTATGTTTTGCTTGCTGTTTTATCTAGTGAAGAGTGGGTAGATGTGAGGAAATGTGAGATTTGGAGCTGCATGTTGTTTGTGATGAATAAGATGAAGTTGGCCGAGGTATTGGAGCAAGTTTCTGGTGGATTTTGCTTTTAAATTGAAATGAGAACTCAAGGATTTAGCTATGGTGAATTTTTTAGAAGTAAAGAGGCTGTATTGTGGTGTAATGTGCTTCTAAATCTTGGCTGTGGAAGTTGGATACCAAAACTCAAAGTATAGGAAGAGTCCTCTTTAGGCTAGTAAACTGTTTTCGCAAGAACAGCATGACCACCAGTGATTTCTCGATTTTTCTAGAATTTTATAGCCAAAATTTGATTTCGAAGTCTTAACAAAAGTTGGAGAGAACATCTGTGAGAGTAACATATCAAAAATCTATCATAAATGGACAAGATTTGGCCGACGAAATGATTTTCATACGGAAATGCTAAATCTGGAAATTTTACAGAAACTGTAGCAAGAAATACCAAAGTTTTTACTCGCGATGTGTACAGAATTTGACTTGGTGTTCTTCATGAAATTTTTCCTTTAGGTCTCATTGATAATGTGTCAAAATTTCGTAATTTTCTGAGTCCATTTAGTATCTATTTCAAAATTTCTACCAGAACTGTGCATTGTAAAAATTGGGCTATTCTGTTATTGAATTTTACAAAGTATCCGAAGGTGAAGGTATTTTGAATGGCTATGTGATATGATGGTAATGGCTGTAAATATTTGTACAATATTGAGATGTGATAGAGGGTCCATAAGACGTCTTGTTTTAGCATTTGAGAATATTTTGTGAATTAAAATGCTAAATTGTTATCGTTGAACCCTCGAGTCAACGATGCCCCGGGAGTCGGGATGCCCAGAGGTTCGAATGAGTCGATACCCTTTGGATGCCTGGTTGTATTATGACTACATGCCCAGAGGTTTTCTCCGAGAGTGTCGGGATGCCTGGTTGTATTATGATACATGCCCGGAGGGTGAGGGGTTGTATTATGATGCATGCTCGGAGGTTAGGTGTAACCATGTCTATGGTCCCCAGTGATTCCTCGTGACATCAGATGGGGTGCGAGATGCCCAGAGCTTCGAATGAGTCGATGCCCTTAGAATGCCCGGTTGTATTTTGAATACATGCCCGGAGGCTTTCGCGACGTCAGGTTAGGTGCCGAATCCCAGAAGGATGCAAACATTGGTCCTCTGGGGGATGAAACCTTTTGAATGATAAAATGGACAATTATATTAAGTATGAGTGTGGTCTGGTTATGTGACTAAATTGTATGGCATGAAATGGGACATGTCATTACAGTTTGGCCCCATGATCGAGACTTATGTAGTTGGACACGATGCATCTTATTGGTTGGAAATGCACTAGTCATTGCATTGAAGAGTTATATAGTTTGGATACATACTCATTCAGGGATAGTCTATTTTGTCTACCATACTTGAATCTGGATATTAATAGTAATGCTTGATATAGCTTGATGAATCTTTTACTGCTAGGTGGTTGTACTCACCCCGTTTGGGGACTAACATTTCAGACTAGACAAGATACCTCTGCCGCCACTGCCACCAACAGATGGACCAAGTGGTTGGATATGGCCACGAGGAGGAGGACAGCAGAGGAAGGAACTTTTGGACGTCGACACTGATCGATAAACTTTAAGTATATGACTGTTGGAAGAGATGTCGGTCATCTTTTGAAATATAGCCAAGTATAGAAAGCCTTAGCATTTTGATGTACCGACTAATGATGTCCATCAAGTTATGTAAATAAAAGTGTACGGCTTTAACTTACCTATAAATGTTTAGTTGGTGTGCATTGTTTTCTGAATATAGGGAAGGGAGTTATTGGATACGCTTCCGCCGTATAAATTGCACAGGGACCGACCTAAGAGATATAAACTCCCAGGATTGATAGACTTTCAGGTCAAGTAAGAAAAAGGTAAGCGAACTGTGGTGACCCCAACGGATCGGGGGCCGTCGAGGAGTGCCACAACCCGTCCCTGAAATAAACATGTTAACAAAAGAAGAAGAATTTCTCCTTAGCACTGATGATAAGATTACTGACCCGGAAGCCAAGAAAGAATACCTAGATAGACTTCATTCTTCCTTGAATATTACCTCCAAACCCAATACTTCCTACAGTTTAAAAGACATTTCGAATAGAAACAAAAAATCTCAGTCCACACCCATTAATATGAATGACCTCCAAAATGAAATAAAACAACAAAAACTAGAAAATCAAGCCTTGAAAGCTACACAGTTAGAAATGAAACAAGAGATTTCTAACATAAAATCTCTTGTCATAAAAGGAAAGACAAAATTAGAAGACCAAAACAAAATCACCAATACATCAGATACTTCGGACCTAGCCTTTCTTATGTTATTAACAGAAATAACATCTAGGAAATGGATAATAAATATTATGTTAAAAATCAACAATGCGTTTATTATTGAACCAACAACACTCTTTGATACAGGAGTTGATCTCAATTGTACCAAAAAAGGCCTTATTCCAGCAATATACTTTGATAAAACTTCCGAATCTCTAAAATCAGCCTCAAGTGATAAACTCAATATCCAATACAAATTACCAGAAGCCTTAATAATAAAAGATCAAATGTCTTACAAAACATCTTTTCTTTTAGTAAAAATATGAGGCAACAGGTAATTCTTGAAACACCTTTCAGGCAATTAATCCAACCTTTTACAGTTACTAACGAAGGTATTGAAACCCATGCTCTAAATATAAAAATCACCTTCAACTTCATAACAAAACTACAAAAGAGAAGCCTAAATATTTTACAAGAACATTCTATTTTAGAAATAAATTGCCTTATAAAAGACAAGGAAAACCAGCTTGAATTCTTAAAAGAAGATTTAGAATTCAAAAGAATAGAAGACAATCTTATAAAACCAAACATCATAGAAAAGATAGATTCCCTACAAAAACACATAGAAAAGACTGCATGCTTTACTCTATCCAATGCCTTTTGGGAAAGAAAGAAGCATATCGTTGATTTACCTTATGAACAAGAATTTTTTGAAAACAAAATACGTACCAAAGCTCACTCAACACAAATGAATCAAGAAGTTTTGAAATTCTGTCAAGCAGAAATACAAGATCTCTTGAATAAAAAAACTCATAAGAAAAAGCCAATCACCATGGAGTTGTTCTGCTTTTTATATCAATAAAAATGCTGAACTAGAAAGAGGAGTTCCCAGGTTAGTTATTAATTATAAATCTCTTAATACAACCCTTAGGTGGACAAGATATCCTATACCCAATAAAAAAGATTTGCTAAACATACTTTGTAGATCAAAAATATTTTCAAAATTTGACATGAAGCCAAGATTTTGGCAGATACAGGTCAGTGAAAAAGATAAATACAAGACAACCTTTACAGTCCCTTTTGGCCAATATGAATGGAATGTTATGCCATTCGGCCTCAAAAATGCCCCTTCAGAATTCTAGAGAATCATGAATGACATCTTCAATGCTTATTCAAAATACATCATAGTTTATATAGATGATGTTCTTGTTTTTTCCCCTAATATAGAACAGCATTTCAAACATCTCTATATTTTCATAAAAATAATCATACAAAATGGTTTAGTAGTTTCTCCTACTAAAGTTGCACTCTTCCAGACCAGGATTAGATTTCTAGGTCATTACATCCATTTAAGTACTATAACCCCCATTGAAAGATCAATCTCTTTTACTAATAAATTTCCAGATGAAATTAAAGACAAAACTCAATTACAAAGATTTTTGGGTAGTCTCAATTATATTTTAGATTTCTTTCCCAATATAAATATCCTTTGTAAACCTTTATACCAAAGGTTACGAAAGGATCCTCCACCTTGGACCTCTGTCCATACAGACATTGTCAAACAAATAAAAATGCATGTGAAAGATATACCATGCTTACACCTTGCTAACCCTTCAACTTTTAAAATAGTTGAAACAGATGCTTCAGAATTAGGATATTGTGGCATTCTCAAACAGGTCGATAATAACAAAGCACAAGTTGTTCAGTTTATATCAAAACATTGGAATTCCACTCAACAAAATTATTCGACAATCAAAAAAGAAATACTTGCTATAGTTTTGTCTATATCAAAATTCCAAGGAGATTTATTAAATCAAAAATTTCTCTTGAGAATTGATTGCAAATCAACCAAAGATGTTTTACAAAAAGACGTTTTAAACATTGCTTCAAAACAGATTTTTGCCAGATGGCAAGCCATACTTTCAGTATTCGATTTTGATATTGAATTTATAAATGGTTCTTCAAATTCATTACCTGATTTTCTCACAAGAGAATTTTTACAGGGGATACAATCATGCCAAGATCCAAAAAAGACAAAGGCAAAGGCAAAGGCAAAGTCACTATCGAAACCTCCTCCAATACACCGCCAAAGCCAACACGCTTTACAAACATCAAGACATGGCTCTAAATGGCATAAAACAACCAGACATTCTTACAACAACACCAAACACCTTTGAAAATAGAACCCACATCATTTGAACCCATGATTGCCTTTAATCTACTAGCAGACATACTACCAAAAGAAACAATATTGTTACTTGCCCAGTCTTTACAAAAAATAGTAAAGAAAGAGCCATCCAGTGCCATAAAGGTAAGCAACAATCCTTCCCCACTTGCTACACAAAAACAAGTGGAAAACAAAAGAATTTCGAATGAGGTGGTCATTAGGCCATAGGCAACCCCTCATTCTCAAAGATCAAAAATTTTCCCCAAAACATCTTTTCAAAAAATACTGACTATAGAAGATGGATTCTACAATGAGGATCCAATCAAATTCGCAAAAAACATCTTTCCAAAAAATTGGTTCTTCAAACCACATAATCCAAACAAAACCCTTGCTTGTTATGAACAGATCTTAGTGGAAACAGAATTGGCAAGGTTTACTCACTTCGCTGACAAAACCAATACATAAAACATCCTATACTCCACTATATCCATCAGTAAAGTCATCAATCCCTTATACTGGGGAGATTCACCTCATACACCCAGAAAATTCCAAACTAGACTTACCCAAATCCTATCATATTCCTCCTCGTATACCTACTGGGACTAGCAACAAGCCTGGTGGAACGTTTTCTACAGAAAAAATACAAATTTCCAACATACTTGGCTTGTATTCTTCAAAGACAATTTCCCAAGACAAAGCCTACCAAACTGGTTCAATTCCTGGTGGGATTTCTTTGGTCCTTTAGACATTATACTACACCCCACAGTCAATCAAGGATACCAAACATTTCGTAAACACTTTATACCAAATCAACATGATTCAAGGTTCCAATGCCTTATGCATTTCTTTATAATATTCAAAATCTCATGGGTAACAGCATTGGAGTTTGAATACATTACATCCACCAATTCAGTACCAATACTCGTATGAAAATACAAGACCAAATGGTGGGATGGATTCAATAGAAATGAACAAGGATTTGAGACTGCGGTTAAAACATGGCTAAATAGCCAAAAAAATCAAATAACCACAATCCCATCAAATACATCTTTCCTACAAGAAAAATCCATTGCAAGTGCAGCACTCGCTGCAGTCCAGAGCAAGGAGGAATACTACAACATCCTCAGAACAATACTCTCTGAAGCGGAAGAATCACATCACAATGTGGATCTTCCAAATCTCAAAACAATACAGACGGATCCTCACGGTCACATCATAGTGAAAACACCAATGAAGACAACTGCTACGGGATTAACCTAGACGGAGATTAAAATCAAGACATCACATGCCAAACACTGTTACAAACGGCGCAAAGGCTATACATTATAGCATAATAGGCATACACTGTTCATACACTGTTCACTATTCACTTTACATTGTTCATCCAATACTGTTCACTTTACACTGTTCAGCACTGTAGCACTTTTACTGTAGCACCTGCTATAAATACACTCTCTCGACACAAGAGGAGGGGACTCGAAATTTTTCCAGATTTCTCTCTTCTTCCTCCCTCTCTCACTTGTAAACCATCATCTCTTCCATCTCCACTCTCATCTCTTCCATCTCCAAGCTCTCTTATCTTGTATCCCCTAGTTTCAAAGTAAGTTAGTTTTTTATATACATAGTTTTATACAGGGTTACCAACTTACATGATAGTTGGTTAACCATTTCTTGTAATACAAACATCAATACTCCATGGAGTGCGGATTACCACCCTAGTGGATGACTTAATGCTTTAGTTTCTGCATCCTTCAATATATGTAATTTCAGCTTTTCAGCTTTAGTTAATACAAGTTCAGACCACCTTCATGGTCGGTTTTTGTTTATACATACTCTTACTTTATATTTTATATATTGCCTTTGGTCTTTACATTATTTACAATTCTCGCGATTTTATTTAGTTTATAGTTTATAATATGTTCTTATACATCATTTCCTTTTAGATACATCCTTCCTTGCTTTCATATAGATCTGTTAATCCTTTATACTTGTTTGTTCTCTCATATAGTACTCCGATCCTAATCCCTTTTATGGTATATATATATATATATATATATATTTACACATGCACCTTAGCTTAAACATATCAAAAGTTTCACATTTACACCTATGCATTGCGGATTCCTTCTTATTTGTCAAAAGGAGGTTAGGGGTTAGCTTGGCACCTCTATCCTACAAGGATGACCTCAAAAAGTGGTATCCCTCCACATTTATTACGTGCCCATGCTATAGTACCATGGCTTAGGCTTAAGATTTGACTCTTGATCCGAATCCGTCTTCGGGTTAGTGATGGCACTATTAAGGGCATCCACGACCATGGGTTCCTAAATGGCACCCACGAATCCCCCATCTGGTGATTCGTCAAAACCCCAGAGCTGCCTTCCAAACTAGACATACCAAGCCATGAACCTATGGGGCACCAGATTAGTCAGCCCCTCATCCTCCCATATGGTGGACTCATGTTTCTTGTACACTGTGTTAGTTCCCTCAATCGAGTAAGGGTTACTTAGGTGTCTTGATCCACAGGCACCTTGAAATGCATGTGACAGAATGGGATAGACATGGTTAGGGCTTGACAAATCTAAACAGCTAGGACTGAGATCAACTTAGTAAGTAAACTCCCTAAACCTCGTGTGGGAGAGTACTTCGCCTCGGAGATGTCCTATATGTGCAGCTTAATTTTCGATGGCAAATCAATAGCAAAGCCTTTTCTCTGTATTATCTATAAGCATGGAATGCGCCACTCACCATACAACACCCTAACACAATATCTAATAATTACATAGACATATCACCACGTGAGCGCACAATTTCAGCAGGCAAATGACAACCATAAATAATAATCCAGACATAAACATTAATACTTCCATGCACAATGCATCACATGAGTCCATATTATTAGACCTCTCACGGCCACGATTGACATTGACGTCAGTGGTTTTCTAGCGTAATTGGGCACATCTGGCCCCATTAGGCATGGCAACGTCTTGACCTCACTTGAAAATAGCATTCTATTTAGGAGTTTCATTTCGAAATCCATCCACAAACGGCATTTTGTTGGCATGGGGGCATCCGAAATCCATCAAACATCTTCTCTCATAATCATACAAGTACGAAACTATTAATGTGATCACACAAGCATATCAACCACTCAAGCCAATTATAATCTTCCTCATTAGCCAATGCAAGAGTGTTTAATGCTCACACATTATACATTAGCAATTCTTGCACACAATAATACCATAAAATAATCCCACGTGATCACCTGTTGATTAATTATCCACTAAAATAATCATATGATAACCTCATGGCATAGAATATCGCACCGTGAGTTTACTTATCAAAATAACTTATCACCTTTCAAAATAATATGTCGTGGTACTTATCATTTATGAAAATAGGTTATCATAAGCACTTATTATTTTTAAAATATAACATCCTAAGCACTAATCACTTTTAAAAATAAAATGTTATAAGCACTTATCACTTTTAAAAATTAAATAACATAAGTACTTATCACCTTTTAAAAGGCAGAAATACACCACAAGTGCCTTAACTTATGTATGGTGCTCACTTTATGCCATACCTCTTCATCAGCTCACTTAAGTGTTACTTAAAAAAAAAAAAAGAGAATCACTTAAGTGCCAACTCCGATCTGAGTCACCGGAAATTTGACATGGCAATATTCTAATAATTTCTCGATCCTATGTGGCTTGCCGGACATGCCTAGTCACTGTATAATCTCGAAACAACATCATGTGGCAAGTTAAAAAAAAGTGATCACTTCAGTGCCAAACAAACCCTTGAATGACATCGTATAGTAAGTTAAGAAGTGATTACTTCAGTGCCAGTCATTGCAAATCGTTGTCAAAAGTGATCACTTCACTACCAATCCTAATGAAAAAGTGATCACTTCAATGCCAAAAAATGCCACATCAAATAACATTTTTAATTATAAAAGCCACGTAATTTTTCGCCAAAGGCACTTAAGTGATCGTTTTTCTTCGATTTTGGCACTTAAGTGAGTCGGCAACTAAAGTGAGCGTCGAACACGAGTTAAAATACTTCTAGTATACTTCTCCGCTTTTTTAAAAATAGAATATCATAAGCACTTATCACTATTCATGATAGGTTATCACATGTACTTATCACTTTCCATGATAAGTTACCACAAGTACTTATCACTATTTGTGATAGATTATCTCATGTACTTATTACTACTTATTATAGGCTATCACATGTATTTATCACTATTCACTATAGGTTCTTACATGTACTTATCACTTTTCATGATAAATTATCACATGTACTTATCACTATTTACGATAATCTATCACATGTACTGATCACTATTTACAATAATCTATCACATGTACTAATCACTATTCACGATAACCTATCACTTTGGCTTATCACTTATCAATGATAAGCTATCACCCTAATCCACATATCACATAATCTAACTACTGTTGACACCTAAATTTTTGCCCAAAAATCATTTCCAAAAAATGGGAACTTGTTTTTCCACAAAAATGTTTCATGTCAAATTATTGCATATAGATTATCTAGGTGTTTAGTATAGTTTTTTTAAATGGAATATGTTTTTCCTTAAAAAGAAATAATATTAAAAAAGATTAAAAATAAGAAAATAAAGAGCAAGTTGGGGCCAATGATCTAAATGTGACTAGCTAAGCCTAGGAGGTCAGATTGGAATTCAAACATCAAGTTGGGGCCAAAATGCAATTTCCAAAAGTTGAGGGACTAATTCGCAAATTTTGCAAAATTTCACCCAAACCCTTAAATCATCATCTTGGTAACCAATTAAGTTTAAATTGAACTTGGGTCAAGTCGAATCAATCAAATCGGGCCAAAAGGATGAAATTTACATTGAATTGGGTATTTTCGGATAAGAAAATGACAAACTTTGAGGGACTTTCTTGCAACATTAGGTGGAGACAATTGCGAAAAATGGTCAAGATCTTAAACTAATATATATGAGCTTGCTAATTGATCAAAAAACGCAGCCAAATTGATGGATTAAAGCACTTAAACCAGCTACCAAAACCCAGCCCATGGTTAAGCCTCAATTCGAAGCTGCTAAGTAAGCATTTTTGTGGTCCCACCATATCCTACTCAACATCTCAATCAGCCCGACCTTTGCACGTGATGGAAGAACGTATATAGTAGTGCAAGTGGACGAAAATTGGTCAGGGATAAGTTGATGAAACCACAGGAAAATTGCAGCAAAGTCCGTACACTCAGCAGCTGCAGAAGTTAAAAAATTGGCTTAAGTCAGAAAAGTAGGTGAACCAGCTCAGTTGGCAGGCTTGGTAGGTGAACAAAAGACCGACCAAAAATCCCTTTTTTTAGGGAATAAGATCACTGAAGCAAGCTCTTTGAAAAGGAGAGAGAGAAGAGACAAGAGGGAGAGGAGAGAGCTCGGAATCATTCCCCAAAGACACCTTCAGAAGCAACTCCAGAAAAGCAAAACCTTGAAATTCCAAACTGACCTTGAGAGAGAAAAGTGAAATTTTCACACACCCGCGGCCAAAATTAGCCAAAACCTTCAACTAGAGAGTGAAACTTCACTCAAATATCTTTCCATTCATAGGTTGAACGTTCCAAATGGAGATTGGGAAGGCCTCCTAAATCCCCCAAAATAGTGCCCTCCTGCCGAGCCAAGAAAATCCGAAAATTTTTCTAAATGTTGAGCCGGTTTGTCACAAGTGAGGAAAAACGAGTGTGTTTGAGAAAGGTGAGAGATAAATGACGAAATCCATGACTTACGACCCAAACTAGAATATATATAGTTTGGGTTGGTTTTGATTTGGTCAGCAAAAGAGGTTCGGAAGTCTAATTTTGAAAGTCAACAAAAACCTTCGTTGTCACTTTTTTCTTCTGCAGATCTCATTTCCAGTTTGAAGGAGCCAACTTCCGTGCCCCCCCGAGGATAATTTCTTGATTTCCTCGGTCGAGAACCACTTGCAAAAGAAACTAGGAAGCAAGGTAAGTATCCTAGATGTATTTTCTTCAAGCTTGAACATGTTTTAATAGTGAAAAATCAAGAGGAAAACTAGTCCAAAAAACTGATTTTGAGGCTAGAATTTTTGTAAGTGTTGAAATCTCTTCAAGAGTTTTGCATGTGTGCTTCTTGGAGAGGTCGTTTTGATGTTGTTCGGTGGGTCATTTTCTATGATGTTTGTTGCATTTGAAAGCTCATGTTACCTACTTTCACTCAGATTAAGTAGTGTTTCCCTTAGATCTTGTATGTGATGAGTGTTGGGGCTTGAATATGGGCATTCAACCTATTTGCTTGACTTGGGTTCAAACCCAGATTTGTAAAATCAGCTTAAACCCGCATATTTGATGACGATTCCAGCTTGGTTTTCGTGTGTTTTAAGCTATGATTTCTATCTAATCTTGTTCATTGCATGTGTTAGTATAATCTTGATACTTTAGTTCTGCGTGAGATTGCTTATGGGTTGAGATTGAAGGCCACAAATATAGCCCGGAGAAGCTGTTTTGGGGTGATTTAATGCACGCCAAGTGTTCGACGAAATACGCAAACCAAGTTTCGATCTTGAAACAGTCAATTTGAGATTGGTTCTTGTTATATTCATGTACTGGGCATTCCCATATTAGTGTAAATCGGCATATATTGGTTTAGGGAATTAATTTTAAATAAAAAATGAAAAAAAAATATGAAAATTTCAAAAAAAATTATAAAAATGATGGATGATGTCAAATTATGATGGAAATGACATATGGGAAATTTTCCTAACTTTAAAAGGTCATTTTCCTAATTTAATGCTATTTTGGTATTTTATGATCATTTTTGTAAATAATCCATTTTGTATAGATTAAAATTATTTAGAGTAATTTCATGCATATTTAAATTTTCATTTCGCTCACGGGGATCCTAGCCCGGGGCATGATAACAAGGCCATGTAATATTATTTGCCCGACTTTTATCAGGTCTTTCTTTTCCGCATTACTTTCAAGTTCTTTCAATTTCTTGGATAATTATTTACCGCACCGCTTTTCAATAATTTGAGTGTAAATTTCTTTTCTAAATTATGTTAGGATTAGTTTAGACATTAAAAAAAATTTAATATTATTTGCCCGACTTTTATCGGGTCTTTCTTTTCCGCATTACTTTCAAGTTCTTTCAATTTCTTGGATAATTATTTACCACACCGCTTTTCAATAATTTGAGTGTAAATTTATTTTCTAAATTATGTTAGGATTAGTTGAGACATTAAAAAAAATGTAATATTATTTGCCCGACTTTTATTGGGTCTTTCTTTTCCGCATTACTTTCAAGTTCTTTCAATTTCTTGGATAATTATTTACCGCACCGCTTTTCAATAATTTGAGTGTAAATTTCTTTTCTAAATTATGTTAGGATTAGTTTAGACATTAAAAAAAAAAACTTACAAAAACATTTGCATGGACACGTATTGGTTTCATAAGATTATAATTGGTAATCAAGATTGTATGGCCATTTAGATAAACAACCTTCCAAGTTAGTGGTACCGCAAGGGTGCTAATAGAAACATTGGCGTAAACAAATCCCCATTCCTAGAAATCTTTGGTTGCGTAGAAATCGAGGCAACACTCCTGTGTCTTGATTGGTCTCTAGCCGACCCCAATAGGCTAGTGGCAACTCCTAGAAATACATCGATTGTTAAGAATTGAAATATGAAATCCAACGTCGCGTGAGGTATGGGCTTGGGAGAGCCCGCGCCTAACCCAGGGCCATTAGTCCGCCTCTTTAGGCAAATACCCCCAAACCTTCTTTCTTTTCCGCCGAACGGAACAAGAGAGGTCGTGACAACTACTTTTAACTATAATCATAATCCTAATCCTAAGCGTAACCACCAACCTAATCAAGGGTTAGGAAGTTACTTATAGGATTGGTCTTTGAGCTTGATAGTGAGCAGCAGCAGTGATGGCTCATGGCTCACAATGTGGATGGTAGTCGTGGTTGCACAAGGCGCGGCAATGGCTTGTAGTGAGACGACAGTGAAGTGGTGATCGTGTAGTCAATGTTAACACCTAAGTTTTAGTCGACGCATCGAAAATGGTAAAAAATCAAGATTTGGGTTTCTAATCGCAACAGACTTGTTTCTTGACCAAAAAGTTTGTTCTTTGTTTCTTTCTTTTGTATTGTTAATTTTAACTAATTTCTAATTCATTTTTTAGAAAAACCTGAAAAGTCAAACAGTTGTCAATTGACTTTTTATTCAATTTTTGACCAAAAGTCAACCTTGTGTTAAAAATTGGCTTTTCACCCAAAAAGATGTCATTTATCTTTAATTTTTCCCTTATCAAATCAATTTTTCAAAAATCCAAAGATTTGATCAATGAATCAACCTTTTAGAAAAAAGTCAACTACAAGCCACAAAAACACTTTTTTTATAGTGTCAAATTGATTTGTGTTCTGAAAATTTCACAAAATTTGATTAAGGACCTTATTTTTCTGAATTTTTCAATTTTAAGTTCTGAATTGACCAAAAATAAAATTACTTTTGTTTTAATCAAAATTATATGTAGTTCTTTTTGTGGCATCCCAAATTTTCAATGTTGTTTTCAATTAAATTAAATCGAGCCTTTCATTGACGCACCTATAGTGATATTCTCAGAGCTGATCACTCATGAGATAACTAGACTATCTAGGGAAATCATTAAGAGATTTTAATACAATAGACTTGAGGATTCGACTAGGAATCGACTACTTTACCGTGCTCATCTACAAAAATCATTACGGCACAGTAAAGATCGATTGGAAATCCGAAATAGGTCGGTTCAACTGAGATGTGTTGTTAAAAGTGGGTGATTTCACCAAATTGAGAAATTCTCGTCGACCGGCACTAGACTAATTTTTCTATCGTTTTGGTACCCTATATCCATATTTGGATCGTCGAGATTTTCACAACAACCAAGAGTCGCCAATGTGTCGAAAAGGTTCATTGTTGCTCGAAAAAAATCAACCATAGGTCATTTGCACTAAAAATTTCTAAAAGCTACCTAGTAACCTATGTCATGCTAAAATCGCGCCAGATCAAAACTAACTACCAATTTCAATCCGATTTCAGAAATTGAAAGTTCTTTCATGTCATGAGTCATTTTAGGAACGTCGACTCAGTCTTCGAAGATTTTTCTACAAACCGAGATTTTTGGTGAAAAAGTCGAGCTACGGCCGTTTTTGTCTAGGAAAATCATAGGACCATTTTTTATTGCAAAATTGGGAAGCAAGTAGGTTCTATTGGCGAGAAAAATTCCAATTTGATCGAGGTATCGATATTGGAATTTTTAGAAGCCGAATTGGAGTGATTCAAGGGAGGATTGAAGTCTAATTGGAGCGAAATGTGTACAAATTCGTGTGCCCCATGGCCATGACTTGTGGACCACCTCAAGCCTTCTAGAAGGGGCCTTTTGGTTCGGAAAATTGCTATGGGAGGCTAGCTGGTATGGTGAGATCATCCAAGGGGAGACAAAGAGATGAAGAAGAGACATGGTGGCCCCCTCCATAAAGCAACCAGTCCCCTCTCCTCTCTTCAGCCTGTCGAAGCCCCTTCTCCCCCATTCCAATCATGCAAAGCTCCTCCGCAAGCCAGAGGAACAAACCAGCAGCCCCCTCACTGTCGCAGCCATTGGCCGAAGCCTAGGGCCACCGCCTGTGCCACTCGAGCTTGCATGTATGCCAGCCACTGTTCGCCTACATCCGTACCCAGCTCGTTGTTGTTCCATGCTATCCAAGCACCGTACAACATTGTGAGGCTCAACCGGAGCCCGTTCAGCCACCTTCGACCACCATGAGGCTCCGCCACAGCCCGCTTGGCCCTGCTGCATTGTCGCCATCCATCCTCGCCACTCTCAGCCAACAGACCAGCCTTTTCTTGGCCTTGACCAGCACTGGACAGAGACTAAATAGTATGGGTATTCCAACCACTATTTGGCCCATTTTGGAGGCTTTCCCAACCATGTTTGGCGGTCCTGCTTTGGAGTTTGTCGAGCCTCACCACGTCCCCGTCATTTTGATCGAGCGGATCATTAATCAAGTGAGTTTAACTCACTAGTCATTGCTTAGTAAGTGAATGACGCTTAAGGGTTGATTAATTTAGACTAAGTATGGATTAGATGCATAGTTAGATTATATTAGCAATTTAATTAATCGTTATTGCATATTAGGTGGTTAAAGTAGTGTAATTAGATTATCTAGAGTGGTTCAGAAATTTTCTAGGCCTGTCTCGGCTTTCAATTAGGCTTTACGGGCCTAAGTCCTATTTATTGGCATTTATTAATTAATTTATGTAATTATTTAATTATTTATTTATTTTTCGAAAATTAAACCAGGATAACCGGTGACCGGAATTTTATGCCAATTGCAGTGGTGTGATCTATTTATTTAATTGACCGATATTTTGTGCAAATTGAGTGTAATTTGTGATTGTGGATAATTATCCCAAAAATCGATAATTTTGATAATTAATTAGAGAATCACCGAGCGCCGGTCTACAGTGTCAAAAATGTGTTTTTGGATTGGGGAAATTAGTGGGATTTTTCAAGTGCGAAAATATTGTATTTTGGTTAAGGCCGACCATGTATCCACACAAAATAATTTTGATTGGGTATGATAAAAATGGTGAATTTGATAGATGGTTTGGATGGTATACTATATCTGACTACGAGTCATGATATATCAGATAGGGCGAGCAGTATACCTTGTTGTTAGCTTTTGGCAAGCATTATTAGTATACTATTTCAACCTACGGGCCTTGATATGTCAGTTTTGGACAAGTAGTATACTCTGTTGTCAGCTTCTGGTGAGCAATAATTTATCAGCTTTGGGCAAGCAATATACTCTATTATCAGCTTTAGGCGAGCTATACTATATATCTTCAGCTTAAGGTGAGCAATCTTGATTTGATAGGACCTTATAGATAGTATTGAGTGGGTGGACCGAGAAGCGGTCGTGATGACTTGGAATCGACGGAGTCGATTGATTGATAGTTCGATCTGATTGGTTGAATTGATTGAATGATCATTCGAATTGTATTGGCTTGCAAGAAGAGACTGAGGCCAAGGTAAGTCTTCTAACTCGTGTTTGTGCTTAGGTAGCCCTTGGGGTGTATTTTCTTTCTAGTTGGGTTTTAGGGGGTTAAACTTACTAAGACGTCATCTCACCCTATTGTGGGATAACATTTCAGGTCCATAGATAGTAGCTTTTCCTGAGTTTTTTGGATAGCCTAAGAAGGTCAAAAAACAGATGTCTTACATTTCGTTGCATGTGAGCCCTAGGGGCTGGACCTATGAGCTGGTGAGGTCTAAAGTCTGGGTCGATGTGGATCTCACCCACAAGGTGCCCCACTAATACAGATCGTGGTACCTCTAGGCTTAGGATGGCCAGAGAGAGGGTCCCTTACTAGAATCAGAGATACCTTTGTATGTACTGGAGGTGGCTTTTGGGAAGGGTACTGCAGATCCCCCTGGAGGTTCGGTGGTAGACCTGGTAGACCTGGATCTTGAAGAACCAGAGTCCTTGGTGTATTCTGCTGAAGCCTCTAATTGGAGTGTAGATGAAGATGGAAAGGAGGACGAGGATCCGTAGTTTTGTGAAACCCCCTATCTCTAGTTATAGATGAATAGTGATATATATATATATATATATATATATATATGTATATATGACGCAAAGAAAGAGATGCTTGGAAAGAATTCCAAAAGATGGTGTTTATTTTGAATAAGGAAGTGCATATTACAATATCTTTGGCATATATTTATAAGGAGGTCGTCATCTAGAAAATAACCAAATAATTAAAATCTAATAAGAAAACTGAAAAGATATTGATAAAATAGGAAATCTAAAATCTAATAACAAATTAAGGAAACGATATTGATAAACTAGAATATATGAAATCTAATAACAAATAAAGGGAAATGCGTGAATCAAATATTGTAACCCAATTGTAATCTGGAAGATCACGCAATCCTCTTTGATTTGTGGGACCGCCCGCTCTTATGATGCTCCATTGTTTCCAAAAAGGCATTTGCATATTGTTCTACATCAGTCTCCTCCACTTCAGAAGAACTCGACCCCGAGTTATGATTAGGATAAAGAGGAGTATCTAGAGGATGATACTCAAATAGGTCCGCTACATTGAATGTTGGGGAGATGTTGAGGTCACTAGGAAGATCAACAACATAGGCATTGGCATTGATTTTCTTCACAATTCGACAGGGACCAACTTTCTTGTGCTTTAGCTTATTATATGTACCCACAGGAAAGCGTTCTTTGTGGAGGTAGACCATCACTTCATCATCCTCAGCAAATACCTTGAGGCGACGATGTGTATCTACAGCAGCTTTGTAAATAGTAGTGGAAGCTTCTAGCTGTTGCTTCACACCCTCTTGTATCTCTTGCAAAGGCACGAGATCTAGTGTATGTTGTGGCGTTCGCCCTTAGATAACCTCAAATGGAGACTTGCTCATGGAACGGTTGACAGTGTTGTTAAAAGCAAACTCAGCAAGAGCAAGATACCGGTCCCATTGCTTTGGCATGTCACTACAAAGACACTGAATAATATCCACCATAGTACAATTGACAACTTCAGTTTGCCCATCGGTTTGAGGATGAAAGGAGCTGCTATACTGCAAATCCGTTCCAAATAAATGCCATAGGGTCCTCCAAAAATGACTAAGGAATTTGGTATCACGATCAGAGGTGATAGTTTTTAGAACACCATGCAAACGAACTACTTCTCGAAAAAATAAACTCACTACATGAGAAGCATCAGAAGTCTTCTTGCAAGGGATAAAGTGCGCCATCTTAGTAAACCTATCCACTACCACAAAAACAGAATCCATACCTCGTTGGGTTCGGGGAAGCCTCAACACGAAATCCATTGAAATGTCTATCCAAGGTCCAGAAGGAATAGGTAGAGGGGTGTAAAGTCCAGTGTTCTGAGAATAGCCTTTCGCAGTCTGACAAATGTAGCACTTTTTCACAAATCGTCCAACGTCTTGTTTCAATTGAGGCCAATAATACCGCTCCTCAACTAGGGCAACAGTTTTATCTCGCCCACAATGTCCTCCAAGGGAGCCACCATGTAGCTCTCGAATAAGTTGTTCCTGCAAAGAGCTTCGAGGACTGCACAACCTGTTCCCAAAGAACAAAAATTTGTCCTGAACAATCATGTTGCCATGATAACCTGTCGCAGAACATTTCTCCCAAATTTCTTGAAAATCTTCATCATCAACATAAAGAGCACAAAGGTGGTCAAAGCCCACAACGTCAGTGCGCATGGTGACGAGTGTTGCAGCACGACGGCTAAGTGCGTCAGCGACTTTGTTCAAGTGGCCCGCCTTGTGTTGAAGCACGGAATTGAATTGCTCCAAAAAGGAGACCCAACGTCCATGCATTCGATTTAGATGTCTTTGGCTCTTAATATATTTGAGTGCCTGATGGTCAGTGTTAAGGAAAAACTTATGTTGATAAAGATAGGGTTGCCAATGCTTGATAGCTCGTACTACAGCAAAGTACTCCTGCTCATAAGTAGACCATCGCTTGCAAACATCATTAAGTTTCTCGCTAAAATAAGCAATAGGCTTACCTTCCTGGGAAAGAACAGCACCAATTCCTACATTAGAAGCATCACAGTCTAGTTCGAATACCTTTTCCAAATTCAAAAGCATCAGTATTGGTGCCGTGGAAAGTTTTTCCTTGATGAGAGCAAAGCTGGCTTCTGCTTCATCACCCTAATGAAATTTTACTTTCTTCAAACACTCGGTGATCGGAGCCATAATAGAACTGAAGCATCGGTAGAATGTCGCAAGCTCGTGGAAGCTACGCGCCTCCCCAACGGTCTAGGGAGTCGGCTAGTCACGGATGGCAGCTACCTTTTCTGCATCAACTTGAAGGCCTTCTACTCCGACAATATACCCTAAGAAGTGGAGTCGATCAGTCATAAAGCTACACTTCTTCAAATTAATGTACAATTGGTTCATCTGCAAGGCTGATAAAATGTCCCTTAGATGCTCCATATGCTGTTGGTCATCTGGACTATATATGAGAATGTCATCGAAGTAGACCACCACAAATTTTCCAATAAAAGGTTTAAGAACTTGAGTCATCAAACGCATGAAGGTGCTAGGCGCGTTCATGAGGCCAAACGGCATGACAAGCCATTCGTACAAACCTTCACTTGTTTTAAAGGCCGTTTTCCATTCATCGCCAGGGCGGATGCATATTTGGTGATATTCGCTATGTAGATCAATCTTTGTAAAGACCTTTGATCCCGCAAGCCGGTCGAGCATGTCATCCAAGCGAGGGATTGGGAATCGGTACTTGACAGTAATCCGATTAATTGCCCGTCTATCAACACACATATGCATGCTTCCGTCTTTCTTCGGAGTGAGGAGTGCGGGTACTACACAAGGGCTCATGCTTTCGCACAAGAAGCCTTTTCAAAGAAGTTCTCCTACTTGGTCTTGCAAAATCTGGTTCTCTTTTGGATTCATCTGATAATGTGGTAAATTAAGGAGGCTCACTCCTGGAAGAAAATCAATCTCATGTTGGATATCCCTCAAGGGTGGTAATCCAACAGGTAGATCCTCCGGAATAACATCGCTGAATGCCCTCAGTAAGGGTTAAAGAGCCACCGGAATTGGAATAATGGCTTCTTGATTGCCTTTCTCCACAATCATATACATGTCCTCACGTTTATAGACGTTTAGCATAATCCTTGCACTTTGCTTCTTTGGGGCCTGGGGTGTGTTACTCATCGGCTTCAAAATAATCTTCGTCTTTTTCCACACAAAAGAATATGTGTTCTCATGAGCCCTATGAGTGATATCAACATCGTATTGCCATGGTCGCCCTAGTAGGACATGGCATGCATCCAACTCCACTACATCACAAATTATGACATCCTTAAAGGACATTCCAATTGAAATAGGTAAATGACATACCTGCTGATGTAGCTAGTATAATCACCTAGAGGGGGGTGAATAGGTGAAAAAAACAATTTCTTGAGATACCACAGCGATACTAGGCAGACGATAGAAAGGTAGTACTCTTTTGATTAACAAAATGAATTACGATTAAAGTAAAGTAAAGAGTAAAGAAGAGAAGATTAAACATAAGGTTTATAGTGGTTCGGCTTATCCCAAGCCTACGTCCATTCTTCCGCACTGACAGCCTATTGACTGGATTCCACTATGAACAAAAGAGATGTTACAGCACAGTTCTTCCTTAATTCCACAGTGTAGATATTCTATCACACTTCCTCAAGGTTTCTCACGAATATAAACACTCTTTTGCGTACAAGTTTTCGCTCAAATGTATTGACTAAAAAAACAAAGAGCTTCAGACTTTGGAATTCTTCTATCGCATACTACTCGAACAACTAGAACGTCTTTCTTATATACTCCTTTATGCCATCATACCCGTTAGCATTCACCAAAGGAATTCTTCCAATCTTCCTGTTGGACAGAATCAATTAGGAAGATCATTCGAGCTATTAAAGAAACGTGTCGATAGCCTATCAATCATGTTCGCCCATCATGGTGTAAAAAGATCTTCTCAGCACTGGATTCACCTATCAAGCGCATGGAATGGATTATACCAAAAACGAAACCATGGCTCTGATACCATAAATCCTCGAAGCACCCATTTCTCTTGCTCCTTCTTCTTCTTCCTCAGCCCTCTCAGAATTTTGTGTTTCTAATGCTTCTAAGATAGATTATCTTTATGAAGTCTCTCTTAGTGATGAAACCAAGATTTCAGAAACTCAGCTTCCTCTTATGAACCCCTATTCAGCTTTTGCTAAACCAACCTCATCATTCTAACATATCCGCTCCATTCGACAACTCATTCACCAAACCCCAAAGCAAGTAAAGGAGTACGTTCAGTCCTCCAAATTCGACCAGCATCCCATTCCTGCTACTGAGAATGAGTACTTTGTTACTCTTCAGATCCCTCCAGAATTTCCCAGACAATGGGTCTAGCAGGGATATTCTCATGTCCACTATGGAGCTGTTCGTCTTGCTCTCACCTTCCATGGTCGTAAAGGTTTGCCAATAGTGGCAAGAATCGCGTTGTTAGACACCAGGTTTTTACAATACCAGCATGCTTGCATCGGTACTGTTCAAACCACTCTAAATGCCGGAACAATCTTTGTGACTTTATATCCAAACTTTAACATCGCTCTTTCAGACCCCCAACTTCTCTCTTTTCTGAAAGTTCAAGTCCAGCTCACTGGAGCACCCCAAACTGCTAATTCTGTAGCCGCAACCCTACATTACCAGATGGTTTACCGAGTGCAGAATCATGCCCTCGACCTCAACTTCAACAATGGTAATGAAGATGCGTTGTTCATCTCCATGCAGAATGACCAGGCGTCCAGCATTCATGTTCCCAGACAAATCCCGAAGGATACATTGGCCAAGCTCCTTCCAGAGACTTGGATCACCAACTACGAAAAGCTACACCAGCATAACAAGCCTTTCCAGTCCACGGACTCAGAGTTTGTAAGGAAACAATATGGAACTGTTTCCATCAAATTTGGCAAAGAGAAGGAAGAGAGTCCTTCTATCTTCCAAACCATCCTCATGATTGAACCAGGTGTTCCAGAATCCATTTCTGAACCAGACCCAAAAAAGCATGTTTGACACTTCAACGGTGATGGACATCCTGTTCATTACTATAAAGACAATTATGGTCATTGTTTTTGGGACCCTTTTTGCCAATGTTCCTACTGTCTAAACTCCCCCGACGAGGTAGATCCACTTGCAAGATCTCCTCCCCGACGGAAAAAGTCCAAGGATAAGATGTACCAAAGGTACTTAGAGGGAGATTCCTCCGTAGATACTCTTGGTGAGTGTGATAAATATCAGTTCATGGTATCTTATGCACCACCTCCACCACCAGAGTTCAGTACCACATCCCGAACCTCGCCAGATCCACCAAAATCACCTCCACCCTCTCCTCCCCAGAAAAAGCAAGCTCTCTCTCCATTCTATAAGCCAATCCTCAAATGGGCTAAGAAAAACTCTTACCCCCTCGAAGTTCAAGCAGAAACACCACCCACTTGTTCCAAGATACTGACTTTCCTCCTCTTGTAAAGGAAAGTTCTAAACTCTCGTTCCCTGCTACAGAAGAGTTTATTGATCCACATGGCAGGTACCGCCATGTTCCCAAAATACCTACCCCCACTGATGTGGACGAACATGGAAGACAGAAGAAAACCCCTGCTGTTGAAGCCGTTCTAAACTGGCAATCAGAGACTTTGTTAGCACAAAACAATGCCTTCAGGGCTATTGATTCCAAGATTGGAAATGTGCAACAAGATCTCCAAAGATATGATGAGAGTACCAAGAAGATACTTTCTGAGTTCCAGAAAATGCTTCATGCCTTGGAATCAGGACAACATCTTGGGTACCACTATCTTGAAAGTCCAAAGCCAGAAATAGACAAACTCAAAAGGCAAATTCAACTTCTAGAATAAGGAAGGTTCAGGCTGTTCGATCCATTGGCACCTCCTGTTCAAACTGGGTATGTATCCCCAGCGCCACAAGTGTCCGTTTTTGCCAATATCCCAGAAGATCCCTCCAGAAGAGAATTAGATATACGAAATCGTCTCAAAGCCTTGAAGAAGGAAAAAGGGAAGGAGAAGACACCACCTACAGAATCAAGCTCAATTGTTATAAGAGAAAGGCCAGACCAGATGATGTTATCAAATCCATTAGAATCCTTTTTGAAGGATTTGGGTAAGCAAGAAATTGATCCTATTACCCAACAGCCTAAGTCTGATCCTACTATCCCGGGAAAACAGATTATGTTCACTGAACAAACTTCTTCTACTACATCAGATTCAGTATCACTCTCTTCATCTTCATCCTTTTCAGATCAAATAATCGATTCTCCCCATATTGTTCCACCAACTTCACAAATATTCATGGCCGACACTCCTTCAGACTACGATATGCAATGAAACTATTCTGATCCAGAATTTGGGCAGACAAGTAATCCCACCAGAAACAATTCTGCCAGGCATGTGTCCATGGCATCAAAACAATTCTTCTCCATTGATGATATTCCTTATCCAAAATGGCCAGAAAGAATTGAAGAGTTTCATACTTGGTTGAGTACACAGTCCATCACCAACCATGATATGAATGATGTCCTTTACAATTTTGTTACAAGGTTCACAGGAAGCCTTAAATTTTGGTGGCAATCACTCATAGAACAAGACCAGCTTACGTTTCTGTTGTCACCCAATTTCAGCCATGCCCTTACTTACCTATACCATGTTTTTGTGGGAACCCCCGGAGATCTCAAAGAGCTAAAAAGAAGAGAATTCTTCGAAAGAAGATGCTGCTCCCTTCAGAAAAAACATCTTGATAAGCATTATCAATTAATGCTTCAGCTCTTTTACCAAATTGGCGCAGATCCAAATCTAAAGCATGTCTTCCTCACTTCTATTCCTAAAGAACTATCTCAGATGGTTGAAAGATCCTTCTTTGGAAAGCAAAGAAGGATACAAGACGTTCCCTTGGGAGAAATCCAGCAAGAAGTCCATCTATGCCTTGAAGAATTATGCTTAAAACGCCGAATGGTCCGAACATACATTACATATGACAAGCGTCTTGAATCAGCCTGTTCTCACCAGAAGTTAAAGATCAAATGCTCCAAACAGGATTGTGATGGTACTTGTGGCCATTATTCCCGGAAGAAAAAGCACTACAAGAAGTACTCGATCAAAAAATCCAAACATGGCTCCAAGCATTTCCGGAAAAAGAAGAAATGGCGATATCTACGCAAGAGAAAAGATCACACAGGCCATAAGAAGTCAAGCCGTTGCTACATTTGCAACAAGAAAGGACATTTTGCCAAAAATTGTCCTCAGGCGAAAAAAGGTCAAAATCATCTGATTGAAAATGAGACAGGTATTTCTCTTGAAAATGATGATATTGAATCCTTATTTTTTGCTGACGAAGAACCAACAGAACAGACTCTTTGTGTTATTCCCTTCTACCAAACCTCCAGTGAAGCTGAGTCTGATGAATCAGAATCTGAGGACATCTTTCACATATCACCCACATCCTCAGAACCAAATCCTGACATATTCTCAAGTCAAACTCACTGTCCCCATTTTCCTGTAAAAATCTTCACCTCAAAATTTGCCAAGCCCATCAATGTTATTGCTCTCATTGATACCGGAGCAAGTTGTTCCATTCTGGACACTAAGGTTTTGCCTGAAGAATATTGGACTCCTCATATCCGATATTTCAACTCCGCCTCTGGAGATACTTTCTCCACAAATGTCAGAACCACTCCAATTACTGTCCAGTTCTTCCCCCAGTGCTCCATAAAGGCAAAAATCTTTGGATCAAACCTCCCCAATAAAGATTTGCTAATTGGGTGGGATATCATGACTCAAATCTCTCAACTCCGCATCATTCCTGGAAAGGGTCTTAGATACAAGAATCAATTCTCTGAGTTTGTTCATATTCAGAGACTCTTTTCCATCCAAATGAGTTTGTTAGATCCAATCATGCAAAAGCTGTTAGAATCTTGTTCGGAATCCCACTCAGAATTCGCTAAAAAATGTTCTCATCCTTTATGGGAAAATCTGGAATTCTTTGTTCGCCTCCCCTTCAAAAAAAATGAAGACATCAACCCAACAAAGGCGAGTCATGCGGGAATGAAGCCAGAACACTTGGCTTTAGCTCAAAAGGAATGCTCAGAATTATTACAACAAGGCCTTATTGAAGTTTCTGATTCTCAATGGGCTTGTGAAGCCTTTTATGTCAATAAGCGCGCCGAGCAAAACAGAGGAAAAATGAGACTGGTAATCAACTACCAACCTCTTAATCATTTTCTCCAAGATGATAAGTTCCCTTTACCATCCAGAGATTCTCTCTTTAGTGGTTTAACTAAGGCCCATATCTACTCCAAATTCGACCTCAAAGCTGGATTTTGGCAATTGTGTATTCATCCTGAAGACAGAACCAAAACAGGATTCTGTATCCCAAACCAGCACTTCCAGTGGAAAGTTCTTCCTTTTGGCTTAAAGGTTGCACCATCCTTTTTCCAAAAATCCATGTGTCGCATTTTCCAACCCATTTTGTCAACTGCAGCGGTGTATATCGACGATATTCTGCTCTACAGCCCTGATGAACAGAGCCACTGCCAACTCCTTGAGAAATTTGCAGAAATCGTGAAAAAGCATGGCATTATGCTTTCTCAAAGGAAAATGAATATTGCCCAAACAGAAATTGAATTTCTTGGTATGCACCTCAACAAAGGTAAATACTATCCAGGGCCACACATTGCTCAAGAGCTACTGAAGTTTCTTGAAGATAACTTCACAACAAAACAAGTTCAGCAATTTCTTGGGATAATTAATTATCTCAGGGTTTTTGTCCCAAACATTGCAAAGCGTCTGATTCCTTTGCAATCCATGCTAAAAAAGAACTCCCCGCCTTGGGGAAAGACCCAGACTAAAGCAGTTGCTGAGCTTAAGGAGATTATGCAGAATCTCCCACCATTACAAATACCATCAACAGGCAAAAGAATTCTTCAAACTGACGCCAGTGATGAATACTGGGCAGCCGTTCTGTTCGAAGAAATTGATGGTAAGAAACACATTTGTGCCCACAAGAGTGGAAAGTTTTCCCAGGCTGAAATGCATTACCATTCCACTTTTAAAGAAATCCTAGCAGTCAAAAATGGAATCAAAATGTTTGAATTTCATCTCATCGGCCATCACTTCCTGGTCGAACTAGACATGGCATCTTTCCCTCAGATGACCAAGTTTAAACAAAAACAGATTCCAAACCCTCAACTGCTCCGATGGGCTGAATGGTTCTCAAAATACTCTTTTGAAACCAAACATATTCCTGGGAAAAAGAATGTCCTTGCTGACTTTTTGTCAAGACCCAAAGCACCAGCTGAAATCAATATGTACATCAAAAGACCTGCTTTCCATATGCTTAATCATGGAGTCAAATACAAGATTGAGAAGATCAAAGATTTGCCAAGCCAGAAATATCCCCAGGAGATCATTCAGCAAATCCAGAATGACAGCCTTATTGAGAACATGGAGAACCTCATGTGGCAATGCCACAAAGACCTTTTCAAATTCAATGGAGGTTCGATCCTTTATCCTTTCGGGTTAAATTTGAATTATCCTTTTATACATCCTCTTATCTGGAAAGAAGATGATTTCCCTGATCAGCTTAAAACACTGTTATGGTACTTAACCAATAAGTAATTCATAGCCATTGAAATTCCCACCAGAAGATTTATTGCCAATCTCACCAGGATATTCATGCTCCGAAGAAACATCGAAAAGGAAAGTGATAAGAATCTTTTAGATTTTCTAAATTGGTTCTATCATCCTACATGTTGGAAACAAGACTTGGAAAGAGAATTGAGAACCATGACACCTAATCCTGAGGTTCACACCATCTTGTTTTTTAGACGTCCATGGAATTTTTTCAGAAATAATGGCGGTATTCTCGATGCACCACTCGAAATAGGAACCACATCCTATAAACCTCACTCGAACAACTAAGAAGCCCGGATTCACAAATCTTATCCAAGATCTGTTAGATTCTGTGAACAAGAATACCGAGAACTCCAGAGGATCCTATGCCAAGAAAACAAGACCATTCCCGAAGATGTCTGGAATAATGCACCCACTACGTGGGATCATTATGACCTAGCACCAGAGGCTAAGGAAGCACTAGGACAATACAGACAAGCTGCATCATCCCAGGAACATGAAATGACAAGCAAAGATGACATTGTCCAGTCTACTCAAGACCCCTATGCACGTTTTGGAGGTCCTCTGTCCCAGAATCCCTACGAACAGGGATCCTCATTCCAAAACATGGACACGTCCTTTTATGCACAGCCATCCAATTGGCCTTAGCCAAGCATGCCAAACATTCCTGCCAACACTACTAGTGGAAATACAAACTGGGCAGAAGAAGAAGCATCCCATTGGGCTCATGAAGCATCCTCATCCCAAAGGCTGAACCAGATTCTTTCGCCTCAAGACCTTGAAGCTCTCCAGCAAAAATATGAAGCACATCTCCTAGAAGACAGCTCGGATGAAGACTCAGTATGTAGCTACAATGGCCATGACGGACGAGATCGTTAAGTCCGTACAATTTCACTGTAGCAAATTACTGTTCACTTTTTACTGTAGCACTAGGCTAGGGAAGGTACTGTTCACAGTACAGTTACTGTTCATAGTGTGCGAATAATTTCCCTCCCGGTAGCTTCCGGTGCCTTTGTTTGTATCTGGACCCGTGAGTTGGTCCCTGTGTGTGTCCCTGTTACCTTTTATTTGCCTATATAAGGCATGGTTGTTGTAATTTTTTGGGAAGAGTCCCCTGAAGTAAGAAGTGTGCTTTGTGAAAAACCTCTATGGCTTTCTAAATCCCTCTTCTTCTCTAGCCTGGTAGGATCCTTCGAGAAATGCAGCTTGGGTAGATTAGAAACGTTTCCATCCTGGCATCCTCTGAGTGTCTCTAGGCTCTGGATTAAAGGGCTGAGTGGTTTTCTGCTAAAAGGCTGTCCCTGAAGGGCTTGAACGGGAGTTGTTCGCCCAATGTGGGATGCATACCTGCAGGAAATTTACTCTCCTTCCCTGATCCTAAGTCTAGGTCCATTTATGGCCCTTCCATGAATATTTTGCCAATCATCGGATCCTTAATCTCCGAATCAATCAAGATCAATCAAAGGATTCCATTACGTCATATCCAGCCAAGAGATCTTCTCCAGTCGATAAGGTCATATCCTTAGTAAAACATCCAGTTCTGGATAGCCTTTCTTCAACGGATTAGAAACTGCCAATGAGGATAGACTTTGAGTCTTGAGTCTGGCTGTCCGGAGGTCTTCAGACTTTAAGCATCAGAGTCTACAAACCTTCAGAATAGACTGATGGAAACGTTTTGTCAACTTCAAAACATTTCAAGAAGATTTCTCCAACAATCTCCCCCTTTTTGATGGTGAGAAAACTTTCCTGCAGATTTGGATAACTTTGACATGCAAAACATTTCTCAAACACATATGCATATCTTATAAAGATAAATGGCTAAATGAATAACACTAGAATCTGCAACCACAGAAAATAGGTTAGTCTTGTATCTGCAACCACAGAAAATAGGTTAGTCTTGTATATGATAAAGCCATCCATAAGATATCAATAGCGGTCAAGTCCAAATTCAAATTCAGTTCTCATCCAGACACAAAAAATAAAGTCAAACAGAGTCAAACATCAAAACCATCAAATCCAAACGATTAAAAATTCAAAGTTTGATTCAAATCTTGCAATCTCTCCCCCTTTTTGTCAGCATTATAAAGGTTGAGATGAAAATGGAATAAAGTCAAGATTGCTTGGGAACGCGAACAAGTTGGAAATCTCCCATGGACTGAACGATTCCTTCCAACCTTTTCAAGTCTTCTTTTAGTTGTGCAACCTCCTCACCCTTAGCATTAGCCTGAATCTGAACAGAGAGGGCTTGGATCTGATCTTTCAATGAACCCGAAGAAGCTTGACTCGCATTCGCAAGTTCGAATCTCGCATCCCGAGCATAAATTTGACATCGCATCTCCAAGAGAATATCCATAATTTTGCGAAAATCAGCCGAGTTATCGGTGCAACGTCGCGCTTCGGCACGATCTGATGGAGTAAATGCAGACGATGACAGATCATAATCACACAGATTTGGCAATGAAGCATCATGTTCTTCCTCAGGAAAATGAGAGGCATGAATGTCTTCTAGGTCTGCTGGAGAGCGACTAACTCCCTCACTGTGAGCGGGATAAGAGGACATTCCTCTTTTCTCATGATCTCCCCCTCTTTCCATGCCTTCAGGTGGAGAAAAGTGTTTTTCATGCTCTCTTTCCTCTTGATTTTCTCTCTCTTCTTCTTCTTCAAACCTTTCCTCCACTGCTTCTTTTTCTCCAGCTTCTCTTTCTTCTTCTTCTTTCTCTTGTCCTTCTCTCTCCTCTGTTTCTTTCTCCTGTCGCTCCATTTGTTCTGGAACAGGACGACTTAGCTTCTTCAATGCTATGGCAGAAATGGTGATGTCATCATCATCATCTTCATCTTCAACAATAAGAGCTCTTCTTTTCTTGGATGGAGCAACCATGGGCTCCTTCCCTTTTCTTTTTGCTGCAGAAGAGATTTGATGAGATTTAACAGGTGTCTTCTCTTTGAATTTCTCCAACGCCTTGCTTAGTTCCTTCAGACGCATTTTCGTCACCATTTTCAGTCCTACCACCATATGATCACACGATCTAACACAGACGATTTGTGGAGGCTGAATATTCAGATGTCTAAATAACTTCGTCACAAGACCTGGATAAGGAAGTTGACCTCTGTCCTTTGCCACTGCTCTATACATGTGAAACATAATAGTATGGGGAAGAGAAAACTTTTTCCCATTAATGATGGCATACATCAGCTTTGCCTCTGAACTTGAAACATTAGTCTTGGAAGTTGATTTCGGTCTGAGGCAATTGATCACAATCTTGTGAAGCAGAATGTTTAATGCACTCATCCTCAAGTAGGAAATCTTTTCCTCTGTTCTTCTATCCTTAACAAGCTCCAATGTTGCACGAGCAGTAGAAACATTGATCGGTTGATATCTTCCTCTCTCAAGCCCAATCACATCCGCTAGCATATCCACATCAACCACAAAGTCCTGATCTCGGACACTAAAACATATTATATTCGCATCCAAGAAATTAAGATTTGAATAGAAATATGCAGTTAATTGAGTATAGGCCTTTATGGTGTCAGAGCAGAACTTTTCAAGTTGAAGATAACTGAACTTTTCCCTCAAGTTCACATTCACAGCATCCAGAAAGTCAAAATCCACACTCCTAGGGTTTATCACCCCACGCTTAAGCAATTTTGAGTATAATTCCTTATGTTCCTTTGATCTAAACAGCTCTCCCCTTTTTCCTCGAATTTTCGCTGCAACACCCATTCTTGGTTGAAATTGGTTGTACAATTTGTCATCATCATTTCCATCTACCGGATTAAGTCCCCCAACACGCGATCACTTGGGATATTTGCAAGGGTTTCTTCTGCCACCCCTTTAGGAGCAATTCCTAAACTTTCCATTTTCCGCAAAAAGATGTACTCATTCCCATATCCTTTGTCCTTAAGAAAATCATAGACATAGTTCAATGGAGTACCGGTCTTCTTTAAAGCACGGTAAAGCTTATAAATAAAAGAAGGCCTTTGAATTCTTACAGGATCTGCGTCTTCAACGATTTCTTCCTCTTGTTGATGACCAGCACCCTGTGGACTAGATGGTGGAGAATGACGCTGCTGAGAATGTTTTGGGCTCTGTTGCTGATTAGAAGAGGGGATCATGTTGGATCATTGAAGACCAAGTAATTATACATGGCCTATAATGATATTTGGAAGATATTTGCAAAATATCAAGCTTAAGGGGCCCTCACCTCTCATCACAATCCTCTCTCTCTCTCTGCCGCTTTTCTTGAGCGAGTCCCTCACGCCATCTACTCATCTCTCTCTCCATTTCTGCTCTCCCTCACACCCACGATCGAAGCTGCTCAAAGTCCAACGATTTTTCCTCCAAGCTACCGAATCTTCAAGCTGTTCGGTCAAAGTTCTCCAAAACCGAAGACCAGGATCGTGGTCTCTCCTCATCGCCGCTGCCACTTGCCTACTTCTCCTTCTGCTTCGGTCAACAAACGAACCAGCGAAGCAGCAGCTGTGTTGACTCCATTGACGAGGAATTCTTCAAAGCTGCAGCTGTCCGCTTCATCTCTCGGCCACGAGCGCATGCCCGCATCTCTCTCTACCGAAACAGCTTGCCACGTTTCTTCCCATCTTTCACCCATCGCCAGTACCGAGTTGAAGCCACAAGACCGAAGTCGCACGGTCCAAGCCCAACCGCCCATGAAGCAAATTGAAGACTCTTCCACCGTTTCGGCCATCCTGCCCACGCGTCCACTCCTTCCAAATTGTTGAGTCAACCGAGCAAATCCACTGCAGCTCACCTCAACCGCCGAAGGAATTGATTGGCTGAAGTCGCAGTACCCTCCAGCGAAGACCGAAGCAGCCCACGCAAATTTCTCTTCGTGGATTGTGGCCCAACTCTGCAGCCCAGCGAAGCCAAAAGTCTTTAGTCCAACTTCCAGTTTGCATCTTGCTCAACCCAATTCAATTTGTTTTAGCTCTCTTGAAGCCCAATCCAATCAAGCCCAGCAAGTTTTAATTTTCAGCAATTGTAGTCTTCAAGCCTAGTTTTTGAAGCCCATCTTCGCAGCAGGCCCAAGCCAACTTGGGTCCAGCCCAAAAGCAAGAGCAAACCTCAATTGGGCTGAGATTTGTTGGGCCAAGGTCAAGGCCCGGTCCAAGTCCACCGGTGTTGTCGAAAGTCCAATTTCGGCCGCCATCGCGCCGCCGTCGTGGTGATTCGATCCCCGCTTTTGATCAAGTGAGTTTTACTCACTAATGCTTTATTAGTTTGCTAATTATGCTTAGGGTTGGTTAGATTTAATTAAGTGCAATTAGGTGGTTAGATTAGGTTAGAAAAATTAATTTAGTGACTTAATGATGCATGTTAGGTGGTTAGACCTAGTTATTAGCAAGTAGAAAGGTTCGGTTATTTATTGAATGCATCTCGGGATTTTTCCCGACCCATTTCGGGCTCCAATCAGGCATTACGAGCCTAAATTGGATTTTTAATATTTATTTATTTAAATTTCGAAATTAATTATTTAATTAATTATTTTTCCGGAAATTCAACCGGGATGGCCGGTGACCGGAATTTCGTGCCGATTGTCGTGGTGCAGTCCGTTTATTTAATTGAGCTTCAATTTTTATGGAATTGATTTAAATTGTGAAATTTGAGGAATTGTCCCAAATTGTTTGTTATTGAGTATTTGATTGGTAATGGCCGAGCATGGATATATAGCACCAGTACGTTGATGGGCTATATAGTAGAGAGAATGGTGAGAGCTAACTGAGAACATTATTGGTTGAGACCAATCAGGTACGATATTATTGGACATACGTGGTTCGGTGATTGGAAGTATCATTGGCGAAAATGGCGCCTTAAAGAACGCACGTGAATGACTTATAGACAAACGTGGTTCGGTGATTAAGGAGATATCACTGGTGAAAACGATGCCTTAAAGAACTCACGATGTTGTCTATTGCCGATGTCACCTTGGCGAAAACGGCGCCCTAGAAAGGACACGTGGTTCGGTGATCAAGGATTTCACTGGTGAAAACGGCGCCTTAAAGAACGCACGGTGTCGGTGATCGGTATGTCATTGGCGAAAACGATGCCCGAGAAACACATGTGATTTGGTGAATGAGTACACCACTGGGAAGTCGTGGCATGAGTGGGAATGACCTAGAGATGGTCTGACTGACATGTAATCGACTTAGTCGATTGGCCATTGCTTGATCGGATGTCGTGAATTGTTTGAATATCTGTGTTTAACCTTGAATTGCAGGTTGGAACTGAGGCTAAGGTAAGTCTTCTGACTTGTGTTGTGCTTAGGCAACCGTTCGGCGTATTAGTTTACTAATCGAGTCTTAGGGGGTAGGACTCGCTGAGACGTAGTCTCATTAGTTATTGAATAACCATTTCAGGACCCTGAGGAAAAGCTGAGGAGGAAGAACCTGAAGGGGAGAAAGTATTTTGAAGTAGAAAATGATCCAGAGAGGATTTTGAGTACAACCCAGATGTGGATTGAGATCCCATCCCTTTTGTGAAGCCTGTCTTAGTGTAGATAGGTGTGGGACTTTTATGCTGTAAATAGTATTGTAAATATACTATAAGTTGTGCTGTTAATAAAAGTGTGGTTGTGGATTTCAATATGAAAAATATGGCCTGCTTTTCTATCCCATTGTTTTATTGTCTGGGGATTTATAACTGCTTCCACATGCATAATAAAAAGAAAGGTTCGGCGATAATTAGTCATGGGATATCGCACTTTGAAAATCGACCAAATTGAAGGATGGGCGCATCCCCGAGGATCGGAGCGTGATAGTTAAACAAGGGAAGAAAACAGGAATGGAAGATCGATGCTTTCTTAGGGTTTTTGGAGAGTAAAGCGAAGAAGAATCAACAGTGCATAACCGGTTAAAAAGAGAGGTATACGGAACGTCATAAAGGAAAATAAATAGATGCCTTTTCAAAATAACTGCCTTTTTTTCGGGAAAATAGTCATTTCAAAAATAATTTCTTTTTCGAAAAGGAAACATTGCTATAATCACATCAATTAAAGATAGCAATAATCAGACACGGTTGATAATCGTGCCTTTTCAAGATGAGATTCGAGAGAGAGAACAACTTACAGTCAAAGTCTTGTTTGTCTGAGTCTGAGAGTCTCTAGACTTTAACTTCTTCAAACCTCAAAATGTTGAGTCTGGAACGGATAATTTCAAATTGATTTTTCTCCAAAGGCTTTGTGAATATATCCGCTAGTTGGTTCTTTGAGTCAACAAACTGAATCGAAACTTCTCTATTTTGAACATGATCTCCTATGAAGTGATGCCAAATCTCTATATGCTTTGCTCTTGAGTGAAGAATTGGATTTTTAGTAAGATTGATTGCACTGGTATTGTCGCAGTTAATCTCCATGCATGAATCTTTAATTCCAAAGTCTCTTAGCTGTTGTTTTATCCACAGAATTTGTGAACAACAACTTCCGAGAACTACATACTCTGCTTTTGCTGTAGAAAGAGCTATTGTAGTTTGCTTCCTTGAAAACCAAGATACTGTTCTGCCTCCAAGTAGTTGACAGGTACCCGAGATGCTCTTTCTATCAACTCTGCATCCAGCTAGATCTGCGTCTGAGTATCCAAGAAGAGTAAAGTCTCCCTTTTTAGGATACCAAAGGCCGATGCTTCAAGTTGAAGCAATGTATTTGATAATTCGCTTCGCAGCACTTAAATGAGATTCTTTAGGATCTGCTTGAAATTTGCACAAATGCAAACACTAAACAAAATGTCAGGTCTAGAAGCAGTAAGATAAAGAAGTGATCCAATGATACCCCTGTATAGCTTCTGGTCGACTTTCTTTCCTCCTTCATCTTTGTTTATCTTCAAGGAACTTGATATTGGTATTTCAGCCTTTTTGCAATTGTTCAGTCAAAACTTTTTGACGAGATCATTAGCATATTTTTCTTGATGAATAAAAGTTCCTTCCTTCAGTTGTTTCACTTGAAGCCCGAGAAAGAAGGTTAACTCACCCATCATGCTCATTTCAAATTCATCCTGCATAGTCTTAGAGAATTTCTTGCACAGACTTTCATTAGGAGATCCGAATATAATATCATCGACATATATTTGAACTAGCACAAAACTTTTGTTTTCTCTTTTGATAAACAGAGTTGTGTCTACTTTACATTTCACAAAACCGTTTAGAATTAAAAACTTACTTAGCTTGTCGTACCAAGCTCGAGGTGCTTGTTTTAAATCATATAAAGTCTTTTTGAGTCTGAATACTGAGTCTGGTTTCCTTAGGTCTTCAAACCCAGGTGGTTGTTCCACATAGACTTCCTCATGGATGAATCCATTTAGGAAAGCACTTTTGACGTCCATTTGGAATAACCTGAAATTTTTATGACAAGCAAATGCAAGTAATAAACGAATTGCTTCTAACCTTGCTACTGGTACGTAAGTCTCATCATAGTCTATCCCTTCTTCTTGCGTATATCATTTGGCCACGAGTCTTGCTTTGTTTCTTATGACTTTCCCGTTCTCGTGCATCTTGTTCCTGAAAACCCATTTTGCACCAATAATAGATTTACCTTTTGGTTTAGGAGTTAACTCCCAAACATCATTAATGCTGAATTGCCTGAGTTCTTCTTGCATGGCTTCAATCCAACTTTCATCAGTTAAAGCTTCTTCTATGCTTTTGGGTTCTATTTCAGAAATAAAAGCCACAGCACTAGACTCTTCGCGCCTTTTGGATCTTGTGCGAATTCCTTCATTGATGTCGCCAATAATAAGATCTTTGGGATGACTGGACTTATGTTTCCAGTTGCTGGTTAATTTGTCAGATTGATGGTCACTTCCTTCACTTGAATCTTCAACGGTCACTTGTTGCTGGTCCTTCAAAGTCTGAGCTGTTTCCTGAGATTTAGACTTTGTAGAGTCTGGAGCAGGTTCAGGCTCTTCAAGATGAGTCAGAATAGATTCATTTTGCATAGAATCTTGGAATTTGACATTCATTGATTCCTCCATAGATTGACTCTTCTTGTTATAAACTCTGTAGGTTTTGCTTGAGGTTGAATATCCAAGGAAGATACCTTCATCTAATTTTTCTTCAAACTTGCCAATTGGATCATTTGTATTTTTTTAATATAAAACATTTGCATCTGAACACATGAAAATATGAAACAATAGGCTTCTTTTCTTTGAATAATTCATAGGGGGTTTTTTTCTAGAATAGGCCTTAGAAAAACTCTATTGATAATATAACAAGCTGTAGAAACTGCTTTAGCCCAAAATCGTGAAGAGATGTTGCTTTCAATTAAAAGAGTTCTAGCCATTTATTGAAGCGATCTATTCTTTCTTTCCATAACTCCATTTTGCTCTGGAGTATATGGAGAAGAGAATACATGCTGAAAACCAGATTTATCACAAAAGTTTGTAAAATTTTGATTTTCAAATTCACCTCCATGGTATGTTCTTATACTTGAAATAACATACCCTTTTTCATTTTGAACCTTTTTAGCAAATTTTTTAAAATAAGAGAACGTTTCAGACTTACTTGCCAGGAAATATACCCAAGTAAATCGTGAGTAGCCATCCACAATTACCAGGCAATATTTCTTACCTCCAATGCTTTGTATTCTGGTTGGTCCAAAAAGATCCAAATGCAAAAGTTGCAGTACACGGTTAGTGGAAACTTGATTTATTGGTTTAAAGGAATTTCTTACTTGTTTTCCCAATATGCACGGTGTACATAGATCAGCCTTTTGGTATGATAAATTGTGTAGACCACGAACAAGCTTCTTTGCTGAGATTTTGGCTATCTGTTTCATATTAATGTGCCTAAGCTTTCTGTGCCATAAGCTTGCTTCGTCTTGGATTGAGATTAGACATTGCGATTCATCTGGTTTCACATCCAAGAGGTAGATATTTCCATGTCTTCGGCCCATGAAAGACGGAGTAGAGTCTTTACTGGTTCCTGTACATATTCCCTCTTGAAAGTAGATTTTGAAACCGTTATCGCACAGCTGACTAACACTGAGCAAATTGTAGTTGAGTCCTTCAACTAAAGAAACATTGCTTATTGTGAGGTTTCCAATCTTTAGAGTTCCAAATCCCACTATTCTTCATTTGCTATTTCCTCCAAATGAGACTTTGCCGCCATTCACTTGAACGAGCTTTATGAAGCACTTTGAATCTCCTGTCATATGTCTTGAGCATCCACTATCCAGATACCAATTTACCTTTCTCTTGATAGTGACTTGCATTTAAAAAGAGACTCAAACTTTCTTTGGTACCCATATTTTCTTGGGTCCATTTGAGTTAGTATGAAATGCGGTTTTTGCCCATACTTTCTTAACAGGTTTCCAAACCATAAGACATTCTTTTTCAAAATGATCTGCACTATTGCACTTTGAACATCTAAGAGCATTACGCCCTACTGATTTTACAAAGATCTTTTTAAAATGATTTTTGTAAGTATCTCTTGTTGGTCTTTGCTTAATTCTTTATTTTACCTTTGGAAAATCAATTAAAGGAATGTTTTCGTAGTCATTCCTAAACCAGATTTGTTGAAATAAGGTCTTTGAACATAAAGAATTTTTTCCAGTTTTTCAGATCCTATTGAAAAATTTTAGAAATATTTGACATATCATTTTTCAATAGTACATTTTCTTTCGAAAGATTATCTTCACTTTTTCTAAGAGAAGAAACATTCATATCTAAACATTTCACCTTTCTTTCAAAATATTTTCCTGTTGTTTTAGTGCAGAATTTTCTCTTTTGAGTTCGGAAATCCTTTTAAGATAAGTTTTAAGATTAAAACACAACTCATCAATGTATTTAGAAACTTTAATAGGGATTTTGAAGTTACTCACCTCAAATTCACTATCGAATCGATTCGTCTCGGAGTTTGAATCTGAATCGATTGTGCCATTAGACATATATTGGCATAATCATCATCACTTTCTTCATACTCGTAACACTCAGTTTTCGCTTTAAGAGCTTTTCGATACTTTTCAGCTTTTCCTTTCTTCTTCCTCAGAAGAGGACAGTTGGGTCTAATGTGTCCCTTTTTCTTACATTCAAAGCAGACTACATCTTTGTTTGATTCATCATCCTCAACAGACCTAGTTTGCTGCTTTTAAAAACTTTGTTTCTTTGGATTGAATCTTCTTCCTTTTATGTTTAGCTTTCTGAATCTTCTTATCATGAGAGCAAGCTCCTTATCATCCATATCGTCTTCAGAATCTGTAACGTCAGAATCATCATTGGATTTTAATGCAATGGATTTCTTACCTTTAGGGTCTTCGTCTTCATTGATTTGTTCCACTTCATAAGATCGAAGAGTCCCAACCAACTCATCAACGAGATAGTGGCATGATTCTTTGGGTCTCTCGATTGAGGTCTTTATGTGATTCCAATCCTTGGAGAGTCCACACAAGAGCTTGTTTACCTTCATGGGATCAGAAATTGGTTGACCTTGATTTTCAAGACCATTCACGATTTCGTAAAACGACTAAACATGTCGTTTATAGATTCTCTCGATTTCATTCGAAGGCTTCGTATTGACCGAGGAGAATGTTGATTCTAGTCTCTTTCACTCGATTGGTTCCTTCATAGGTAATATGTAATCTATCCCGGACTTCTTTAGCCGTAACACAAGAAGATATTCTGTTATATTCGATGAGGAGATAAAGCACAATATAATGAATAAACGATTTTGCATCAAGAGCTTGTCTCTTGATTATCTCTTCCGAGGCATTTGACTAGACTTCACAGTATCTTTTCCTCTTTCTGAGACAGGTGCAGCTTTAGGAATGATTCATTTTTCTACAACGTCCCATTCCAGAGGATCCTTTGATCTTAGGAATGCCTTCATCTTGTTTTTCCATATGTTGTAATCATTTCCAACAAAGTAAGGTGGTCTGGTATTGCTTTGCCCTTCTACCAGCCCTGGAGCCAACATACTAGCCATGGATCTTTAACTCTGAAGTAAAACACTTCAAACAAAGTGAGTACACAGGCTCTGATACCAATTGATGTAGCTAGTATAATCACCTAGAGGGGGGTGAATAGGTGAAAAAAACAATTTCTCGAGATACCACAGCGATACTAGGCAGACGATAGAAAGGTAGTACTCTTTTGATTAACAAAATGAATTACGATCAAAGTAAAGTAAAGAGTAAGGAAGAGAAGATTAAATACAAGGTTTATAGTGGTTCGGCTTATCCCAAGCCTACGTCCACTCTTCCGCACTGATAGCCTATTGGCTGGATTCCACTATGAACAAAAGAGATGTTACAGCATAGTTCTTCCTTGATTCCACAGTGTAGATATTCTATCACACTTCCTCAAGGTTTCTCATGAATATAAACACTCTTTTGCGTACAAGTTTTCACTCAATTGTATTGACTAAAAAACCAAAGTGCTTTAGACTTTGGAATTCTTCTATCGCGTTTTACTCGAACAACTAGAACGTCTTCCTTATATACTCCTTTATGCCATCATACCCGTTGGCATTCACCAAAGGAATTCTTCCAATCTTCCCGTTGGACGAATCAATTAGGAAGATCATTCGAGCTATTAAAGGAACGTGTCGATAGCACATCAATCCTGTTCGCCCATACAATCAGGATCTCGATTTCCATAAGTAGAACCTTCCACGAATATTTTGCCAATCATCGGATCCTTAATCTCTGAATCAATCAAGATCAATCAAAGGATTCCATTACGTCATATCCAGCCAAGAGATCTTCTCCAGTCGATAAGGTCATATCCTTAGTAAAACATCCAGTTCTGGATAGCCTTTCTTCAACGGATTAGAAACTGCCAATGAGGATAGACTTTGAGTCTTGAGTCTAGCTGTCCGGAGGTCTTCAGACTTTAAGTAGCAGAGTCTGCAAACCTTCAGACTAGACTGATGGAAACGTTTTGTCAACTTCAAAACATTTCAAGAAGATTTCTCCAACACCTGCGTCACCTTGAGTTTGACCCCTTTACGAATAACCCGATTGTATAAGGGGAGGGATGTAACTCTGTCTTTAGTTGTAGATGGTCCACCAAAGCCTTGGACACTATGTTCTCGCAACTTCCGCTATCAATGATGACATCACAAACTTTGCCGTTGACAGTATAACGGGCACGAAAAAGACTATTCCGCTGCGTGTCTTCTCTTCGCGGAGCGAGCAATAGTCTCCTAACAACGCAATTGACATGCTCGCCCTCCTCATCCTCCACTTCTTCCTCATCAATCCAGTCATCTTCGTATATGTCATCGTCGTGCTCGACAACATTGGCCATCTTCCGCCGTGGACATTCACTCGAACGATGTCCCAATTCGTTACACTTGTCGCATTTGATTGGTGGTGGCTTAGCATACCGGTTCTCGGCATTTTGATTGGCGTTACGGTTGTTTGCAATGACTGGTTCCTTGCGCACCCCGGTACTACTTCCCGGAGTTCGGTTCATAGTGTTGGTTTGCTGGTTGGAGGATTCTGAAACATCTAGTTGTCTCCCTTTTCTAGATGATCCTCGAGTGGAATAATTGTTAGCCCAATTAATGGGGCTAGTTCTCTCTAATTGCATCTCAACCTTTCGAGCCATCTCTTGAGCATCCTCAACGAAGAACAAACGATGTAGTGAAACACGGTCTTGAATATTAAGTCGCAAACCATTAATGTACCCGACGGTCTGTTGTGCCTCCGACTTAGCCAAGTTGTTACGGCGGAAAGTCGGAGAAACTCCTCCATGTAAGCTTGGACTGATCGGCTTAGCTGCTTACAATTCTGAAATTGTTGAAATAATAATTGTTCATAATCGGTTGGGAGGAACCGAACCTTCAACATTTCCTTCATCCGATTCCATGTTCGGATGAGAGCTTTTCCTTGTCGATGTCGGGTCAATTGTGTTTGCTCCCACCAGAGTGAGGCACCGCCCTTCAATTTGTATGCCACCAATTTTACTTGGCAATCCTCTTCAATCTCCATGGCATCAAAGAATTTCTCAACTTCCTAAAGCCAATCCGAAAAGTCTTCAATATTCAAATTGCCATTAAAGATCGGAAGGTCAACCTTAAGTTGATATTGCTCGGGGTCTCGTCAATATCCCCGATTCCGGTGGCCTCCACGAACAGGCCGATCTAGGATCTCTTCTTCTCCTTTAGAGTCCTCGACATAGGCTTGTTGCCTCTGTCGGGGATTTGCCCCACGTTCCATAGCTGCTTCTGGGTCTTGAGCTACCTGAGCATGTTCAGCCAGAAGATTATTAGGCATGGGGTTAGTAGTCAAACGTCGGATGGTGACAAATAATTCTTGAAACCTCCGTGCAGTTTGCTTCGCAAATTGGTTGAACTCATCCCATGTAATAGGCTCGTTTCAACAGCCTTCAGCTATGGGGAGATTATCATTAACGTTATTATCCATTGTCACGGGAAAAACCTGCTCTGATACCAAATGACGCAAAGAAAGCGATGCTTGGAAAGAATTCCAAAAGATGGTGTTTATTTTGAATAAGGAAGTGCGGATTACAATATCTTTGGCGCATATTTATAAGGAGGTCGCCATCTAGAAAATAACCAAATAACTGAAATCTAATAACAAAATTGAAAAGATATTGATAAACTAGGAAATCTAAAATCTAATAACAAATTAAGGAAACGATATTGATAAGCTAGAATATCTGAAATCTAATAACAAATAAAGGGAAACGCATGAATCAAATATTGTTACCCAATTGTAATCTTGAAGATCATGCAATCCTCTTTAATTTGTGGGACCGCTTGCTCTTATGATGCTCCATTGTTTCCAGAAAGGCATTTGCATATTGTTCTACATCAATATATCATTTTGTATTGTATATAACTAGTTCCGATATGTTTATATAAGTGTGACGTTGGTCTTCAAAATCATGGCCCTACTTTCCTTTCCCATATTGTTGTTGTCTGGGGATTATTTATTTGCTTCCGCATGTGCATTAAAATGAATGGGTCGGCGATGCGTCCTGGGATGTCGCTATTTAATCAACTGTAGAGGGATGGGCACGCGCTCGGAGGATCGGGACATGACACTTTTTACGACATTTGATTTATGGATTATCTTAAATCCATCCGTTCATTCAATTTTGCGAATTGCCATGTTGAAAGACAAGTTACCATTTTAAGGCCTGATTAGGGGATCAAAATTGATTTTTTTATTATTTTCGAACAGATGATTATTTTCCTCTTATTTTCTTAAGATAAGTCCAAATTAGGGGTTAATTTTGGGAGATTCACTTGGGTACATTCTAATTTGGTCAATTCGGCTTATTCAAATATTAGAAAACCCAATTAAGGTGCTTAAATTGATGGAAGTCGACTTGGTCTATTCTAGACTAGAATGTAATTGAAATAATTAAGCTTCAATTTGACCAATTGAAGTTCAATTGAAAATATGAGTTTAGCTTGTGGCCTCGCTTCAATACGAACAATGAATTTGACCATTTTGTATATAATTAGTCGACTTGAGATGGTCCAACTGCATCTCATTTGATCCAATTCATAAATAAATATTTAATTGCATTTAAATTGGGCAAAATTACAAAAAACTAGAACAAAATTCTGACAAAAATTCAGCCCGGTCAACCTGGCATTGACCGGCGCATTTTTCTAGCCATCTTTTGGCCGGAAGCCACCATCTACTGGCCCACTTCATTGGCAATGCATCCATGTCCTTAATTTTTTAAACCTCCAATTTTGTTCTGAATTTTACGAGATTCACAAATTAATCCCCCTTGCTGTGAAAATTGCAAAAAGACCTTAATTAGTCCACAATTGATCATTCCTGCTCATTAAGAGTGCATCGTGGCCATTGAAATGGGCATGTGCTCAATTAGGGTGCTCTCAACAAATTTAATAAACTAATTAGCTAAGGAGATCAAACCTTAACCCTTAGATTAATCCAAGGGCTAAGATTTGATCTTGCTTTAGATTATATAACAAACTTTCCCCCCAAAATTGAAGAGGGGGGCTCATTTTTCATATCTACTTTCTGACACTACTCTCTATAAATCTCTCTCTCCGTCTCTTTAAGATTGGGCAGAAGGAAAAAGCGAAGCAACTCTTCGCTTGAGTGGTGGTTTGTGAGAATGATCTCCATTCATCCTCTCTTTGATTCGTTCTGTCTTTTGGCTCAATTAACAGAGGTAAGAAGAGATCTCGATCGGTGGACTCCCTCTCCGGATGATTTCTGCAAATTCCTCCACTCATTCTCTGTCATCGAGCTCATCACTCTTCATTCGGACAAGTTTCGGCAAAGTGGAGTGATTCCACTTATTCTTCCTTTGCTCGAATAAAGCTGAAGACATAGAGAAGCGGCGGATTTTGGTTGTACATGCAGAAGGAAGAAGAGATTTCCACTGAATCTCTCTCTAGTGCCTCATCTCCACTTATTCTCTCTCCTCCATGCATCCATACGTTGAATACTGGGATGAATATTGAAGGAGTTCTTTATTGTTACTTGATCATCAGATTCGGCTAAGTCTTCTTAGTCGCTACTTGTATATTTAATGTGCTTAGATTATGATTTCATCAGATTTTGTTGACGTCCATCTCGTCGATTTTATTTATTTTTGTTGAAGAAAATGTCTCTGCATTGCGACTTCAAAGAGGTAGCGAGGATCTTCAAGTAGGAAGCTAAGGGATCCATTGACGAATCTCGAACCTCGGAGATCGACGTTGGAAACAAGTCCAGCGGCTATGATGCACCGATGCGTTCACCTGCGAGTGTCGGTCTAGAAAAAGGATTTGAGAAAAGTGATCGTGATTTGCAAAAAATCGTAAATTAGAACTTGAAGATTGGCGTTGAATAGCTCCTGTACCAGAATTGGACTTGGCATTCCTCACGTTCGGTGATTCCAAAAGCGAAATCGAAGCTAAGAATTTGATTTCCTCCTTTCTGTTTCGGTTAAGGAGTGTTATAAGATTTAGATTCTCCACTAATTTCAATGAGTTTGTTTTGTTGATTAACAGATTCATCGTCACTGAATGAGGACATCTCCAAAGGCATGTTCTTCGTCAGTTCATTATGAGTCGAGGTAAGTGTGATAAAACTCCTTTTAATAGCATCCAATGAGGCAAGAGCTTCATGTGTTGTAACTCATGATTGACAAGGAAGGTTCGGGGACAGGACACATTGCAAATATAATTAAAATTGGATTCTAAGATTGGGGGATAGGACACATTGCAAATCAATGCTTATATGATCTAGAATTGATTATAATTGGATTCTAAGATTCTGTGATTTTTGAGTTTGGATAAGTGATTTTCTGTTCTGGTTTGATTGATGCATTAGACGAGTTTATTTCGACTCAGGGCCTTCTAGACTTTAAAAATACACATACGAGCTTTGAATCGATAGGTTGCAGGCTTCGATTGAGCAACGTTTCACCCTCAAAGAGCATCTCCAAATTTGCTCGATTCTGCACTATTTTAAGTCCAATTTAGGTTCTGTTTTGAATCAAATTTCTGATTTTGCTATTTTTGTCCTGATTGCTGTGATGATTTCCGCAGGAACTTTCCCCATGAAAGTTGTTTTTCATTGTGTGGAGAATGTCCTATAATTTTTTCGGAATTTTTGGACATGTTTAGCTAGGTCAAAACTACTTAGATCTGAGCTAAGGTCAATCTGCCATGTTTTGATCCGAGATGAATTCAAGTAGATTTGAACATGAAATTGACCTTGTTCAATCTTAAGGCCTTCATAAAAAATGAATCATATGTCATAGGTGTTCAAATGATGCAAGATTGCTTGTTTCAAAGTAAAATGGTGTTGCTGCATTTAAGACTTTGCATGTTGCAAATCTGTTTTACCATTTTTGTCATGACTCGTGTGATCTCATTTAGGTTTTAGACTCTCAATGAAAAATATTGATCATCATGTGTTCTGCAAGTGAGATTTTTCATTAGATTTTTGCATATCCCTAGGTGATTGAATCATGCCCATTCTGCGGTGTACGCATTTTACTATGCCCATTCGAGTCTATCAGAAACTAAATCTTGTATTGATATCTTCTTGACTTTTAAAGTATATATAACAAGGTTTGTGTGCATATGTGAATTGCCATGATCAAGCATCATTTACCATATGAATACTATGCCTCAATTAGGCTAGTTGCATTTCAAAATCATTAAGTATGTCATTTAGGTTCAAGTCATTTGGCATTGACATTGACTTGAGTGATCCTCTTACAGAACGACTTAGGGTTAGATGTTTACCTGACTCTTTTATCGTATCAAATCCTTTGTCATTTGTCAATTTCATGCTATTTGTGCATTGCATGAGTGACTTCTAGACTTAATGGTACATGCAATGTTCTGTTTTTTTTTTTGTTTTTTTTTAAATTACTGATATGTGCACTTTTAGAAATCTCAGTCTTAGAATGCCAAGTTGACCTTGTTTAGAACCGAGCCCTTCTGGGAAGCTGTAAAACACATTTAGAAATTTTGAATGCCGTTGATTTCATGCAATTTTCTTGTCTTTAGGTTCCTTTTCTATTTTTCTTAAACTAAACTAGAATTTGGACCTAGCATCGAATTCGGATCCTTGTCTTTACCCCTGTTTAGACAGACCTTGCCATTTTTGCACCATTTTTTTTTTTTTTTGGTAGAGATTCTTGTCTTGGTCCCTCAATAGAATTTGTTTTTCATCATATTGGCTATGTTGTGTGAAAATCTCATGATTTTTAGAATTCATTTGAGGTCAAGTCTCGATAATAATGACTGAGTTTCCTGCTGTTTTGGCAATTTCCTGATGCATTGTTGTTTATCGTCTGAATTTTTTAAAATCATGCTTAGCTCATTCAGGAAAAATTTCTTCATGAAAGTTGTTCGTTATCATGTTATGCATGTTTTGAAATTTTTTCATGAATAGATTGTCAATGGCTATCACCCAATTTTACTGATTTTTCATGCTTCGTCTGAAATTTCCTGACATGAAATTGTTGTTGTGATTGTTTACCTAAACCACTTAGGTTAGTTTGCACATGAAATAAGGCCATGTCATCTTCATGAAAGTTATTCTAAAGGCCTTGATTTTCATTACCGAATAGCTTTTAGTAAATTGGTCTTCCAAATCATATCTTGAAATCACTTTGGTACATGCGATGTTTCCAAAAATAATTTCTTAATAACTCTTTTTCAAAGCTTGATTTGGCTTAAGGAAGAGTCATGGTTTGGACCATATTTAAAATTTCTACAATGCTTGTGAATGTATTTATGCCAATTCCAAGCTAGCATTGGCAATTGAGTGTATTTCATAGCCTAGATATTCCTTAATTCGAAATATTTTCAAATCTCTTTAAATCTCAATTTGACAATTGTGAAAGTCATGGTTTGGACTATATTCAAATTGTCTGCGATACTTGTGAGTACATTTATGTGAGCCCAAAGTTAGCCTTGGCAATTGAATTTCCATAGCCGAGACATCACTTTGTTTCAAAAAAATTTGTGGATGATTTCAATATTTTTTTTTTTTGAAATATCACATGCACCCTCATATATATAATCACATCATCAATTAGAAATGCCTGTGTTCATGATTGATGCATGCCCTTGGTAAAAATTGACTTGCCGACGATTCACTCATTTGTTTGATTGATTGAGAAATAAGGTTCAATAGACCTACCTGTGTGTTTAATTCACGCTCATGCAGGTATGTTAGGGTCGATGCATGATACCGATAGTAGATCATGGGAATCACATAAGACACTTTGTTAGGGACTTATAAGTGTTATTGGCCATGTGAGAACACAATTGGTCAATAATGGCTATAAGTTATAAAATGAATTAGGTAGGTATTTTAGAGGGACTTACGCATGAACTACAAAGACCGACCCTGAGGCCTAAATCTAATCCCTGAATGGAACTTCTTTTGATTGATTGACTTTGGCATGATGATGCTTTTGGTTGTTTTGACGTATATGCTTGTTTTTTTTTTCCATTGTATGTACCTAGTTATGGTCCTGAAACTAGGTTTAATTTGATTTGTGAATTGAACTTTTTTTTATTAATTGGCTTTGGCATGATGTTATGCTTTTGGTTGTTTTGACATACATGCTTGTTTCTTTCCATTGTATGTACCTAGTTACAATCTTTAGGTTAGGTTTAGATTAGGATCCCGAAAACGATGAAAAGTCGATGTCCAATCCAATTATATCTTTGTACTATTCATCCCCGACATATGTCTTGAGTTTCTTATTATTTGTATAAAAGCCCGATGAGTTGTATGTTCTTTTCTTTTTTATTCTTTTAATTGTGTTTCTCTTTTGTCTTTCCTATGATTGCATAATAGATTTACTACCTTCCTTAGTTGTTTACTTACTGTCTTACAATTTCAATTCAATTGATTGCTTTCTTTTCACATTTTCTAGAAATAGAATAGCATGTGAATGACCAACCATGTATGATCACCAAGGGCATGGACACCTTAGGTAAACACAACATACTGTTAGGTACTAAAAGGGTGCTAATAGACATATTAGCATAACTTAAGTCCTTGAACCTAGAAATCTGATTGCGTAGGAATCAAGGGAACACTCCCAGCCCTTGATTAGGTTTTCTAGCCGACCCCCAAAAACAAGGCTAGTGGCGACTTCCGTCTTATTTTTAGGTTGTCTTAAACAACTAGTCTTATAAATGAACTCGTCATAAGGGGTATGGGTCTGATAAGATTCACTGCGATTTAGCATACTCGATGTGGTAGTACCCCTAAAGGATGAAGTGATGCTATCCTTTATGGTTGAAGTGTACTATCGAGAGGGCTATCATGGTAAATGTACCCTTAAATCCGGTATCCACACCCGACCTTCTTTCTCAAGGTGCATTGCCCATGTGGGTATGGATCGTGATAGTCTACTATCACACGGGGTACGAGTTTGGGAGAACTTGCGACCATGTATGAGGGAACTCACAAGAGGTTCAATCCAAAAGATAATGTGATGACGTCTTTTGGAACACAAACTGTGATGGAACTCTCATAGTCAAGTACACTTAAACCCAACATTTCCCCTTCCTTTCTTCTTGAGGGAGTGGCAATGAGATCGGGTCGCAATAGTCAGCGATGGCAATGAACAAAAGGGCAGATGATAGTGAGCCGACAACGGCTCAACAACGATGGTGAGACCTCACGACAAGGGGATGGCATGATGGGGACTACTCAATTGTGAGGGTGGCTTTGCAAGAGGGGACAACGGGTGGTGGATGGCGATTCACAGTGAGGGACCAAGAGAGAAAGAGAAAGATGGGGAGAGGGATGAGGGTGCCAAGAGAGAGGATGGGTTTTAGTTGAGAGAGAGAGAGAGAGAGAGAGAGAGAGAGAGAGAGAGAGAGAGAGAGAGAGAGAGAGAGAGAGAGAGAGAAAGAACTAAGTGAGGTTGAGAGCTCATTCAAGATTTTCCCTTATCGAAGCATTAATTAGCTTGGGTACAATCTCCCCAATTCACTCTTGGCGAAGCCTTTGCATGGCCACAATTGCTTCATAACATCCTTTCTATCCAAGTTCATTAATGGCAAGATATCAAGCATGTGCCAAAATTAGGAATGAACTAGAGAAGCCAACCAAGTTAGCCTCCTTCTGTTTCCTTCTTCAATGGGCACCACTTTCCCCCTTGGATGACAACAAAATTTCCTCATTAGGCTAACTAGCTTCTAGAAGGGGCAATTTAGAAACTAAATCAAACTATAGTCCAATTACTATTCATGCAAATGGACAAATTTAATGCGCATGCTTCCAAAAAAACCAAAGTGGGCTTGGATGGCTTGGTGGGCTCCCTTGGGCCGACCAAGATGGGCGTGAGGCCGATTAGGCCTTCCTATGGCTTGGGCCCTCATGGCTCCTCGTTTATGGCCCATTTTCACTTTTCCAAAAATTTACAATTCACTAATGAAAATTTGAATTTTCATCCTAAGGTGATCATTCCTAACTTTTTCGTATTCTGTCAATTACCGACGTAATTCTATTCTATAGATAAGGGTCGGATTGAGGATGTCACAAAAACCTTTCTTGCAATTAATCTAACCTCTCACAGTAGCAAATGAAGGAATTGAAACTCAAGCCTTAAATAAATAAAAAATAACTTTTGACTTCATTACAAACCACAAAAACAAAGTCTAAATATCAAAAATAAATTCTCATGAAAGATAAAGAAAACCAACTTGAATATTAAAAGAAGATCTTGAATTTAAAGGAATAGAAGAAAACCTTATAAAACCATATGTCAAAAATAAAATAGTTTCTCTACAAAAACATAGAAAAAACCATATGCTCCACCTTACCCAATGCCTTTTGGGAAATAAAGAAACATATTGTTGAATTTCCATATGAACAAAATTTCTCGGACAATAGAATATTTACAAAAGCTCGTCCTACACAAATACATGAAGAAGTCTTGAAATTCTACCAAGTAGATATCCAAGATCTTTTAGATAAGAAACTCATTAGAAAAAGCCCATCACCATGGAGTTATTCCGCTTTCTATGTAAATGCTAAATTAGAAAGAAGAGTATCTAGATTAGTCATTAATTACAAACATCTAAATACAGCTCTCAAATGGATAAGATATCCATTACCCAATAAAAAAGATTTATAAAATAGGTTATGTAGGTCAAAGATATTTTCAAATTTGAATATGAAATTAGGATTTTGGCAAATACAAATTAACGAAAAAGATAAATACAAAACAGCTTTCTTGGTACCTTTTGGCCAATATGAATGGAATGTTATGCCATTTGACATTAAAAATGTCCCTTCAAAATTTCAGAGAATAATGAATGAAATCTTCAATCCATATTCCGAATATATCATAAAATATATAGATGATGTTACTTTAAACATATATCTACTTTTATTAAAATAGTTATACAGAATGGCTTAGTAGTATCTCCTACAAAGATATCACTCTTCCATACCAAAATCAAATTTCTAGGTCATCATTTCCATTTAGGTACCATTATCCCGATAGAAAGATCAATCTTGTTTACTGACGGAACTCAATTACAAAGATTCTTAGGCAACCTCAATTTTATTCTAGATTTTTTTCCCAATATTGACATACTTTGTAAACCATTATATCAAAGATTACAAAAGGATCCCCCACCATGGACATACAAATATTATTAAACAAACAAAAATCCATGTCAAATAAATGTCATGCCTACATTTAGCTAATCCATCAGCTTTCAAAATAGTTGAGATAGATGCTTCAGAAATAGGATATGACAATAGTCTTAAACATGTCAAAAATGGCAAAGAACAATTTGTCCAATTTGTTTCAAAACATCGAAACCAAACTCAGTAAAATTATTCTACAATCAAAAAGGAGATATTAGCTATAGTTATATCTATTTTGAAATTTCAAGGCGATTTATTAAATAAAAAATTCCTTTTAACAATTAATTGTAAATCAGCCAAAGAAATTTTACAAAAAGACTTCTTGAACACCGCAACAAAACAATTTTTTTTTCAAAGTGGCAAGCCACATTATCAATATTTGATTTTGATATTGAATTTATAAATGGTTCTTCAAACTCCTTACTAGATTTTATCACAAGAGAGTTTTTACAGGGATGCCACCAAAACCCAAAAAGAAAGGCAAAGGCAAAAAGCCCTTGCTAAAACTTCTTTCACACCAATCAAGTCATGGCTTGACATAAGAGAAAATAAACCCATGCCAAAAACCACTTCCCAAAAGGAAGAACCCTCACCTACTTTAGCACAACTAACTGCCAGACTACTTAAGGAAACACTAGAACCACTTGCTCATTCTCTACAAAAAAAAAAAAAAAAAAAAACAATGAAGATAGAGGCATCTAGTTCCTTCTAGGTAAGCAAAAATCCTTCACCACTTGTGGCCCAAAGTTAAGCAAAATAAAAAAAATAGAAAAATAATTCGAATAAGGTGGTGATTACTCATAGGCAACCCCTCAAACTCAAAAATCACAATTCTTTTCAAAAAAACTCTTTCCAAATAATAATTGTAGAAGATGGATTGTTTTGACAAAGATTCAATCAAATTGGCCAAAAACATATTTCAAAAAAACGAGTTTTTGAAACCATATAATACAAATAAAACCCTTGCATTTTATGAGCAAATACTAGTAGAAATAGAATGGGCAAAGTTCACCAACTTTACTAATAAAACATATCAGAATCATATCTTATACTCCACTATTTTCATTAGCAAAATCATACACCCCACTCAACGGGGAGCTTCACCTCATACATCCAAAAAAGTCCAAACTAGGCTTACCTAAAGACTACCATATTCCTCCTCATATTCATACAAGGATTGTTAATAAGTGTGGTAGAATGTCTTCTTTAGCCAGGCAAGTGGATTTTTTCCTAACTTTATACAAGTCTAGAGCTATTGTTAGGGTCTTCAGTCCACAGATTAGCTCCATTTAGCTATTCATGTGGAAATTGGGGGCTTGGTTTTGCGATTTAGGTGCATGATCTGAGCATTAAAACTCTATCCAGAGTTGGGTCCAGGACGATTGGGCTCTCTACAGTTCAAATGCTACTGTGGAGTTGTCTTTGGGGTCTAGGGCACACGATCAAGCTCCAGGTTGCGACATCCTGAATTTCTAGTTCTATTCTTAATTGAAAGAATCGGGCTTTTCATCGATGCGCCCGTAGTTTTATTCTCTGAGCTAATTACTCACAAGATAACTAGTCTATCTGGTGAAGTCATTAAGGGATTTTAATGTAATAGATTTAAGAACTCGACTAGAAATTGACTGATCGACCGTGCTAGTCTACAAGGGTCATTATGGTACAGTTAAAAATCAATTAGAGACCAGAAATAGGTCGACTTGACTGAGCCTTGTGATTAAGCGTGGGTGATTCCACCTAATTGCAAAATTCTTGTCGATCAGCCCTAGATCGAATTTTTTGTTGTTTTGGTACTCTTTGTCCGTATTTGAAATCTCGAGATTTTCATGACAACCGAGAGTCGCCAATGTGTCAAAGATGTACAATGTGGCTCGAAAATAATCGATCATGAGTCGATTGCACTAAAAATTCCTAAAAGCTACTTGGTAGATTAGGTCATGCTAAAATTGCGCTAGATTGAAATTAACCGCAAATTTAAACCCAATTTCAGAATTTGAAATTTCTATTATGTCACGATTTATTTTAGGACCGTTCACTCATCCTCTGAAGATTTTTCTACAAATCGAGATTTTTGGCGAAATTTCATAGTAGGGCCGTTTTTAACAGGAAAAATCATAGGGCCATTTTTTATCGTGTTTTTGGGATTCCAATTGGATGAATTGATGAGGAAAAATGTTGCATTGGATGATGGCATATTGCTTGAATTTTTGTGGCTTCAATTGTATTCAATTGGAAGGAAATTGAATTCAATTTAGGGGAAATGGTCCAAAATTCGTAGGCCATGGGGGAGGGAACATTTGGACCACTTGGTGAAACTTCTAGGGGAAGATTGAGGGCTGCAATTTGGCTGAGGATAGGGCTAAACAAGTGGGGGACCAAGCAATGATCAAACTAAGAGATATTTAGACCATTGGGTCCCTCCAAGTCTTTAGCTATCTTATTCTTCTTCAATAGCTTGCTTTCTCCATTTTCAGACCTTTTGAAGCTCCAAAGAACCAGAGAAACCAAGCAGCACCTCCCCTAGCTCGTCGCACATCGTCGGAGCTCCTTACCGCCACTGCACATTGCTTGCGAGCCCAGCTTGGCATTTCGCTTGCTCGCGCGCTTGTGTGCCGTCATCCCTGTCCTGGCCATCCTCCGAGCCATTCCTGGTTGCCGTCAAGCTCCGTAAACCACCGTCCAGATCGCCGAAGCAGCCGCCGTCGCCCACCGTTGCCCGCAATAGCCTCTGCCAGCCCGTCTCGCCGTTACTAGCCCAAAATGAGCTCGCGCCAGCTCTCTCGGCCCAGCAACCAGAACTGAAAGCCAGCAAGGGCTTCTTGACTTCAAGGCCCATTTTTAGGCCCGTCCGATCCTTGTTTGGTGTCGCCGCTTGGAGGTTTGTCGTCCGTCTCCGCGTCGCCGTCGCCATGGACTCACCGGAACGCTAAACCGGTGAGTTTACTTGCTAAAATTTGCTTAGGGAGTTAATTACGTTTAAGGGGTGATTATTTAAGGCTAAGTATTGTTTAGGTGGTTAGTTAGAATTGATTAGCGATTTAATTATTCGTTTGTGCATATTAGGTGGCCAGAACAGATATATTAGAGACTCGATAAGTTTTACTATTTATCTAGACAGGTTCGGAAATTTTCCCGGCCCGTTCGGGCGGTTAATTAAGCATTTTCGGCCTAATTTTGCATTTTTGGTAATTAATTGTGTTTATTTAATTATTTATTATCCGGAAATTATACCGGGATAGCCAATGACCAGAATTTCATGATGATTATAATGGCGTGCTTGGTTTATTTAATTGAATGTTATTTTGTGCAAATTAAGTGGCAATTGTAATTTTGGGTATTTATCCCAAAATTGTGTAATGTCGGTATTTAATCAAAAAATACCGGGGCATCGGCTTTTAATGCCAAAAATATTTTTAGGCACTATATTAAATAGTGAGATTTTTGAAAAGAAAGATATAGCACTTTGGCTTAGACCGGCTGTGTACCGACACATGATTATTTTTATCGGGTATTTTTAACACGATGATATTAGGCCAAGTTCATTATTTTAATTTAGGAATTGGTGTGCAAAGCACAAGGTCCTTGGCGAGGATTGATTTATCATGTATCAGCTTGTGTGAGCCTTATTAAATTGTCAGCTTGTGTGAGCATTAAATCGTCAGCTTGTGCGAGCATTATTATATGTCAGCTTGTGAGAGCAGTATACTATATCAGCCTATGTGCGCTTTGATATGTCAACTTGTGAGAGCAGTATACTATATCAGCTTAGGTGAGCTATAACCATCTATTTCAGCTTGTGTGAGCAGTGATCGTATCGATGATTTGATAGATGGGATTGAGTGATAGATAGTATTGATCATATCGATTGCATCGAAATGAATGGATTGAGTGAGATGGAATTGATTTGTTGAATTTATGAATTGTACAGATGTGTAGGAGGGAACTTAGGCAAGGTAAGTCTTCTGACTTGTGTGTATAGTTGCCTCTGGGCGTATTTCCTTCCTAGCCGGAGTTTAGGGGGTGAAATTGCTGAGGCATTGTCTCACCCCGTCGTGGGCTCAACCTTTTCAGGTCCTTAGATAGTGGTTTGTCCGAAATGTTTTGGCCAGCCCAAGAGGATTACCGAGCAGGTCACTGATATCCCTGTTTCTAGGGACCATGGAGTCTGGGTCTATGAACTTGTGAGGACCATCGTCTGGGTCGATGCTGGTCTACCCCAAAGGGTACCCCATCAATTCAGAGCATGGTATCGTCGATGGACACAGAGAGGGTCCCCTATAGGATTTTGAGGTCCCTGAGTTGGTGTTAGAAGTCGGTTTTGGTGAGGGTACAATTGACCCTCCTAGTGGTGCAGTGGTGGACCAAATCCCCAGGAGACCTCAGAGTTTTCAGTTGGGGATTCATTAGCCTAGTGGGCTTGTAGGCTTGTCTGCTTTTATAGACTCCTATTTATAGACTAGTCTGTTTATAAATTGGGGTGTTTATAAAGGCGTGTTTTGGTTGTGAATATGTTTCCTGCTTTTCTATCTCATGTTGGTTGTTGTCAGGGGTAATTGTTTCGCTTCCACATGTGTAATAAAAATGAATGGGTTGGTGACGCGTCTTAGGACGTCGTAAATTTATCGACCACTGAGGGATGGGCACGCGCTCAAGGATCGGGGCGTGACACAGGTGGCTTTGCATATGCAATCCATGGACTACACCATCATTGTTAAATCTAAAACTAGGTGCCAAATTGCCCATTCTTGGGCTAAGTAGACCACCGGTGCAGCTGCCTAGCATTGGTGAGTTATGGGTGTTGAGAATTGCTTGGTCGACAGCCCATAGACTCCGGTTTTGTTATTAGGTTCTATTATACAATCTTGACTTAGGATATAAGGGTCGGGGGATATTGAGAGGTTCTGGAAGCACTGAAACCTTATCCGGCCTTGAGCCAAATTCCTGGTCATGATATTTTCGTGTACGACTAAAGGTCATCTAGGATAAGCTTGGTGTTGCTAAGTGAGCCCCAGCAACAACAGAACTCTGGGATTCCACACAAATAGAGGTAGAGGGATGCTGAAGCCATGTTTGGGTTATCTCAAGTTTTCCAAGCCACCTTGCTCATACTAAATGGTCCCAAGTTAGGCTGAGAACTTCTCAACTTCCATTTATTTTGTTTGCAGCACATCAAGTTAAATTTCGTCTAGGAAGTGACAACAAATCTTAGTCCATGTCTCTTGGATGAGTTCTAGGTTGTGCAGTCTTAATTTCAGCTTCATACATGAACTTGTATTAGTAAGTCTAAGAGGTGGACTGATAGAATTAGGAAAATGAAGGTGTGGAGAGACACTAGTCACATCGCTCATTATTGAGCTCGTTGGAACTTAGGATTTGTGGTATTATTCAGGCGCCTTATTGTGTGTCTTAGGACTTATGGTCTTTTGATTGCAACTTAAGGTTATGTAGGCTTTTCTGTTAACCATGGGTCAGACTTCCTGTTAAGACTATGGACGTCAAGTTGGAAAGTGCCGATGGTTAGTTAAGTAAACTAATGCATGGACCAGTTGGCTTGTTCATTTTCCTTCCAAATAGTATTGCATTGTTGTACGAGACATTAGATTATTGAATTGTTGCACCATGGTAATGGTATAATCAATTGTTGTCAGTCTTCATGACGACAATGCCTCGGGTGCAAGATGCCTAAAGGGGCTAACATAGTGCCCTTTAGAAGCTTGAGAGTGGGTGTTGTAGGACTATTAAGGGTTCCTCGTGATGCCAGGTTGGGTACAAGATGCTTAAAGGGGGTAATGTGGTGCCCTTCAATTGCTCGATGAAGAATCTGATTCTTATCAGATGCCCTGGGTGCAAGATGCCTGGTGAGGCTAATAAGTGTGGGAGGAACTAAGTGCTCTCTAGAAGCAGGGGAACAAGATGTGATTTTCCCTAGGGACTGGCTCACAATGCCAGGTTGGGCACGAGATGCCTAGATGGGTTATGCCCTGACCTTTCCGGATGATGGTGGTAGTTGGACTCTTCAAGGAGTCACATATGTAGTTGTGAGGGCAATCGCTGTCTGTGCTTGATCATGTGCATGCACTATTATACTACAATGTGTGGTGGCATACATGATGACACGTGCACATAGTGGTTTGTATTACTACTTGTGATATTGCATGTACATGTAATACCTTTTTGGTAATGAGATGATATGAATGGCATACGTCATCGTTTAAGAGAGCCTAGTAGAGGCCACCCATGTAGGTAGAAAGGTTCTCAAGCACGTTGTGACTACTGTGTTTCTAATGTCAAGATGAGTCAATAGTTAGAGGGTCCCTTATTGATCATGCTTATAGAATAGTTCTCAAGCAAGTTGTGACATCCTCTTACTTAATGGCTTTATGCTTGTATCCTAGTCAGTGGAGCCTCTGCTTGCTGAGTTTTACTCATTCCAATTGATTTTACATTTTTCCAGGTTGAGCCATGTTGATTCCACCTACCTCTTATTAGATTTTGTATGGCACTGCCATGGATTTCTCTTGGTACTGTGATGAGATGGAAGACCCTCATGTGCCCAAAGCCACTTTCCTCCGAGTTGCTTGCTTGATGATTGTTGATGTAGAGGTACCTGTAGGCCTCGTCGCTCTCTGATCCATGGCCATATACGGTTGCGTCAGTGGATGCTTAATGGGACCTCTCCCACTACATAGTAGTGACCACGATGGAGGCAATCCTGCTCGGCAGGCGGGCTAGGGAAGGGGTAGCCAAAAGCTAGGATGAAGGTGGATGGACGACATGATAAGTGGATAGCTTGAGAGAGAGTTCTACAGGACGAGGCCAAGGGAGAGCAATAGTGTAGACGCTAGGTCGCTAATTTTTTCTTTTTTCGTTTGATAAACATGATTGAACTCTCTGTATATAAATAAATCTACCGTAGGAAAGAAACAAAGCATCTTGGTTGCTCCTAGTTCTATGCTTGATTTCTTTCGTTTATCGTCTATTCTGCTTCCGCTAATTTATTTATTTTTAAAAATTTTGGAAAGATGATTAAGGTCGAAAGGACCTATCGCGCTTGCTAGGGGTAGGCCGGCATGACAATAATTCACTTGGCGAAATTTGGAACATCATTGATTTCAACCCATATTTTGGTCCTAACTAGGAGGCTAAGCTAGATAGGCCAATCTTCTTGAAAAGCAAGAGTCAAATGCATTAAATAAAGATAATGAGTGTTGAGGCTTATGAATCCCAAGTAATTAATGAAATGGGATGACTCATGGCTTAACGGAATGATGACAAGTGATCTTGGAAGCTAAGTAAGGCACCACCTCTCCTTCATAGACTTGCCACCTAGGGTAGGTTTTGATTTTCCAGTTTTTCGAAATTTCTAGACCTTCGTTGCTTTCCAATTTTATAGAGCATTTTGTGTTTTGAATTTGGAGAAGCTTCCTCATGAAATTGTTCAAAAAATCTTGATCTACAACATATTTAAATTTCAGATTTTTCTAAGGTGAAATGGTTGGGACAAAGGCTCAATCATTTGCCGGTTGGAACCTACCTAGTGTAGTAAAAGCAGTGACCCGGTCGCCTTCTCGATTTTTTATAAAATTTTCATTTTGAATTTGTGATATGCTTCCTCAAAAAAATTGTAAAGGACATCCATGTCCACAACATATCAAAATTTTAAAGAGTTTTAGGATGATTTGGATTTCGAAATGGGTCTTTCATCCTGACCATTGAATCTACTAGACAAGCAAATTTTTGGGTTGTATTAAATGATTTTTTGCTCTTTCCATAAAACAAATTTAGATTGAATTGCTTCATGAAAAATGTTGCGTAAGTCTTCTCTATAAATTTTATAATTTTATAATTTTTCAAACCTGTTTGATAAGGTAATGACACTGATTTCGAAAGTTGCTCAAAACTATTTTCGCCTTAGAATGGGAGAACTGTACGCTCAACTTGAAGGGGAAGGAGGCTACACGCCCAACTTGAGAAGCAAGCCAATTTAGAGTCTTCTTGACTTGAAGATAAGAATGCATTAAATGCTTTTGGAAGCTAGCTAATTAATTAGCTTAATGACTCACCATACCAAGCAGCAAGAAATGGACTTGCTTCTTGAAGTCATTGATGTTCTTTGGAATTTTAGCATCTTAAGAAGGGGGAATGAGTCACACGCTCATGTGGTTAACTTAGAGAATAAGTTGTCCAGAGTCCAAGTTTTTTTTATGACAAGTCTAAGCCACTAATGAAAGCTAGTCATTGATGAAAGAGGGTGACTCAACATCTTAGGTTTCCCTATAAACTTAGGTCATCATACCCTAATATGAGCCTTGGAAGGCAAGTTAGCCATTTCATAAATGCTAAATAACTCGTTAGTACAAATGGACCAATGAGAAGAATGCCCTTTGTCCTTAATCATGTCACTAGAACATTAGGGTGCCACATCTCTCATATTAGCTAGGACATATGAGGAAAGATGATTGGGCCACTTGTTAGGGTTATTAAGTGAGGATAGGTCTATAAATAGGACATCCATCCTCATTTCCACCAACCACCATCTATTGCCCATCTCTCCCTCTTCATATCCCTCTCTCGGCCACACTCACTTGCCGCACCCTCAAGCTTCCTTTCTCTTGACCAAACCACCACCACCTCATCAACTAAGTAGAATCTCTAACTCTTGGCTAAGGCGATAACCTACGTTGTCAAGTTTCGTAGTATGTTCACCCGTGTAAGCTATCACAAACCCAACCAAGCAACAAGGGTTATTTTTGCGACATCCTAGGCACATCGCCGTCCCTTTTTTTAATCTTTTCATTAAGCACATGCGGAAGCGTTACAAACAACACCTAGACAACAATAAGCAACCAAGAAAACAACCACTTGCAAATATACAATTATATCAGTTACATTTACAGGCTCCATTGTCACGGGCCATTATATTTACAACCACTATATTTTCTATGCTCTAAAGACCGGGTAAACCTTATCTCTTCTAACAAGACTGCAACTCCAGTATTAGTGGGAGACCTCAATGCCTACAATCCTAAAAAAAAACTATGACATCCTGATTTTTTATCCTGTTTTGATTAAATGAAATCGATTTTTCATCAACGTGCCTATGGTCAATTTTCTCTGAGTTGGCCACTTACGAGATAACTAAACTATCTGATGAAGCTGTTAAGGAATATAAACATGACAGGCTTGAGAATTTGATCAGAAATCAACTGCTCGACCATGCTAATTTGCAAGGGTCAATAAGACCCCGTTAAAATCGATTTGAGGTCGGAGATAAGTCGATTTGACAGAGGCATGTAATTAAATTGTGGGTGATTCCACCTGATTGCAAAATTTGCATTGAACGACGCTAAACCAATTATTCTATCGATTCTGTACCTGATACTCGTAATTGAAACCTTGAGATTTTCACGATAATCGAGAGTCGCCTATGAGTCGAAGATGCACAGTGTTGATTGAAAATAATCGATCACGAGTCAAATGCACTAAAAATTCCTAAAAGCTACCTGGTAGGCTGAGTCACGCTAAAATTGCGTCCGATTGAAATTAACCACGAAATTGAACCCGGTTTCAGAAATCGAAAGTTCTAGCGTGTCACGATTTATTTTGAGGACGTTGACTCATCCTTTGAAGAATTTTCGGCAAGCCTGAATTTTTGGCGAAAAATCAAAATTCGGTGAATTAAAACCGGGAAATTTTGATGGGCAAAATTGAATGCATTTTTTGCCTTCAAGTTGGATCAAATGGTGAGGCAAATTGTAGAAAGTGGTGTGGGTCTCCTCCTCATCAAATTTGGCCATTAAATGGAGGTTATTTGGAGTGAATTGGTGTGAAATTGAAGATGCAACACATGAAATTCGTAGGCTAGGGGGCTGCAACATTTGGACTCCATCATTAGCTTGTTGAAGAAGATTGAGAGGGGAAAATGGCCGCTGGATATGGCTAAGGACTTTAGGGGCTCCACTCAAGTATTTTTGATATTTTGGGTGGACTTTAGAGGCCCTTTGTCCCCCTCCTTCCCGGCAGTAGCTTCTTCTTCTTCTTCCTCAGCTTCTTCATCATTTCCAGCAGCTGAAACCTCCATTTCCAAAGCAAGCAACCACCTTCATCCCCTTGCTGAACCAGCCAGTAGCCCGCAAGCCATCGCCTGGCCCCCTCGCCGCCCGTCCAAGTCACCCGAGCCGCCTGCCTCCGCTTGCAATCCTGTCCCGTGCGTCCCCCGCGACCTGCGCTAGCTCGACGCCAGCCCAGCCGTTCCGTCGAGCAACCAGCCAATCGCCTCCGCCCGTCCAGGCCGCCGTCCACCGTGTCCAGCTCCCTCCATCGAACCAGCCAACCTAAGCCTGGCCCATTCCAGCCCCTCGACTCCCTTAGACCAACCTTAAACAAAACCAAACTCACAGCTTAAGCTGTGAGCTTTGTGGGCCATTTTCGAGCCCTTCCAAGCCTCCTTAGGTGTCACCGTAGACCTAAGTAATGGTCGTCGTCGCGTCGTTGTCGTCATGAACCGATTTATTCGCTAATCCAGTGAGTTTATGTCATAAACTCTAATTAGGGTGCTAATTATGCTTAAATGTGGAATAATGACTAATTAGAGGTTTAGTTAGGTTAATTAGGATTAGTGAGTGTTAGTTTAATTAGATTGTTTAGGATTATTTAATTAGGCCATTAGGTGGTTAGATAGTTAGTTAGTTCATTTAGTTATATTAGTAGGTTAGATTAATTTAATTAAGTCCAATTAGGTGGTTAGATTAGTGTAAGTAGCTCAATTAGTAGTTTAATTTAATTATTTTGCAATTTATTTAATTAAATGTAATTTATTTAATTATTTATTAATTAATGTAAATTATACCGATTATTTAGGGCATGATCGTAAGAATTTTGAGCTGATCGTCGTGGTTGTATTGGTTTGTGCAATTGAGTGCTAATTTATATAATGGAATGCTAATTGATGATTTTTGATTTATTATTTAAAAATATGAAATTTTGGTATTTAATTAGAAAAATACCGGGTGTCGAGTTTTGACTCCAAAAATGTTTTTATGTACTATATAAAATCGTGGGATTTTTAAAAGAGAGGATATTACGTTTTATGGTTCAATATGATCATGTGCCCACTCATAATTATTTTACCGAGTGTTTTTAATATGAAGAAAATAGGGCAAGTACATTATTGAAATTGAGGCATTTGAGTGCAAAGCACAATATTCTTGGTCAAACATGGATGTGCGTGTGATCGTTATGAGAACCTGTCACGAGCTTTTATGCTGGACGATGCTCCTTCGGCAATGCCCCCTATTAACGGATGTCGGTCATAGTGGAGGTTGGGCCGATGCTCCTTCGGGAATGCCGTCTAGAGGTAGACGTTACCATGCTCAACAAAGCGAGATGACGCCCGGTTATGCTGGATGACCGCCGACTGTTGAGATGGTCGTGGCCGTTGGGTCGTAATTAATTGGGACGCTTGAATGAGTGAAATAGCCACGCCTGAGTTATACTGACGTGCAAGGAGATGTTGAGGCGAGGTAAGTCTTATATGATGTGTGTGTAGACTGTGTAACATCTTGGAATTTCAATTCTATTTTCAATTAGATAAATTGGGCATTTTGTCGACGCGCCAATAGTATTACTCTCTGAGCTAATCACTTGTGAGATAACTAGATTATCGGAAGAAGCCATTAAGGGATTTTAACGCAATAGACTTGAGAATTCGACCAAGAATCGACTACTCGACTGTGCTCATCTACAAAGATCATTCCGGCATAGTAAATATCGATTAGAGATCAAAGATAGGTTAGTTCCACTGAGATGTGTGGTTAAACGTGAGTGATTCCACCAAATTGCAAAATTCTCGTCGATAGGCACTAGACTGATTTTTTTGTCAATTTGGTAACCTGTGTCCGTATTTGAAACCTTGAGATTTTCACAACCACTGAGAGTCGCCAATGTGTCGAAGAGGTTCATTGTGGCTTGAAGAAAATCGACCACGGGTCATTTGCACAAAAAATTTCTAAAAGCTACCCAGTAGGCTATGTCACGCAAAAATCAAGCAAGATTGAAATTTACCATGAATTTGAATCCGATTTCATAAATTCAAAGTTTTGTCATGTCACGAGTCATTTTAGGAATGTCGACTCATCCTCCGAAGATTTTTCTGCAAACTAAGATTTTTGGCCAAAACTCGAGATAGAGCCGTTTTCGATTGGAAAATTCAGGGGACCATTTTTTATCGCGTTTTTGGGATGCAAGTCGATTATATTGGCATGGAAAAATGTCAATTTGATCATGGACTTAATGGTGGAATTTATGGTGGTCGAATTGGATTAATTCAAGGAGGAATAAAATGGAATTGAGGTGTAAATGTGTAAATTCATAGGTCCCTTAGTCCCTCAACTTTTGGACCACTTGTGGAGTGTTCTAGGGAGTTATGTGTGCACAAAATGGCTAAGGATAGAGCTAAGTCATGTGGGGCCACTTCAAGGGAACCAAAGGATAGGCTTGAAGCAAAAAGGGTCCCTCCAAGGCTGCTGTCTCCATCTTCTTCTCCAACCGGCTGCTTTCCCCATTAGAGAGGATTTTAAGAGCTAAGAATTGCAGAGGATTCGACTAACAGCTCCCCTTGGCCGTCGACCATTTGTCCAAGCTCATCGGACCGCCGTTGCTCATCGCTCATGTCGCGTTGCGCCCTGCGGAAGCCGCGCTCATTCGCTCGCCATTCCATCATCCCAGCTACATTGTTCACCCCTGCTTGCTTGTCTAGCAAGTCACCAGGCTGCTGTTCGTTGCCGTTCAGCTCGCCAGAGCCACCATTCGCCCCTGCCGAGCACCACTACAACCATCTGCCATCCACTCGTGCAGTTTCCAGCCCAGCCGGCCTCCGTCTTGTGAAAGTTAGTACGAGCACCTAGAGGGGGTGAATATGTGTGAAAATAAATTTTTCAGAGTAAAGATTATAATTTTACTTTTAAACCGATTCTGTTTAACAATAGATTATGAAAAGGAAATTAGACTCAAACAAATGATGTTACGATCAAAGTAAAGAGCTTAGAGAAGAGAATAAGAACACATGGTTTATAGTGGTTCGGCTTGATCCAAGCCTACATCCACTATTCCGCACTGACAGCCCACCGGCTGGATTTCACTAAGAATCAAAAGAGTTGTTACAGAATAGCTCTTCCTTGATTCCACAGTGTAGAGACTCTGCTACACTTCCTCAAGGTCTCACAGAAGTACAAACGCTCTTTTGAATACAAGTTTTCGCTCAACAATTGAATTTGACAAAGAACGAGGAGCTTCAGACTTTGGAATTCTTCTATCGCGCACACACTCGAATAATTGAAATGACTCCCTTATATACTCCTCCATGCCTTCATACCCGTTGGCACTTTCCAAATGAGTTCTTCCAATCTACCCGTTGGACAGAATCAATTAGAAAGATTTCGAGTTATATAAGGAATATGACGATAGCCCATCAATCATGATCGCACATACAATCAGGATCTAGGTTTCTATAAGTAGAACCTTCCAAGTATGCTTCGTCAATCAATGGATCTAAATTACCCGAATTGAAATTAAAACAAACAACAGATTCCAAGATGCTATCTCCAACCGAGAGATCTTCTTCAGTTGATAGAATTAAATCCTTAACAAGATACTCAGTTCTGGATAAGTCTTCTTCGACGGTCTAGAAATTGTCAATGAGGATAGACCTTGAGTCTTGAGTCTGGTGGTCCGGTGGTCTTCAGACTTTGATGAAAGAGTCTCAAATCTTCAGACTTTGATGAAAGAGTCTGCAAGTCTTCAAACCAGATTGATGGAAATGTTTTGTCAACTTCAAAACACACAAGGAAGTTTTCTCTTACAGTTTCCCCCTTTTTGATGGTGACAAAACTTTCCTATAGATTTGGATATATTTGACCTGCAAAAGAGAACTCAAGCAAACATGGATATCTCACAAAGATAATTGACAGCATTGAATCTGCATCCACAGGGAAAAAGTTAGTCTTGTAAATAAGTAACTATCTTTGCCATGAAATATCAATAGTGCTTAGAATAACCAAACAATCAAACCAAATCCAGTCATAAACCAACCAAACAAAAGTCATTCAAAAAGTAAAACAAACAAAAATCAAGTTTCAAATCTGCACCATCTACCCCCTTTTTGTCAGCATGAAAAAAGGTAGAGAAAAAAAGATAATGGAATCATGGTTGCCTAGGAACACGAATGAGCTGGAAATCTCCCATTGACTGGACAATCCCTTCCAGCTTCTTCAAATCCTCCTTCAGTTGAGCCACATCTTCACCCTTGGCATTTGCTTGAACTTGAAGAGCAAAGGCCTAAATTTGATCATGCAAAGAAACTGAAGAGGCTTGACCTGCATTCTGCAAGTTCTGGACTTCGCATCCTAGGGCATAAATTTGTCCTCGCATCTCCATAAGAACATCAAGAATTCTGCGAAGGTCTCCTGAATTTTCATTCTGAGTACTGGCTTCTGCATGATCAGTAGGAGTATTTGTAGATGATGGGAAGCCAACATGATCACTCAGATTTAGCGATGAAATCTCATGGCCTTCCTCAGGGAATTGAGAAGCGTAGATGTCTTCTGGATTTGCAGGTGAGCAACTAACACCTTCAGCAGTTGAAGATGTACCTGTTTCAATGCCCTCAGGAGGTGAGAGGTACGCTTCATGCTCTGTTTCCGCCTGTTCACCTTTGCCCTCTTCTTCTTCTTCAATTCTTTCTTCCTCTGCTTCTTTCTCCATTGATTCTCTCTCTCCAGTCCTCTGTTCGATCTCCTCATTGTCTTGTTCCTGTCTCACCTCTGTCTCTGGAACAGAACGACTTAAGTTTTTCAAAGCAAGAGCAGAAATTGTGATATCATCCTCATCCTCTTCATCCTCCAAGATGAGTGCTCTTCTTTTCTTGGATGGAGCAACCATGGGCTCCTTCCCTTTTCATTTTGCAACCGAAGAGACTGGATGAGTCTTGACAGGGGTTTTCTCCTTGAATTGCTCCAAAGCCTTGTTAAGTTCCTTCAGACGCATTTTAGAGACCATTTTCAGTCCTACCACCATTTGATCGCACGTTCGAACACCATTAGATGTATGAATAACTTAGTGACAAGTGCTAAGTAAAGAAGTTGACCCTTATCCTTCACCATCATTTTATACATGTGGAACATGATAGTGTGTGGAAGAGATAACTGATATCGCTAGTACGAGTACCTAGAGGGGGGTGATTAGGTATATAAAAGATTTTTCTTGATAATTGCGCAATACTTAGACAATTGAAGGATTTGCGATAAGTAATTGTTGGAGAAATCTTCTTGAAATGTTTTGAAGCTGACAAAACGTTTCCATCAGTCTAGTATGAAGATTTGCAGACTTTGCTATTTAAAGTCTGAAGACCTCCGGACAGCCAGACTCAAGACTCAAAGTCTATTCTCATTGACAGTTTCTAATCCGTTGAAGAAAGGCTATCCAGAACTGGATGTTTCATTAAGGATGTGACCTTATCGACTGGAGAAGATCTCTTGGCTGGATATGACATAACGGAATCCTTTATTTGATCGTGATTGATTCGGAGATTAAGGATCCGATGATTGGCGAAATATTCTTGGAAGGTTCTACTTATGGAAACCGAGATCCTGATTGTATGGGCGAACATGATTGATGGGCTATCGACATGTTCCTTTAATAGCTCGAATGATCTTCCTAATTGATTCCGTCCAACGGGAAGATTGGAGGAATTCCTTTGGTAAGTGCCAACGGGTATGATGGCATAAAGGAGTATATAAGGAAGACGTTCTAGTTGTTCGAGAAGTGCACGATAGAAGAATTCCAAAGTCTGAAACTCCTTGTTTTTAGTCAATTCATTTGAGCGAAATCTTATACGCAAAAGAGTGTTTATATTCGTGAGAAACCTTGAGGAAGTGTGGTAGAATATCTACACTGTGGAATCAAGGAAGAACTGTGCTGTAACATCTCTTTTGTTCATAGTGAAATCCAGCCGGTGGGCTGTTAGTGCAGAAGAGTGGACGTAGGCTTGGGATAAGCCGAACCACTATAAACCTTGTGTTTAATTTTCTCTTCCCTACTCTTTACTTTACTTTGATCGTAATTCATTTTGTTAATCAAAAGAGAACTTCCTTTCTATCGTCTGCCTAGTATCGCTGTGGTATCTCGAGAAATTGTTTTTACACCTATTCACCCCCTCTAGGTGCTTATACTAGCTATCTCAATTGGTATCAGAGCTTGTGTACTCACTTTGTTTGAAGTGTTTTACTTCAGAGTTAAAGATCCATGGCTAGTATGTTGGCTCCAAGGCTGGTAGAAGGGCAAAGCAATACCAGACCACCTTACTTTGATGGAAAGGATTACAACATATGGAAAAACAAGATGAAGGCGTTCCTAAGATCAAAGGATCCTCTAGAATGGGACGTTGTAGAAAAAGGAATCATTCCTAAAGCTGCACCTGTCTCAGAGAGAGGAAAAGATACTGTGGAGTCTAGTGAAATGACTCAAGAAGAGATAATCAAGAGACAAGCTCTTGATGCAAAAGCAATTTATTCTTTATATTGTGCTTTATCTCCTACTGAATATAACAGAATATCTTCTTGTGTTACAGCTAAAGAAGTTTGGGATAGATTACATATTACCTATGAAGGAACCGATCGAGTGAAAGAGACTAGAATCAACATTCTCCTCGGTCAATACGAAGCCTTCAAAATGAAATCGGGAGAATCTATAACTGACATGTTTAGTCGTTTTACAGAAATCGTGAATGGTCTTGAAAATCAAGGTCAACCAATTTCTGATCCCATGAAGGTAAACAAGCTATTGCGTGGACTCTCCAAGGATTGGAATCACATAAAGACCTCAATCAGAGAGACCCAAAGAATCATGCCACTATCTGTTGATGAGTTGGTTGGGACTCTTCAGTCTTATGAAGTGGAACGAATCAATGAAGACGAAGACCCTAAAGGTAAGAAATCCATTGCATTAAAATCCAATGATGATTCTGATGTTACAGATTCTGAAGATGATATGGATGATGAGGAGCTTGCTCTCATGATAAGAAGATTCAGAAAGCTGAATAGAAAAGGAAGAAGATTCAATCCAAAGAAACAAAGTTTTCAAAAGCAACAGACTAAGTCTATTGAGGATGATGAATCAAACAAAGATGTAGTCTGCTTTGAATGTAAGAAAAAGGGACACATCAGACCCAACTGTCCTCTTCTGAGGAAGAAGAAAGGAAAAGCTGAAAAGTATCGAAAGGCTCTTAAAGCAGAAACCTGGAGTGATACAGAGTGTGAAGAAAGTGATGATGATTATGCCAATATATGTCTAATGGCACAATCGGATTCAGATTCAAACTCCGAGACAAAATCAGATTCAGATAGTGAATTTGAGGTGAGTAACTTCAAAATCCCTATTAAAGTTTCTAAATACATTGATGAGTTGTGTTTTAGTCTTAAAACTTCTCTTAAAAAGATTTCCGAACTCAAAAGAGAAAATTCTGCTCTAAAACAACAGGAAAATGTTTTGAAAGAAAATGTGAAATGTTTAGACATGAATGTTTCTTCTCTTAGAGAAAGTGAAGATAATCTTTCAAAAGAAAATGCACTATTGAAAAATGATATCTCAAATATTTCTAAAAAACTTTCTATAGGATCTGAAAAACTGGAAAAAATTCTTTCTGTTCAAAGACCTTATTTCAACAAATCTGGTTTGGGAATGACTGCTGAAACCATTCCTTTAATTGATTTTCCAAAGGTGAAAGAAAGAATTAAGCAAAGACCCACAAGAGATACTTACAAAAATCATTTTAAAAGATCTTTGTAAAACCAGTAGGTCGCAATGCTCTCAGATGTTCAAAGTGCAATAGTGCAGATCATTTTGAAAAAGAATGTCCTATGGTTTGGAAACCTATTAAGAAAGTATGGGCAAAAACCGCATATCATACTAACTCCAATGGACCCAAGAAAATATGGGTACCAAAGAAAGTTTGAGTTTCTTTTTAAATGCAGGTCACTATCAAGAAAAAGGTAAAATGGTATCTGGATAGTGGATGCTCAAGACATATGACAAGAGATTCAAATTGCTTCATAAAGCTTGTTCAAGTGAATGGTGGAAAAGTCTCATTTGGAGGAAATAGCAAAGGAAGAATAGTGGGATTTGGAATTGTAAAGATTGGAAACCTCACAATAAGCAATGTTTCTTTAGTTGAAGGACTCAACTACAATCTGCTCAGTGTCAGTCAGTTGTGTGATACCGGTTTCAAAATCTACTTTCAAGAGGGAATATGTTCAGGAACCAGTAAAGACTCTACTTAGTCATTCATGGGTCAAAGACATGGAAATATCTACCTCTTGGATGTGAAACCAGATGAATCGCAATGTCTAATCTCAATCCAAGACGAAGCAAGCTTATGGCACAGAAAGCTTGGGCACATTAATATGAAACAGATAGCCAAAATCTCAGCAAAGAAGCTTGTTCGTGGTCTACCCAATTTATCATACCAAAAGTCTGATCTATGTACACCATGCATATTGGGAAAACAAGTAAGAAATTCCTTTAAACCAATAAATCAAGTTTCCACTAACCGTGTATTGCAACTTCTGCATTTGGATCTTTTTGGACCAACCAGAACACAGAGCATTGGAGGTAAGAAATATTGCCTAGTAATTGTGGATGACTACTCACGATTTACTTGGGTATATTTCCTGGCAAGTAAGTCTGAAACCTTCTCTTATTTTGAAAAATTTGCTAAAAATGTTCAAAATGAAAAATGGTATGTTATTTCAAGTATAAGAACAGACCATGGAGGTGAATTTGAAAATCAAGATTTTACAAAATTTTGTGATGAATCTGGTTTTCAGCATGTGTTCTCTTCTCCATATACTCCAGAGCAAAATGGAGTTGTGGAAAGAAAGAATAGATCGCTTCAAGAAATGGCTAGAACTCTTTTAATTGAAAGCAACATCTCTTCACGATTTTGGGCTGAAGCAGTTTCTACAGCTTGTTATATTATCAATAGAGTTTTTCTAAGGCCTATTCTAGAAAAAAAAAACCCTATGAATTATTCAAAGAAAAGAAGCCTATTGTTTCATATTTTCATGTGTTTGGATGCAAATGTTTTATATTGAAAAATGCAAATGATCGAGTTGGCAAGTTTGAAGAAAAATCAGATGAAGGCATCTTCCTTGGATATTCAACCTCAAGCAAAGCCTACAGAGTCTATAACAAGAAGAGTCAATCTGTGGAGGAATCAATGAATGTCAAATTCCAAGATTCTATGCAAAATGAATCTATTCAGACTCATCTTGAAGAGCCTGAACCTGCTCCAGACTCTACAAAGTCTAAATCTCAGGAAGCAGCTCAGACTTTGAAGGACCAGCAACAAGTGACTATTGAAGATTCAAGTGAAGGAAGTGACCATCAATCTGACAAATTAACCAGCAACTGGAAGCATAAGTCCAGTCATCCCAAAGATCTTATTATTGGCGACATCAATGAAGGAATTCGCACAAGATCCAAAAGGCGCGAAGAGTCTAGTGCTGTGTCTCTTATTTCTGAAATAGAACCCAAAAGTATAGAAGAAGCTTTGACTGATGAAAGCTGGATTGAAGCTATGCAAGAAGAACTCAGGCAATTCAGCATTAATGATGTTTGGGAGTTAACTCCTAAACCAAAAGGTAAATCTATTATTGGTGCTAAATGGGTTTTCAGGAACAAGATGGACGAGAAAGGAAAAGTCATAAGAAATAAAGCAAGACTCGTGGCCAAAGGATATACGCAAGAAGAAGGGATAGACTATGACGAGACTTACGCACCAGTAGCAAGGTTAGAAGCAATTCGTTTATTACTTGCATTTGCTTGTCATAAAAATTTCAGGTTATTCCAAATGGACGTCAAAAGTGCTTTCCTAAATGGATTCATCCATGAGGAAGTCTATGTGGAACAACCACCTGGGTTTGAAGACCCAAGGAAACCAGACTCAGTATTCAGACTCAAAAAGGCCTTATATGGTTTAAAACAAGCACCTCGAGCTTGGTACGACAGGCTGAGTAAGTTTTTAATTCAAAACGGTTTTGTGAAAGGTAAAGTAGACACTACTCTATTTATCAAAAGAGAAAGCAAAAGTTTTGTGCTAGTTCAAATATATGTCGATGATATTATATTCGGATCTCCTAATGAAAGTCTATGCAAGAAATTCTCTAAGACTATGCAGGATGAATTTGAAATGAGCATGATGGGTGAGTTAACCTTCTTTCTCGGGCTTCAAGTGAAACAACTGAAGGAATGAACTTTTATTCATCAAGAAAAATATGCTAATGATCTCATCAAAAAGTTTGGACTGAACAATTGCAAAAAGGCTGAAATACCAATGTCAAGTTCCTTGAAGATAGACAAAGATGAAGGAGGAAAGAAAGTCGACCAGAAGCTATACAGGAGTATCATTGGCTCACTTCTTTATCTTACTGCTTCTAGACCTGACATTTTGTTTAGTGTTTGCATTTGTGCCAGATTTCAAGCAGACCCTAAAGAATCTCATTTAAGTGCTGCAAAGCGTATTATCAAATACATTGCTTCAACTTCAAGCATCGGCCTTTGGTATCCTAAAAAGGGAGACTTTACTCTTCTTGGATACTCAGACGCAAATCTAGTCGGATGCAGAGTTGATAGAAAGAGCACCTCGGGTACCTGTCAACTACTTGGAGGCAGGACAATGTCTTAGTTTTCAAGGAAGCAAAGTACAGTAGCTCTTTCTACAGCAGAAGCAGAGTATGTAGCTCTCGGAAGTTGTTGTTCACAAATTCTGTGGATAAAACAACAGCTAAGAGACTTTGGAATTGAAGATTCATGCACGGAGATTAACTGCGACAACACCAATGCAATCAATCTTACTAAAAATCCAATTCTTCACTCAAGAGCAAAGCATATAGAGATTCGACATCACTTCATTAGAGATCATGTTCAAAATGGAGAAGTTTCGATTCAGTTTGTTGACTCAAAGAACTAACTAGTGGATATATTCACAAAGCCTTTGGAGAAAAATCAATTTGAAATTATCCGTTCCAGACTCAACATTTTGAGGTTTGAAGAAATTAAAGTCTAGAGACTCTCAAACTCAAACAAACAAGACTTTGACTGTAAGTTATTCTCTCTCTCGAATCTCATCTTGAAAAGGTACGATTATCAACCGTGTTTGATTATTGCTATCTTTAATTGACGTGATTATTGCAACGTTTCCTTTTCGAAAAAGAAGTTATTTTTGAAATGACTATTTTCTCGAAAAAGGCAGTTATTTTTTGAAAATGCATCTTTTTATTTTCTTTTATGACGTTCCGTATACCTCTTTTTAACTGGTTATGCACTATTGTTTCTTCTTCGCTTTACTCTCCAAAAACCCTAAGAAAGCATCGATCTTCCATTCATGTTTTCTTCCCTTGTTTAATCTTCGAAAAAGTTGTCATCTTTCTTGGGAAAGTCAAGCAAGGAATCTTTCAAAGACTGAGAAAGATGTCGTCTTCAAGAAAGTCTTCGAGAATCGCAAGCAGGGGACCACGGCGAATGAGTGAGGGGCCTATGCACTTCGATCTCACCGAGGAAGAAGAGTCTCCAAATCAGCAACAAAGCCCACAACATTCTCAGCAGCGTCATTCTCCACCAACTAGTCCACAGGGTGCTGGTCATCAACAAGAGGAAGAAATCGTTGAAGACGCAGATCCTATAAGAATTCAAAGGCCCTCTTTTATTTATAAGCTTTACCGTGCTTTAGAGAAGACTGGTACTCTATTGAACTACGTCGATGAGTTTCTTAAGGACAAAGGATATGGGAATGAGTACATCTTTTTGCGAAAAATGGAAAGTTTGGGAATTGCTCCTAAAGGGGTGGCAGAAGAAACCCTTGCAAATATCCCAAGTGATCCGCGTGTTGGGGGATTTAATCCGATAGATGGAAATGATGATGACAAATTGTACAGCCAATTTCAACCGAGAATGGGTGTTGCAGCGAAAATTCGAGGAAAAAGGGAGAGTTGTTTAGATCAAAGGAACATAAGGTTTTATACTCAAAATTGTTGAAGCGTGGGGTGATAAACCCTAGGAGTGTGGATTTTGATTTCCTTGATGCTGTAAATGTCAATTTGAGGGAAAAGTTCAGTTTTCTTCAACTTGAGAAGTTCTGTTCTGACACCACAGAAGCCCATGCTGAATTAACTACATATTTCTATTCAAATCTTAGTTTCTTGGATGTGAATAGAATATCTTTTAGTGTTCGAGATCAGGACTTTGTGGTATATTGGCGGATGTGATTGGGGTTGAGAGAGGAAGATATCAACCGATCAATGTTTCTACTGCTCGTGCCACATTGGAGCTTGTTAAGGATAGAAGAACAAAGGAAAAGATTTCCTACTTGAGGATGAGTGCGTTTAACATTCTGCTTCACAAGATTGTGATCAATTGCCTCAAACCGAAATCAACTTCCAAGACTGATGTTTCAAGTTCAGAGGCAAAGCTGATGTATGCCATCATTAATGGGAAAAAGTTTTCTCTTCCTCACACTGTTATGTTCCACATGTATAGAGCAGTGGTGAAGGACATAGGTCAACTTCCTTATCCAGGTCTTGTGACGAAGTTATTCAGACATCTGAATATTCAGCCTCCACAAATTCTTTGTGTTAGATCGTGTGATCATATGGTGGTAGGACTGAAAATGGTGACTAAAATGCGTCTGAAGGAACTAAGCAAGGCGTTGGAGAAATTCAAGGAGAAGACTCCTGTCAAAACTCATCAAATCTCTTCTGCAACAAAAAGAAAAGGGAAGGAGCCCATGGTTGCTCCATCCAAGAAAAGAAGAGCTCTCATCGTTGAAGATGAAGATGATGATGAAGACATCACCATTTCTGCAATGGCATTGAAGAACTAAGTCGTCCTATTCGCTCAATGGAACGAGAGAAAGACTCGAGAGGAGAGAGAAGACTCAAAGAAAGAAGAAGAAGAAAAAGAAGAAAGAGAAAGAAAAAGAAAGAAGAAGAAGAAAGAGAGCTGAAGAAAAGATGCGAGAGAGGAAAGGTTTGAAAAAGAAGAAGAGAGAGAAAATCAAGAGGAAGGAGAGCCTGAAAACACTCTTCTCTACTCGAAGGCATGGAAACAAGGGGAGATCATGAGAAAAGATAAATGTCCTCATATCCTGCTACCAGTGAGGGAGTCAGCCGCTCTCCAGTAGATCCAGAAGACATTTATGCCTCTCAATTTCCTGAGGAAGAACATGATGCTTCATCGCCAAATCTGCGTGATTATGCTGATCTGCCATCGTCTGCCTTTACTCCATCAGATCGTGCCGAAACCAGTACGCAGATCGATAATTCAGCAGATTTTCGCAGAATTCTGGATATTCTCTTGGAAATGCGAGGTCAAATATATGCTCTGGGATGCGAAGTTCAGAATTTGCAGAATGCAGGTCAAGCTTCTTCAGGTTCCTTGAATGATCAGATCCAAGCCATTTCTCTTCAGATTCATGCTAATGCTAAGGGTGAGGAGGTTGCACAACTGAAGGAAGACTTGAAAAGGCTGGAAGGCATCGTTCAGTCAATGGGAGATTTCCAGCTTGTTCATGTTCCCAAGCAATCTTGACTCTATTTCATTTTCATCTCAACCTTTTTTATGCTGACAAAAAGGGGGAGAGATGCAAGATCTGAAACTTTGAACTTTTTAATCGTTTGGATTGTTGGACTTGGATTGTTTTGATGTTTGACTTTACTTTTGTGTCTGGATGAGAATTGAATTTGGATTTGACTGCTATTGATATCTTATAGATGGCTTTATCACATATAACACTAACCTATCTTCTGTGGTTGCAGATTCTACTGTTATTATTCATTTAGCCATTTATTTTTATAAGATATGCATATTTGTTTGAGTAATGTTTTGCAGGTCAAAGTTATCCAAATCTGCAGGAAAGTTTTGTCACCATCAAAAAGGGGGAGATTGTTGGAGAAATCTTCTTGAAATGTTTTGAAGCTGACAAAACGTTTCCATCAGTCTAGTCTGAAGGTTTGCAGACTCTGCTATTTAAAGTCTGAAGACCTCCGGACAGCCAGACTCAAGACTCAAAGTCTATTCTCATTGACAGTTTCTAATCCGTTGAAGAAAGGCTATCCAGAACTGGATGTTTCATTAAGGATGTGACCTTATCGACTGGAGAAGATCTCTTGGCTGGATATGACATAACGGAATCCTTTATTTGATCATGATTGATTCGGAGATTAAGGATCCGATGATTGGCGAAATATTCTTGGAAGGTTCTACTTATGGAAACCGAGATCCTGATTGTATGGGCGAACATGATTGATGGGCTATCGACATGTTCCTTTAATAGCTCGAATGATCTTCCTAATTGATTCCGTCCAACGGGTAGATTGGAGGAATTCCTTTGGTAAGTGCCAACGGGTATGATGGCATAAAGGAGTATATAAGGAAGATGTTCTAGTTGTTCGAGGGTGTGCACGATAGAAGAATTCCAAAGTCTGAAGCTCCTTGTTTTTAGTCAATTCATTTGAGCGAAATCTTGTACGCAAAAGAGTGTTTATATTCGTGAGAAACCTTGAGGAAGTGTGGTAGAATATCTACACTGTGGAATCAAGGAAGAACTGTGCTGTAACATCTCTTTTGTTCATAGTGAAATCCAGCCGGTGGGTTGTCAGTGCGGAAGAGTGGACGTAGGCTTGGATAAGCCGAACCACTATAAACCTTGTGTTTAATTTTCTCTTCCCTACTCTTTACTTTACTTTGATCGTAATTCATTTTGTTAATCAAAAGAGAACTTCCTTTCTATCGTCTGCCTAGTATCGCTGTGGTATCTCGAGAAATTGTTTTTACACCTATTCACCCCCTCTAGGTGCTTATACTAGCTATCTCATCTTCAATTCCAAAGTCTCTTAACTGTTGTTTTATCCATAGAATTTGTGAACAACAACTTCCAAGAGCTATATACTCTGCTTCTGCTGTATAAAGAACTACGGTACTTTGCTTCCTTGAAAAACAAGATACTGTCATGTTACCACGTAGTTGACAGGTGCCCGATGTGCTTTTTCTATCAACTCTGCATCTTGCTAGGTCTGCGTCTGAGTATCCTAGAAGAGTAAAGTCTCATTCTTTAGGATACCAGAGACCTAAATTTGAAGTAGATGCAACGTATTTGATGATGCGTTTTGCAGCACTTAAATGAGATTCTTTGAGATCTTATTGAAATCTGGCACAAATACAAACACTAAACAGAATGTCAGGTCTAGAAGTGGTAAGATAAAGAAGTGAACCAATGATACTCTTGTATAGCTTCTGGTCAATTTTCTTTCCTCCTTCATCTTTGTCCAGCTTCGAAGAACTTGACATTGGTATGTCAATCTTTTTGTAATTCTCCAAGCCAAACTTTTTCACAAGTTCTTTCGCATATTTTTCTTGGTGAATGAAAATTCCCTCCTTCAATTGTCTTACTTGACGTTTGAGAAAGAATGATAGTTCACCCATCATACTCATTTCAAACTTATCTTGCATAGTCTTAGAGAATTTCTTGCACAAATTTTCATTAGGAGATCCAAAAATAATATCATCAACATAAATTTGAACAAGCAAGAAGATTTTGTTTTCTCTTTTGATAAACAATGTAGTATCTACTTTACCTTTAACAAAGCCATTTTTGGATTAAAAACTTACTTACTCTGTCATACCAAGCACGAGGTGCTTACTTTAGACCATATAGCGCCTTTTTTAGTCTAAATACAGAGTCTGGTTTCCTTGGGCCTTCAAAACCGAGAGGTTGTTTCACATAGACTTCCTCTTGGATAAATCCATTTAGGAAAGCACCTTTGATGTCCATTTGAAATAACCTGAAATTCTTATAACAAGCAAAAGCAGTCTAATTGCTTCTAACCTTGCTACTGGTGCATATGTCTCATCATAGTCTATCCCTTCTTCTTGCTTATATCCTTTGGCCACGAGTCTTGCTTTGTTCCTTACAACTTTTCCTTTCTCATTCATCTTGTTCCTAAAAACCCATTTAGCTCCAATGATAGATTTTCCTTTCGATTTAGGAGTCAATTCCCAGACATCATTGATACTGAATTGCCAGAGTTCTTCTTGCATAGCTTCAATCCAGCTTTCATTAGATAAAGCTTCTTCTATGCTCTTGGGTTCTATTTCAGAAATAAGAGCCACAGCACTAGACTTTTCACACATTTTGGATCTTGTGCAAATTCCTTCATTAATATCACCAATAATGAGATCTTTGGGATGACTGGACTTATGCTTCTAGTTGCTGGTTGATTTGTCAGACTATTCAATATTTCCTCCATTTGAATCTTCGATGATCAATTGTTGCTGGTCTTCTGAAGTCTGAGCTACTTCTGAAGATTTAGACTTTATAAAGTCTGGAGTGGGTTCAGATTCTTCAGGTTGAGTCTGAATCGATTGATTTTGCATAAAGTCTTGAAATTTGACATTCATCGATTCCTCCACAGATTGAGTTTTTTTGTTGAATACTCTATAAGCTTTGCCGGTGGTTGAATATCTAAGGAAGATGCCTTCATCTGATTTTTCTTCAAACTTACCAATTCGATCATTTGCATTTTTCAATATGAAACATTTACATCCAAACACACGAAAATAGGAAACAATCGGATTCTTCCCTTTGAACAACTCATAGGCAGTTTTCTCCATAATAGGCTTTAAGAAGACTCTATTAATAATATAGCATGCTGTAGAAACTACTTCAGCCCAAAAATGAGAAGAAATGTTACTTTCAATTAGAAGAGTTCTAGCCATTTCTTGCAAAGATCTATTCTTCCTTTCCACAACTCCATTCAATTCTGGAGTATAAGGAGAGGAGAATACATGCTGAAAACCAGATTCATCACAAAATTTAACAAAATCTTGATTTTCAAACTCACATCTATGATCTGTTCGTATACTGGAAATAACATACCCTTTCTCATTTTGAACTTTCTTAGCAAATTTTATAAAATAAGAAAATGTTTCAGACTTATTTGCCAGGAAATATACCCAAGTGAATTGTGAATAATCATCCACAATTACTAGGCAATATTTCTTACCTCCAATGCTCTGAGTTCTAGTTGGTCCAAACAGGTCCATATACAAGAGCTGCAGAACATGATTAGTAGACACTTGATTTATTGGTTTGAATGAATTTCTTACCTATTTTTCCAAAACACATGGTGTACATAGATCAGACTTTTGGTATGTCAGATTGGGTAGTCCACGAACAAGCTTCTTGTAGAGATCTTGGTTATTTGCTTCATGTTGATGTGCCCAAGCTTTCTATGCCATAGATTTGCTTCCTCTTGAATTGAGATTACACATTGGGATTTTTCTAGTTTAAAAATATCCAAGAGATAGATATTCCCATGTCTTCGCCCCGTAAAAGTCTAAGAGGAGTCTTTACTGATTCCTGAACATATTATTTCTTGAAAGTTGATTTTGAAACTGGTGTCGCACAGCTGGCTAATACTTAGCAAGTTGTAGTTGAATCCTTCTACTAAGGAAACGTTACTGATCGTGAGACTTCCAATCTTTACAGTTCCATATCCCACAATTCTTCCTTTGCTATTTCCTACAAAAGAAACTTTTCCACAATTAACTTGCACAAGCTTTACAAAGCAGTTTGAGTCTCCTGTCATATGTCTCGAGCATCCACTATCTAGGTACCATTTAACATTTTTCTTGATAGTGGCCTACATTAAAAAAAGAAACTCAAGCTTTCTTTGATACCCATATTTTCTTGTGTCCAGTGGAGTTAGTGTGATATACAGTCTTTGCCAAAACCTTCTTCACAGGTTTCCAAACCATAAGACATTATTTCTCAAAGTGTTCTGAGCTGTTACACTTAGAACATTTAAGAGTATTGTAGCCTATAGGTTTTACAAAAAAATTTTGAAAATGATTTTTGTAAGAATCTTTTGTAGGTCTTTGTTTAATTCTTTCCTTTACCTTAGGAAAATCAATTAGAGGAATGGTTTCAACAGTCATTCCCAAACCTAACTTGTTGAAGTAAGGTCTTTGTGTAGAAATAATTTTTTCCAGTTTCTCAGATCCTATAGAAAACCTTTTAGAAATGCTTGAGATATCATTTTTCAGGAATGCATCTTCTTTTGAAAGATTATCTGCATTTTCTTTTAAAGTAATAACACTTTTGTCTAATCCTTCGACCTTTTCTTTCCAAACAATTTCCTGTTGCTTTAGTGCAGAATTTTCCTTTTTAAGTTCGGAAATCCTCTTGAGAGAGGTTTTAAGGCTAAGACACAATTCATCAATATATTTAGAAACTTTAGTAGGAATTTTTAAATTACTTACCTCGATTTCATTGTTTGAGCCTGAGTCTATCTCAGAGTCTAAATCTAAGTCTGATTGTGCCATGAGACAAATATTGGCATAATCATCATCACTTTCTTCACACTCAGTGCCACTCCAGGTTTCTGCTTTAAGTGTCTTTCGATATTTCTCAGTTTTTTCCTTTATTTCTCTTCAGCAAATGACAGTTGGGTCTGATGTGTCCCTTTTTCTTGTATCAGACTGCATCTTTGTTGGAATCATCATCCTCAGCTGATTTATTTTGTAGCTTTTGAGAACTTTGTTTTTTCGGATTGAATCTTCTTCCCTTTCTATTCAGTTTTTTGAACCTTCTTATCATGAGAGCAAGCTCTTCATCGTCCATATCGTCTTTTAAATATGTGACATCAGAATCATCATTAGATTTTAATGCAATGGATTTCTTACCTTTGGGATCTTCATCTTCGTTGATTTGCTCCACTTCATAAGATTGAAGGGTGCCAACCAATTCGTCAACAGAGAGTGGCATGATTCTTTGTGTCTCTCTTATTGAGGTCTTTATGTGGTTCCAATCTTTGGAGAGCCCACGCAGTAACTTGTTGACCTTCATGGGTCCAGAGATTGGTTGACCTTGGTACTCGAGACCATTCACAATTTCTGTAAAATGACTAAACATGTCAGTAATAGATTCTTCTGGTTTCATCTTGAATGCTTCATATTGACCAAGCAGAATATTGATTCTGGTTTCTTTCACTTGATCGGTTCCTTCATAGGTGATGTGCAATCTATCACAGACTTCTTTAGCTATTTCACAAGAAGATATTCTGTTATATTCAATAGGAGATAATGCACAATATAAGGAATAAATTGCTTTTGCATCAAGAGCTTGTCTCTTGGTTATCTCTTCTTGAGTTATTTCACTAGACTCAACAGCTACCTTTCCTCTTTTTGAGACTGTTGCAACTTTAGGAATGATTCCTTTGTCTACCATGTCCCATTCCAGAGGATCGTTTGATCCTAGGAATGCCTTCATCTTATTTTTCCAAATGTTGTTTTCATTTCCATCAAAATAAGGCGGTCTGGTATTACTCTGCCCTTCAACCAAACCTGGAGCCAACATACTAGCCATGGATCATTAACTCTGAAGTAAAAACACTTCAATTTAAGTGAGTACACAAGCTCTGATACCAATTGTGAAAGCTAGTATGAGCACCTAGAGGGGGTGAATAGGTGCGAAAACAAATTTTGCAAAGTAAAGATTATAATTTTACTTTTAAACCGATTCTATTTAACAATAGATTATGAAAAGGAAATTAGATTAAAAAAAATGATGTTACGATCAAAGTAAAGAGCTTAGAGAAGAGAATAAGAACATAGGGTTTATAGTGGTTTGGCTTGATCCAAGCCTATGTCCACTCTTCTACACTGACAGCCCACCGGCTGGATCTCACTAAAAATCATAAGAGTTGTTACAGAATAGCTCTTCCTTGATTCCACAGTGTAGAGACTCTGCTACACTTCCTCAAGGTCTCACAAAAGTACAAATGCTCTTTTGAGTACAAGTTTTCGCTCAACAATTGAATTTGACAAAGAACGAGGAGCTTTAGACTTTGGAATTCTTCTATCACGCACACACTCGAACAACTGAAACGACTCCCTTATATACTCCTCCATGCCTTCATACCCATTGGCACTTTCCAAATGAGTTCTTCCAATCTACCTGTTGGACAGAATCAATTAGAAAGATTTCGAGTTATATAAGGAATATGACGATAGCCCATCAATCATGATCGCCCATACAATCAGGATCTAGGTTTCTATAAGTAGAACCTTCCAAGTATGCTTCGTCAATCAATGGATCTAAATTACCCGAATTGAAATTAAAACAAATAAAAGATTCCAAGATGCTATCTCCAGCCGAGAGATCTTCTTCAGTCGATAGAATCAAATCCTTAACAAGATACTCAGTTCTGGATAAGTCTTCTTCGACGGTCTAGAAACTATTAATGAGGATAGACTTTGAGTCTTGAGTCTGGCAGTCCGGCGGTCTTCAAACTTTGATGAAAGAGTCTGCAAATCTTCAGACTTTGATGAAAAAGTCTGCAAGTCTTCAGACCAGACTGATGAAAATGTTTTGTTAGCTTCAAAACACACAAGGAGTTTTCTCCAACACGTCTTGCCTTCCTTGACCCAAGACCAGAACTGAAACCCAACAAGAAGCCAAGCACTGTTTGGCCCATTTTGGAGCCCTTCCAAACCCCACTTGGTTCCCCCACTTTGGAGTTTGTGGCCCGTCTTCGTGTCCTCGTCGAAGTGAACTCACCAAAACACTAATCCAGTGAGTTTAAGGAGTTAATTATGCTTAAGGGTTGATTAGTTTAAGTTAAGCATGGTTAGGTGGTTAGTTAGAATAGATTAGCAATTTAAGTATTCGTTATTCCATGTTAGGTGGTTAGAGTAGCGTAATTAGAGACTAGATAAGCTATAGTATTTATCTAGACAAAGTTCAGAATTTTCCGGGCGTGTTTCGTATTTAATTAGGCTTTTCCGGCCTAAGTTGCATTTATTGGTATTTATTAATTAATTTTGGAAATTATTTAATTAATTGTTATTTTTTTGGAAATTAGACCATGATAGCCCGGTGGCCAAAATTTCGTATGCGATTGCAATGGCGTGATTGGTTTATTTAATTGAGTGCTAGTTTGTGCATTTTGAGTGTGAATTGTAATTTTGGGGTATTTATCCCAAAATTTAATAATTTTGGTATTTAATTAGAACATCACCGAGCATCGGTTTACAATGCAAAAAATGTTTTTATCGACTATATAATTTGTGGGATTTTATAAAGTAAAGATATTATAGTTTTGGCTAAGGCCGACCGTGTACCCACACACGATTATTGTTGGTTGAGTAGAATGGTATACTATATTAGCTTGATGGCTTTGATATATTAGCTTAGAGTGAGCAGTATACCCTAAGTATCGCACAGCTTCGGTAAGCAATTAAGTATCGCACAGCTTTAGTGAGCATTAGCAGTATACTATATCAGCCTGCGGGCTTGGATATATCAGCTTAAGGTGAGCAGTATACACTGTTATTAACTTTTGGCGAGCATTTCTATCTATCTTCAGCTTAGGGTGAGCAATCCTTGATGTAATCGAACTTTATAGATAGTATTGAATGAGTTGACCGAGAGATGGTCTTAATGGTATGGAATCGACTGGGTCGATTGTTTGATGACTCGATCTGATTTGATGCTTGAAAGTGCTAAAGTGATTCATTGAATTTATAAATTATACTGACTTGCAGGAAGGAATAGAGGAAAAGGTAAGTCCTCTGACTCGTGCTTGTGCTTAGGCAGCCCTTGGGGCATATTTTCTTCCTAATCAGAACTTAGGGAGTGAACGTACTGAGACATCGTCTCATCCTGTTGTGGGACAACATTTTCAGGTCCTTAGATGGCAGCTCCTCCCAAGCATTTTGGCCAACTAAAGAAGGTCACCGAGCAGAGGTGTTATATTCTGCTTCATGGGAACCCGAGGGGATGGGTCTATGAACTCGTGAGGTCTGTGGTCTGGGTTGATGCGAGTCTACCCCATAAGGTACCCCATTAATACATATCATGGTATCGTCGTGAGCGGAATGGACAGAATGAGGGTCCCATACAGGAGTCTGAGGTCCCTATGTCAGTGCTGGAGGTTGCTTTTGGGAAAGGCACAGCCAACCCACTAGGTTGTTCAGTGGTGCGCCCGAGTCCGTTAGAGCCAGGGACCCGGGAGTATTCAGTCAAAGACTCAACTGATTAGAGGATCCGTTGCCTCTACTCCCCCCCTCCCCTTTTTGTAGACCTTGTATATAGTCAGCTAATATTGTATATGCCATAGCTTAATATGTATATAAAGGTGTGGGTTGGTTTTCGAAAATTGTGGCCCTACTTTTCTATCACATCTTCATGTTGTCTGGGGATTAATTACTCGCCTCCGCATGCACATTAAAATGAATGGGTTGGTAACGCGTCCTAGGACATCATAATTTAATCGACCATCAAGAGATGGGCACGTGCTTGGAGGATTGGGGCGTGACAAACTGCCTCTAGGTGGATTATCTTCCTAATCGAGGTTTAGGGTGTAGACTCGCTGAGACATCATCTCAACCCATCATGGTTTACAATTTTCATGTTCCTAGATAGAGGTACGACACCCACGGTATGGGATCCCACAGGTGATGGATTTTCAGTTCACCGACTTCCCTATTCCCAGGACTAGCCTGACCCGTGAGTTTGTTGAGTCCACGGTATGGGTCAAAGAGGACCAACCTCAGTCGGTACCTCACCAATACATAGCATGGTTCATCAACTTTCCTCAAGGGGGTCGGGAGGGTCCCCTACAGGGTTTTGATGGGCCTCCCGTTGGATCTAGGGAGTGGGAAGTAGGGTACCCTATGGATATCGACACCCCTGACCGTGTCGTGGTGCACCGTAGAGCCCGTAGTTTAGATGGCTCAACAACTCCTTTTGACCTAGACTTTTACATATACTTTTGGGTCTAGACCTTTTGTATATAAACCTGACATGTTTATAAAATGTGTTTGTTTAAATTGGTTGTCCTGCTTTTCTATCCCATGCTTGTTTGTTGTCCGGAGATTGTTTATTTCACTTCTGCCTGTGTATAAAATGAATGGGTCGGCGACGTGTCATGGAACGTCGCAATTTGATCGACCACCGAGGGATATGCGTGCGCTCAAGGTTCAGGGCGTGACAAAAACAACAGGGTGACTCGTAGACTCAGCAAGTAAAATCCATTAATTTCCTAGTAGGAAGATGCCTCACCTATCAACAAGCATATAACTCATCCAAAACATTGGCTGATGACAGATCAATAGCAAAATAAAAGCTTTGTCTTGGATGAAACATGAGAAATCCTCAATCAACGATATGCAAGCATAACCCAATATTCACCCACACCATGAGGAACTCACGCCTCACTCAATATCATGCAAGCATAAACAAGATCCATTCCATAATACAAGGAACTTACGCCTCACTCAATAATATGCATTATAACCAAAATCCATTTCATAAAGTGAGGAACTCATGCACATGAGATTCATATATTAACAGCCGAAATCCATCGACTCTTCCGGAATCCATCGAGCATCCGAAATCCATCGGGCAACATCCCCTAATCCAAGGGTGACGGCGGTCCTCCAACTATGTATCCGTCGGGCATCTGAACTTAATTGGGCAATGTCCCCTAATCCAAGGGTGACAACACTCCTCCAACAATGAGTCCGTCAGGCAACGCCATTGAAATCCATCGGTCAATGGCTAGAAATTAGTTCATCGTGTGACCATTCATCAAGCATCACAATCTAGTTCTTATCTTCACTTTTAGTTTAAGGGCTCAAAGGCATGCGATGCATAAGTGTGTGAAATGACTTACCGAAACCGAGACGTTAAGCATGCCAAGCACGAATCAATGATCGCGACTTGATCCGACATGTTTGAGCACCGATTTAATACCCAACTTTGCTCAGGAACGATATGCCTCAATATCGCACCAATACCATGATAGGACCGGCCCGTCGTGACATGTTCATCGACCTAGTACCAAACTTGGCTCGGGAACGATATGCCTCAATATCGCACCAAGACCATAAAGGGACTGGCCCGTTGTGATATGTTCACCGACCTAAAACCAAAGTTGGCTCGGTAACGATATGCCTTGATATCACACCAAGACTAAGAGAAGACCGATCCGTCATGATCCCACGTATGTCAAGGACGACAAAACCCTTTTTCGGAGCTCGGGGTGTGAACTAGAACATGCACTTGCGAAAGCGATTAGAAATAGTTTTGTAAGGAAATAGCAAGCTTTCACAAAAACACTTTTCAAATAGGTTTGTATCAAAGCAAAAACCAAAGCATATCCGAAGCACATCACACAAGTACACGAATCAGACTTCTTTCAAAGCAATTCAAGCCAAAGCATGAGCCAAGCTCAACAAACAAGAATTGAACTCAATCAAGGAACAAAGTCACAACTAACCTCAAGCAACAACAAGTCAATCAACTTTAGTCAAGGACTCATCACACGCTCGGAATAATGTAACACAACGTCCTAGCCAAATATTAGTAAGTTTTACTTACCACACTTCAAGGAGTTGCCTAGGTGATGGAACAATGTGCAACCAAGCAAACGGGCAAGAGGGGCGTGACCATAAGAAAGAGAGAGAGGGTGACTGTGAGGGTGAGGTTGAGAGAGTGAAGAAGGAAGAGGAAGTGGTGTGTTGTGCTGTGTGAATGAGGGAGGAATGCCCCTCCCCTATTTATAGGCAATCCTAACTTGTTCTCCAAGCCTTAAAAGTCAAGACTTCCTCACTAAGTCAAGAAGCATTAAATGCAAGGTAACTTAGTCACTAAGTCTCGAGGTAGGATAGGGCTTTAGCCTGGTAGCTTGGGACACCTCAACTAGCATTTAAAGATTTGAGTCCAAGCTTGGGTGTGACTCACACCTCCTGAGTGAGAAAAACTGTTTTGAACAATTTCCGAAATTCGTGTCTTTAACTTATCAGATGGAATCAAAAGATTATGATATTTTAATATGTTGTATAGAATACCTTTAAAAAAAATTTCATGAGGAATTCAATTCAAATTCGTGTTGTGGAAAGAGCAGCAAATCATTGAACACAACCCAATAATCTGCCCATCAAGCAGATTCAACGGTCGGAGAGAGAGACTCATTTCGAAATCCAAGTCTTCACAAAGCTCTTTGAAATTTCTATATGATGTAGAAATGGATGTCCTTTAAAACTTTCATGAAAGAAGCATGGTTAAATTTGACAGGTAAAATTTTATAAAAATTCCAGAATTCAACCTAGTCACCGTTTTCACTACACGGGACAGGTTCCGGACAGTGAATGATTGGGCCCTCGTCCCTACCACTTCACCTTAGAAAAATATAAAATTTAATTATGTTTTAGATCAAGTGTTTAGAACAACTTTCATGAATAAAGTTTCTTGAAATTCACACCACAAAAATATGTGTAAAATTGGCAAATAGCGGAGGTCCAATAATTTCGAAAATTAAAGGTAGCAATCTTAGTTGGAAAAAGGAGGCGTCCCACTTGGTCAAGAAGCATTAATTGGCATCCTTATCTCCCAAGTTTCCAACTAGGTCCTAGGTTAGCTTGGACACTTCATCTCAATATTTAATAACTAGAAGCCAAATGTATTCAATTCACTCTTATCTTGTTCAAGAAGGCTTGACTTGCTTGCTCTTTCTTCCAATGGTCCACCTATACCCCACATTTAATGGAGTTTGACATCAATGATGCCATATTTTCCAACTTGGCAAATCTAGAATCTTTGGTCATTAATGAGGGGTCCGTGTATCATTCTTCAATTGGTCCACGTGTGTGCCACCTTTTATAAAACTTCTAAGATATTTTTGACATCCATCATGACCATTGAAAGGTGAAGGAACACCTCATCCTCCTTCATTTAATGAAAGTATTATAGAATTTTCTCTACTTTATTCTTTCCTACCTCAAGAAGGCGGTCTACAAAATTCTATCGTCCGAGTTAGTTCTAGAGCCATAAAAGGGATCATTAGGTGCACCTCGAAAAACTGAATCACATACACCCGAGGTTCAGCCATTACATTCCATATTCGCCCAACCCATTCCTTTGGACGGTCAGTCGGCCAATAGGGTCGATTGTCCTTTGATCGATTCAAGGCCAATCCTAAGGCTACCCATGGCCTAGCACTAATGTTGATGTGTTCATTAGTATGCTGAAGGTAAGCATGCATTGAAGTATGCAGTAATGGACATTTGCATGTAGTGAAGGTATAAGAATATATTTGCCATTGATCTGCCATAAACATTGTATTGCGAGTGTTGTACCTACTAAATTTAGATGATGAGATGTCCTCCTAGTAGAAAATTCAGGATTTTACTTATTGAGTCCATGACTCACCCCGTTGTTTTTCAAAATTGTAGGTATGGAGGAGTTGCAATCTTACTAGAGAAGTTAAGGTTTACTCAGCCTTTTGAATATAGAACATATAGTGGTTGTAAAATAATGTGGCATCCGAGAATTCCGACAACCTGAAATATTAAATTTTTAAGGGACGGAAATTGTCTTTGAATGGCCATGTGGACAATTACATCATCGGCCACGATATTTTATCTCTTGGACCAAACCCCCTATGTGAAATTTGTTATGGGAATATAATACTGATTCCTATATAAAAATCAAATGCCCTAAAGTGGTGTAGGAATTATGGGCTTATTATTGATATTTTTTCTATGGGCTATTTAAATTGGACATGGGACAACTTGGCCCAAAATTTTCGGGCCCAAAGCAAGCCAAGAGGCCCAAACCGTCGGCCCATAGAGGAGAACCGGATGGAGGCCATGCCACCTCCTCCACTTGTCTCCTTGTTGAAGACACTTGTCTTCCTCTTGGAGCCAATTGTCTCTTGCATGCAAAATCTAATGATTGCTAGCCATGAAGCAATCAAAAGGAAGAGGGGGAGGCGGATTGATCGAGGAACCGCCGAGAGAGAGAGAGAGAGAGAGAGAGAGAGAGAGAGAGAGAGAGAGAGAGAGAGAGAGAGAGAGAGAGAGAGAGAGAGAGAGAGTGAGACCGAGCGGGTGAGCGAGCGAGAGATAGAGGAGGAGAGTTCGAGCAAGAGAGAGAGGGGTGAGTGCGGGCCGCAAGGGGGAAGAGGAAGGCCATCTTCCGCCGTGTCCTAGCTACTGCCGTTGACGCCACCTAGTTTTGTTGTCGATCGAACCGTGCCCGGAGCCCCAAGTTGCCGATTTGCTTGTTGCGGTTGCTTTGAACTTGAGGCAAGTAGAAGTTCTTCAATCTATGTTTTGCTTGCTGTTTTATCTAGTGAGGAGTTGGTAGATGTGAGAAAAGGTGGAATTTGGAGCTGCATGTTATTTGTGATGAAGGAGATGAAGCTGGCCGAAGTAATGGAGCAAAAATAGAACAAGTTTTGGTGGATTTCGCTTTTGAATTGAAATGAGAACTCAAGGATTTAGTTATGGTGGATTTTTGGAAAGTAAAGAGGCTGCATTGTGGTGTAATTTGCTTGTAAATCTTGACTGTGGACGTTGGATACCGAGACTCAAAGTGTAGGAATAGTTCTCTTTAGGCTAGTAAACTGTTTTTACAAGAACAGCATGACCACCGGTGATTTCACGATTTTTCTGGAATTTCCTAGCTAAAATTTGACTTCAAGTCCTTTATAAAAGTTGGAGAGCACATAAGTTAGAGTAACATATCAAAAATTTAGCATAAATAGACAAGATTTGGTCGACAAAATGATTTTTATACGAAAATGTTAAATCTGGAAATTTTACAGAACGTCAATAAGGAATACCGGAATTTTCGCTCTTGATACGTAAGTAATGTGACATGGTGTTCTTCACGAAACTTTTTCCTTAAAGTCTCATTGATAACATGTTAAAATTTCACAATTTTTCGAGCTCATTTAGTATTTATTTCGAAATATTTACCAGAACTGTGCATGGTAAAATCGAGTTGTTCTATTTTCGAATTTTCATAAAAATGTCCCAAAAGTGAATATGTTTTGTAATGGTTATGTGATATGATGGTACTGGTTGTGGACATTTGTGCAATATTAAGATTGGATAGTGAATGCATGAAATGGATTGTTCTTGGCATTTGAAAGGATTCTTGAAAATTTAAAATGTTAAATTGTTGCCGTTGGACCCTCGGGTCAATGATGCCCCGGGAGTCGGGATGCCCAAAGGATCGAGTGAGTTGATGCCTTGTGGATGCCCGGTGGCCTTAAATGGCTGAATGCCGGAGGCTTTTCCCCGGGAGTTTCGGGATGCCCGGTGGTATGCTTGTTGGTACATAATTCCGGATGGCCAGGGTAACCATTTTCATGGGAGGTCCTCGAGGTTCCTCGTGATGCCAGGTGGGGTACAAGATACCTGGAGGTGTGATTTGCTCCAGATGCTCGGTGACCCTAAGTGGCTAAATGCCGGAGGCTTTCGTGATGCCTGGAGGGATGCAAATGCCGGAGAGATGCAAACATTGGTCCTCCGGGGATGAAACCCTTTTGAATGATAAAATGAATGATTCTACTATAAATGTGTGTGGTATGGATATAAGACTGAGTGTATGACATGGAACAGAACGCGATATTTCAGTTTGGCCCTATGATTGAAATTTGTCTAGCTTGGATATGTTGTCATCACATTGAAGGATTTCATGATTCTGATACATACCTATTCTCTATTTTTTTTTTTTTTTTTGTCTACCATACTTGAATATGGATATTAATAGTAATGCTTGATATAGCTTGATAAATCTTTTACTGCTGAGTGGTTGTACTCACCCCTTTTGGGAACTAACATTTTAGATTAAGAGATACCTCCGTTACCGGTCACACGTGGTACTTTTTATGACTTACCGTCCGACGTCGAGGTTGAGTGTTCGGAGCACTCCTGTATTGGTGTTCATGGATTAGTATTCATCCGTGTTCGAGTTTTTGCTATGTATGATGTGGGTCTACCTGATGGCCCCGTAGTCCAGGAGTTCCTGTCTGTGCATGTTCGTCACGACGGGATCATGATGGGAATGTTGCCGCCATCGCCAGTTGATGGACCGGGCTGGGTGTGATTGTGCGTGTGATGGGTAGCGGATGACACTTTTTGGATAGCCGACACTGGATGATGGATTGGTGTACATGACTGCTGTGGGGTCGGGTACTTTTGGTTATAGCCGAGCTTAGTAAAGCCTTGGCCTTTTGATGTACCAACTCTTAATGTCCAATCAAATTATGTAAATAAAAGTTGTTCGGCTCTAACTTATATATATATGTATGTATGTATGTATGTATGTATGAAATGTGTAGTTGGTGTGCATTGCATTGTATTATTTAGTTTGAGTATGGGTTAGGGAGATGTCGAATATGCTTCCGTTATATGAACTGCGCTGGGACCGATTAAAAAAAATATATATAAACCCCCAGGATATACAGACCCACTAAAACTCTATGGTATCGGAGTGAATATTGCCAAGTCAAGTGAAAGGTAAGTGAGCTATGGCGACTCTAACGGTTCAGGGGCCGTTCGTGGGGTGCCACAAATAATGGCCCCTGATAAATAAAAAAAGGCTTGTACATATAATTGATGTAATTGTATGTTTGCAAATGGTTGTTTTTCTGGCTACTTGTTGTCATCTAAGTATTAAATGTACGCTTCTGCATGTACTTAATTAAAAGATAAAAAGAAACGGGACGGCGACGCGCTTAGGACGTCGCAAAAATAACCCTTGCTACTCAAGACCCTAGAGATGGAGTCGAGTCGTTACAAAATTATTATGAATCATTATAGCAACTTCCAATACATGTAAAAAATTATTTGAGAACTTCTACCAAGTGAGTCTTCGGGTTCCGATTGGATTATAAATGACCGTTGCGTTCAAATTTCGTAAAATAAGAGTTAGCTAGGAAATGTCTATTGCGAGAGAGAACCATGACTTACCTTTAAAAATATTAGTGGAGATGGAGAAGTTGCTGCATAATATTGTGGAGACAAAAAAGAAAAATCAAACCCGTTTAAAATTTGAATGTGAGATTTACTAACCACTTTAAGGAATAAAGAGTTACTTTTTAATTTTTTATGAATTTTGCAGCTTTTGACTTCTTTTTTTTTTTTTTTTTTTTTTTTTTTTGGTGACCGAGATCCGCTGGAGCTTGCCCTTGTCGGTTTACGCTGATTTGGGGTCTCACGGGCCTCCATGGTGGAGGCCCAACAACGACTATACCTCGGGGGAAATTAATCCAGCAACCCACCACCAAGGCCCCCCACTTTAATTGCTAACAACGCAAGGTTTCAAACCCTTGACCTCCTTCGTTGGAGGAGAGCTCTCAACCAACTATGCTGCCCATGAGTGGGTAGTTTTTGACTTTTGTATATTATGAAATGCTTGAAACATTCCAAATATTCATATATTACCGTGTAGAACAATATATATCGAGTTTTTTCATTATTTTTCGGATCTTAAAATAATTGTTATTTAAATTTTTTAGAGAAAGTCCTAACTAGAAGTGATTAATAGGCAAAAACCAGCCCCAAACTGGATTTTTCTAAGTACAATGTTATTAACCACGTAGACAAGCTAGCTGCTAATTTATGGTAGGTTTTTTTTTTTTTTTTTTTGGGTCAAAAAAAAGTTACTCTTTGTTGTAATTGAAACATATGAGTCACTCTAAAAAAATTACCAGTCTCGGTCTCAAATATAGATACTGCTTGCTCTCCCAAAGTTAAAAGTGTACAAACCGGGATGAAAATTAATTATGTTGAGGAGTTGCTGAGTAAATCAACACGAAAGAGTTACTTGACACTTTTGAGGAGACTTGCCGAAAGTTACGAACCACTTCTAGGGACTCGAATTCTCCGTCCCAATGTGGCCGGCTTCAGGGTAATGCATTTGGTGAAGAAGAACGACTGATACACAGTTTCATTATTTCCCGAGTCCTCAAGTACAACAAGTATTGAAATAACTCCCTCACCATCTCGAGATGATGAGCTTTACTTATTTTACTGAAGTGATGGTTAACCAGAGTACACATTCCACCTGAAAGTACTAGTGCATGATCAGTTTGGTAATGCATTGTGCTTCGGAAGTCTGTACTAGCTCTGCTATGCCGAGATGTGCCATTAGAAGCCAAATATGGCTCAGAAGCTCTCCTCCTCTGCTCAGGCTCTCGGAGTGTTCACGGCCTCTGCTTTTGCAAGCCGCATAAATCAGAAACTTCACCCAAACCTTGCTGATCAAGTCCCATTTCTTGCCAAAGTTTTCTGATCCAATGTTATTCAACTGGGACGCAAGATGGCAAGCATCAAACAGCACCGACCTGCTGTTGCCACTGCGTATTTTCTCGGTGGGCAGGTTAGTTCCTACTTGGAGCAGAAGATGGCAGACTTCGCATAGATGGCACGACTCTGATGACTTGTGCGCCTGTTTGCAGCTTTGAATACCATTGTGGACATGTTTCTGTTTCTTGAATAATCTGATGCTGGTTTTATTTTTTGACAACACCGGTAGTTTGTCCTCGAAGAACTTCTGAGCATCGATGGACGTATCTTCATACCGAAGCAGCCCTATCCCTGTTGGCAACATGGAAGGATGGAGTACTAGAAGATAGAGCATGTACCGAGAGATCAACTTACTCATCTTGAAATTCGTGACATGTTCTGGCCTCTCTTCCTGCCTCTTGTGGAGGTCATTGTAGTAGCAGAGCTCAGTGGCGATGTGCCAGATGAGGATACTCTGGTCGAACTCCATATCTTTCACACTCCAGTTCAGGTGACCATTGTTTGACTTCATCAGTACTTCGCTAGCCTCCAGCTCAAGACTTGTCAACCGGCTTCTCAATGTTTGGTTACTTTCCAGATTAGCGACCGTATCCCTCATGTGATGGAAGGTCCGTTCTTTGATGTTTTTCTTGAACTCTTTGTAATCAATGGAGAAGTTCTTCACCAACTTCTCGCTTAGCTTGGCGAGCTTTGGAAATTTGCAGAAGATCCTGTTTCTTTTCCTCATGGAAAATCCCAAGAGGCTGAACTGAGCCACGAAGTTCGAACATCTTCGGTTCGGGCAGAACCGGTGAAAAGCCACGACTGATGAAATTATGGATCTCCCAGGTCTCTGAAGCCGCCAGTGGTCAACCCAATCGGATGAAATTGCTACAAGAATCGAGTAAATCTCTATAAGTATAGCCACACTAATTAGTAAGAAGGTGATACAGATATCAACTTTGGGGTAATCCTTCCTATCCTGTAAGGAGAAGAATACCAACACTGTACACGGCACCAAGAGATTAATGACCCAACGAATGATGCCCCAACCACGGTTCAGCAACAGTGCCTTGGTGTAGAGCCAATCGTACATGAACCCGAGCTCAATCTCCACAATCCTAAAAGCTATCGCCGAGTCCATGGCATTGTTCATGAACATTCGCTTACTGGCCTCCAGGTCGCCAGAGTTGAGGATAAGGCCAACGAAGAGAACCTTGAAGATCTTGAACAACTCATAGGCTTTGACCAGAGTTGTGGCTTTCTCTTCGTTGCTGGCTTGACCGCTGTTCACTGAGAGGTCCTCCGGAGCTGGAACCTCTATGACCTCGTCAATGCCGACTAGGTAACCCTCCTCTGTCTTCACAGTGTACTTATCCATTATCCTGGGGTATATGGGACCAAAATCATGAAGTGAAAGCATCGAATCTCGAAGTCGATCTTGGCTTGCCAAGTACAAACACAGTGTCCTCTCTACATATTTGATGAACCCCACCAGAATCATGCCAGCTGCTAATATCGATAGTGTAGACCCTGACAAGGCCATGAAATAAATGTAACAAGCTAGTCCTACCTGGACGCAAAGCCGCGCCAACTGCCTTGACCATAGCTCATTGTCCTCCAAGGCATACGCGGTGATTGTGTCAGGCCCCCCCAAGTGGAGGAGAAGGTATGGTGCCCAGAAAGCAGTGATCTGGCTCTTCAGATCGATTGTCCCCTTTGTTTCCTTGATGTTGGCCAGGCGGTTCGAGAGGACGCCGAGTGTGAGGGTCGCGATAGAGTCGGCTGATAGATATGTCGTCCAGACCACTACTCGGATCCAGTACTTGTAAATGGATTTCCTCCGAAAGCCCAGAGTCACAAGGGTCAATTGGAGAAACAAGCTGAGGAGGACAAGAAACCGCAGCTCCCACTCTTTCCACTGTTCTCGAGTGTATGGGGGGAGCAGCGAAAATCCCATTGTTGAAGTCAATGTTGGGACCAAAAGGGGCAACGATCGGGCCACTCTCTCAAAGACAGTCAATCGTAGGATTATAAAGGGAGAGGACAAAGCAAGGCAAAACAGCATTAGCCTTAAATTTACCTCTGCAACATTCTCAAAACAGCCACTCTTTATAACCAATAACTTGATATTGGAATCATATACAAAAGCACTTGCTCACCTCACATAACAATACAGGAATGAAAAAAGCAATATGCTTTTGGAAACACCTAGGACACACTGCTTGCGACACCACTTTTGAATGCATAATTGTCAAGCAATTCTCTGCATTTGCGCAAGGATGAAGTAAAGTGACAAAATCAGATTCCGGCATTCGTACAAGCATGATTATAATCTGCTTTCATTGAGAAGATTGAAATATAGGCCTAGAGTTAAAGTCTGGTTTCATTGTGATCTTAACGCTTTGTCTGGTATGCCCCTCTAGCCCAACATGATCCATGGGAATATAAAAATAACCCACTTGGGTTGCTATAACAAGTAAAGACACGCAAAATGGCCAAAAAGTGGGTGCTAAATGCTCACTCCAAGTTGAAGCGATTCCGATGCATTTTGTTGATTGCTTCAATTTCCAACCAGCATATTATTATCGTCGATACTAATATCGTATTAAATCCTGGAATAAAGTCATTGCTAAGATAAAACAACGCATGAGAGCCCAGCTGACGTGCTTTATGACCATCATGATCGTGACTTGTCGTCCATATCTGGGCATGGGGTCTGCAACACTCACTAAACAGTTTTCTTATGAGCTGAACATTTTTCGTCCTCCACATACTGTCACGCGAAGGACACAACCGGTGCGCCACCTTTAGGTCACCTTAATTAAACCCTTAACATTGCACATAAAGGCTAGAAGCATGCGACTAGGAGCCTATGAAAATCTCAAAGCCCAAATATTCATAACCTCAAAATAAGTTTTATTTTTCCCTAGAGCGAAAATGATGTCATCAATATGACAATTTTTATAAAGCACCACTTTAGTGTTAAATCTTTTTTAACAATCATTTGAAGTGCCACAATTTTTTAAAAATGATCATCTAAGTGAGCACGATGACTTGGTTTGCCAAATATTTGGCATGGCTCGTTGAAGTCACTTAAATGGTTGCTTTAAAAAGTTTTGGCACTAAAGTGAACAGTTTTGGCATGAAATGGATTCATAAAATTGTTGCTCTAAAATTTTAAAAACTAGAGCTAGCCAAAAGCAAAAATCACAAAGAAAATATTCTGATTTTGACACTTTTTTGCTTTTGAGTATTTTTCTTTGTTTTGTTAGACTCAAAAGCAAAATCATTGAGCAAACATTCTCTTAAACTAGTTTCATCTAAAGGATAGAAAGTAAAATTTTTTCACCTCCGGTAAGTTCGTATTTATTTCTTCTCTGACCTTGCTCCATTCTTAGATTGAACAATAAAGCTTCAAGCATAGTGGAAATGGATTACGGTGCGTTTGGTTCAGCTTTGCAAAATACCTTTGCATAGATGCCAAAAATCTTAGATTAAAGGGGCTTCACAAAATGCAAAGCACTATTTGCCAAAAACTTGTAAAGGAATTTAAAAAAAAAAAATAGAGAATGAAAGTGGAAGCACAAATCGACGAAGATTGCACCTCAAGTGAAGCCTGAAAAAGAGACGACCGCCTGTGGCCAAGGTTCCACTACCTCATGTGAACCTCTACCTTTGCGACCAGCGCTACTATCAAGCAAAGAGAGTGTATGAGAAAGAAAATAAATAGTGTTTCTAGAGGGCAAAAATGAGATACACAAATATAAGTGAGGGCATGATTGGAAGGAAAAAAGTCATTAGACACCACGGTAATGTTGCGAAAATGCTGAAAGTGCTCCCCACCTACCTTGAACATTCAGCTTTGCTGATGCGCTTCCAAATGCTCTCCAAAAAATTTATTAGACGCCCTAACTTTTCCTAAGGGATTTTAGAGGACCAAAGTCCCTTGAGCTGAACCAAATGCACTTCTCTTTGATTAATTGCGAGGATAACATTAAAGAATGTTTGGAAACTAATCTAACCAAATGTCTTAATTTTGAAAGATCGATGTGTTTAGAAATGTTGTTTGATATATATATTACAGATCATACAATTTTGAAACATCCCAGGTGAAAACTTTAGGAATGTTAATACCAAAATTTTTTTAAGATCATTTATGTGCAACAATTTTTATAAAGCAGTACTTAAGTGATCGATAAAAAAAACTTATGCGGCTCACTGATGTCACTTAAAAGGACACTTTTAAAAAGATTTTACACTAAAATGATCATTTATAAAATTTTGGCAACAAAGTATGTGCCTTGCAATCATTATGGCACTAATGTCATCCTTATCCCTACTTGCCAAAACTTCAAAATTTAGGTCAACTTTATTTAGAAAATAGTAAGTGCATACTTGAATCTTCCCCTGATTTTTCCCTTATTCGAGCAATTATCAAAATAAAAGTATGCATAATTTGATTTCCAAAAAATTATGAAAAATGGCATGATTGCAATTGCAAATGTCCTCAATGTCCCTATGTGGTTTCTAGATCTGTCAAATTTCAAATGTAAAATAATAAAAAGTCAGAAATAAAAGCCATATGCTAAAAAGATCGATTAAATATCCTCATGATAAAATGCTCGAGTTCTTGGCCTGATGCTAATAAAAAGTTATATAAGAATGATATATCTTTTACACATTAAGGGAAACCAGGTTTTACCTCGCTCTTAATAAGCTTCATTCCAAACTTGTTCTCAAGTAAAATAAAGTTCTAAAGCGAAAGAAAAGAATATTAAGTATACGCTCGGTTTCATATCCCTTTCTCAACTAATTTTCATCACACACACCAACTCGTGAAAATCAGAGTCCCTTACCGTTTGGATGTGTACAAATGAGGTTGCATATATACCTAATTCTGCAGAATGTGAGGCCGTCTAGACCTCCCTTTTTAGAGTGCGTTGGGCTTCTGCATGCGTTTCACTTTTATTTCTTAAGCCCGTGAGTCGGCCTCGCCACTTTCATAGGATTTATTTCTAGTTTATTCTTTTTTGAGGAAAAAAAAAAAAAAAAAAAAAGGCATCCGCACAAGGCCTGAATCCCACGCCGCTTAGGAATAAACAGGTAAAGTAAGATTTCATACACGTCTGGTTCCAAGAAAGGTGAAACCGTCTGGGCCCCCTCTTTTTGGCGTGTCTTGAATTTCTGTATGCATTATACTTAATGCATTTTACCTAAGCTTTTCACCTACAAAAAACATTTTCCAAAACCGAAAATTGTAACTCCCTGCTGAAACTCCACTGCTCTTCTTCCATCATCCGCAGGTTTATCTTTTTGCTTTGTCTTTCACAAGCTGCTGCAAACATCAATCTTTCATATTGCAAAATATGCACTTATTTAGTTGTTTTTATTTAGTGCATGAGTTTTGTTAAATGAAATCACGCAGGCAATGGTTGGTCCCAAATCCCAACCTTTTGTCATTTACTTAATTGAGTGTTCATATTCATTACCACTTATGTTGTTGTACACACCTGATCTATCCAAAATGAAATTCTAGCAAAGAAGTTATAAGGTCCAAAGTTAGCTCGTTGAATATGTAAAATCTGAAAATTGTCATTCATAGATGTGCTAACTTCAAACGGCTTGTACAACTTAACCTGATCTCCGATTAAAATTTTTGTTTTCACGGCTCGCGTGGGCATGGAAGTTTCTATGTTTTAGGTGTTTTCAAGAGATTTTCATAATTTTTGCTATTTTTTTGGCAATTTCGAACAATGATGGATAAATTAGAGTATTTGAAATCCAGCCCTACTATGTGGCTATTGACACTTGATTTTTAGTCGACACGTCATTAAAAGGTAAATAATTGAGATTTGAATTTCTGATCATGACGAAGCCCCATTTCTCGGCCAAAAAGTGTCATTTTTCCATTTCTTTCTTTTACATTGTTGTTTTTAAGCAAATTCTAGTTCATTTTTAAGAAAAAACCTTAAAAGTTGAATGGTTGACTTTCGGGTTGACTTTCAGCCCATTGATCAAAAGTCAACCCCAAGTCAAAATTTGGCTTTTTACTCAAAAAGATGCCATTTAATTTTAATTTCACTTTTGTCAAGTCAATCATTCAAAAATTCAAAGATTTGACTAAGAAATCAACATTTTATGAAAAATCAACTAAATGGTTTTTAGTCAAATATTTGACCAAAAAAATAGGAAAAAATAAAAAAAATGCACAAAAAAATTCTTTTAATTTCAATTTGACTCTTATGTCAAAAATTTCACAAAACTCGATTAAGAACATTGTTTTCCGAAATTTTTCGGTTTTAAGTTCTAAATCGACCAAAAATAAAATTACTTTTATTTTAGTCATAATTATGTGGCACTCGTGACGACCTTCTTCGGCAACCTTCGGCCCTTAAGGTCCGCTATGCCGTTCATTAGTCCTTGTGCTATTTCATTGCGGAAGCAAGTATCCAACTCCATCTTAATTTAAAATGATGCACACAATATATAAACCAGGCACTTTTATTTATTTATATTTCAAGATGACTCCCGTCGGTACATATAGGCCAAAATTCCTATTTCTGCTAGACCAAAATTTGTCTGACCATCCAAAGTCTATCTACACTGTCATCTTGGTATCACGTCCCGGCGTCCAAAAAAATGTTGTCAACCTCCTCGGGTCCTCCACCTACTTGACCCCACTCGAGCCATCATCATCATCCTTCGAAAGCAGTAATGGCCTCACCATACGCCCGTTGACTCGAGCATACAAGACGATGAACCCCATAAACATGGGGCCCGTGAACCCCATAAACATGGGGCCCGTGGTGAGACCGGCGTCCACTGTGAGGATCACCGTAATCCGAATAAATGTGACATCCGAAAAGTCAAGGTCGACATGCTACACCTGGTCCCACTTGAGGTCAATGGGAATGCCATAGAACATGCCGGAAGACGCGAGCTGGAGCGACATGGCTACATCTTTGAAATATGATAGTCCCACGAGGGGTGAGTACGACTACTTAGCATATGGAAGCCTATCAGACCATATTACACAAGTTTACCGCTACTCAATCTACAACATTCTAAATATGCAATATAGCAAGAATGACAAAACTTGTATAATCATGATTAAAAAAGGATGATGCAATATGACATGCCAGAACCTGAATCAACACTTAAAATGATTTCGATAATCAACTTGACTTTAATTCTAACTACAGCCATCTTCCAAAGGGACCCATGTTTGCATCTCTCCAAGCATCGCACATCCTACTTGGCGTCATGAGGACCTTCGGTTCCATATTTCAGTCCCCGGGCGTCTAGAGCGAGTTACGTCGCACCTCCAAGCATCTCGCACACTACCTAGCATCACGAGGACCTCCAGGGCTCAACACTGTCCCCAAGCATCCAGAACGTGTTACATCACACTTCCAGGCATCTCGATACCCGGGGTACCTCCGGGGCTCATCATTGTCCCCAGGCATCCAGAGGCATCATTTTCATGACCCTCCAGGCATCCCGACACCCTATGCATCGTCGCCAGAGGGGCTCAACGGCATCAATATCATTTCCATCCACGGCGGAGCACCTAACAAGTTTTATTAATGTCATCATGCACGTCTAACCTGCACTACTATAGGCGCTTACATCAAAATCGACCATCCAATCGAGGTTCATACTATTTTATATTCGACTTGATTCCAACACTCGCTTAAGGTCTTCTAGCCTCCGGACCCTAAGTGATACATGTCTAATTGCCATAACATTTTGATACTTTCTCGTTTGTCCTCAAACCCGAGCAAAACAAAAATCCAGTCGAACTAACAAGCAACAATTTGGATTTACTAAGAGTTGGCACAATGGTCCTACACTCTCTCTAGGACTCACGGTTTCATGCCCAACTAGGGCTAGCTATGACATCTACAAAGATCATTTTGACACAGTAAGACCGATTAAAAATTAGAGATAGCTCGATTCGACTGAGATGTGTGGTTAAACATGGGTGAAGAGGTTGCCAATCGATTTTCACGACAACTGAGAGTAGCCAATGTGTCAAAGAGGTTCATTGTGGCTCGAAGAAAATCGACCACAGCTCATTTGCACTAAAAATTTCTAAAAGCTACCCGGTAGCCTAGGTCATATTAAAATCACGCCAGATTGAAATTAACCGCGAATTTGAATCCGATTTCACAAATTGAAAGTTTTGTCATGTCACGAGTCATTTTAGGAACGTCGACTCGCTTCGAAGATTTTTCTACAAACCGAGTTTTTGGCGTAAAAAAGTCGTCATAGGGCTATTTTTGACCAGAAAATGCAGAGGACCATTTTTTTATTGTGAATTTGGGATACATGTAGGTTCAATTAGTGAGGAAAAATACCAATTTGATCAAATAATCGATAATGGAATTTTTAGGAGCTGATTTGAATTGATTCAAGGAGGATTTGATGTCCAATTGGATGGGAATCAATGCAAATTCGTATGCCCCCTTAGACCTTTTGGACTACTTCAAGCTTCTAGAAGGAAGCCATGGCTGCTGGAAATGTGCTGTGCAAGCCAGCTGGTGGTGGGGGCCAAGTGAAGAGACAAAAGGATGAGGAAGAGACCATGGAGGGACCCTCCACAACAGCCGATTCCCCCTCCCCCTCTTCTGCTCGTCGATCCTCCCCCTCTCCTCCTTCTTCTTGTATTTTGAAGCTCAGCAAACCCAGAAGAAATTGAACTGCAGCCCCCTCGCCGTTGCAATAGCCCGCCAGGCCGCCGGACCGCTCCTCGCAGCTGCTCGCTCACCCGCATGCCTCTGCGATCACCCTGCCTGCTCGCGTCTCTAGCCATGCCGTCCCGCCCAATTCGTATGTCCAGCGGGTCACCAGGACGTTGTCTGTCACCATCGTGACCGCCGAAGCCGCCTCCTACCTCCGTCGGGACCCGATTTAGCCCCTCTATCCTTCCCTTGCTCGTCTCCACCTCATCCTCACTACCAGCCAGCTTCTTCAGCCAAGAGCAGAACCGGACAGCAGTGGGTCTCGCAGCTGCTGTTAGGCCCGTTTTTGTGGCTTTCCTAACCTCGAAAGGCGGTCTTGCTTTGGAGTCTCTCAAGCCCCGCCGCATCCTTGTCGTTTTGATCCAAGCATATCATTAATCAAGTGAGATTAACTCACTAATCCTTGCTTAGTAATTTAATGACGTTTAAGGGTTGTTTAGTTTAGACTAAGTATGGATTAGGTGGAAAGTTATATTAGATTAGCAATTTAATTAATTGTTATTGCATGTTAAGTGGTTAGAGTAGTGTAATTAGAGCCTAGACAAGCTCTAGTATTTATCTAGAGTGGTTCAGAAATTTTCCGAACCCGTCTCGGCTTTTAATTAGGCTTTTTGGGCCTAAGTTATATTTATTTGCATTTAATAATTATTTTTTGTAATTATTTAATTATATATTTATTTTCCGGAAATTAGACCAAGATAGTTGGTGACCGGAATTTTATGCTGATTGCAGTGGTGTGATCTATTTATTTAATTGACTATTATTTTGTGCAAATTGAGTGTGATTTGTGATTGTGGGTAATTATCCCAAAAATTGATAATCTTGGTAATTAATTGGAAAATTACTGGGCGTCAGTCTACAGCGCCAAAAATATATCTTGGGACTACCAAAACTAGTGGGATGTTCAAAAGTGAAAATATTATATTTTGGCTAAGACCGACCGTGTACCCACACACAATAATTTTTATCGGGTATGATGAAAATGGTTATTTGGTCAACTTTAGGTGAGCAATAATTTATTATCAGCTTTGGGCAAGTAATATACTCTATTATCAACTTTGGGCGAACAATAATTTATCAGCTTTGGGCGAGCAATAATTTATTATCAGCTTTGGGCGAGCAATATACTCTATTATCAGCTTTGGGTGAGCTATACTATCTATCTTCGGCTTAGGGTGAGCAGTCCTAATTTGATAGGACCTTATAGATAGTATTGAATGGGCTGACCACGGGAAGGTTGTGATGACATGTAATCGACCAGGTCGATTGATCGATGATTCAATCAATTGTGATGCTTTGATTGATTGAAATGATTGGATGGTTATTTGAATGATATTGATTGTCAGGAAGGAACTGAGGCTAAGGTAAGTCATCTAACTTGTGTTTGTGCTTAGGCAACCCTTAGGGCATATTTTTCTTCCTAGTTAGATCTTAGGGGGTTGAACTCACTAAGATGTCGTCTCACCCCGTTATAGGATAACATTTCAAGTCCATAGATGACAACTCCTCCAGAGCATTTTGGACAACCTAAGAAGGTCACAAAATAGACATCTTACATTTCGTTACATGGGAGCCTTAGGGGTTGGACTTATGAGTTGACAAGGTCCATAGTCTGGGTTGATGCGAGCCTATCCAAAAAGGTACCCCACCGATACAGATCATGTTACCGCCAAGCTCGAGATGGCTAGAGAGAGGGTACTATACCGGAATCTGGGATACCTCTGTATGTGTTGGAGGTTGCTTTTGGGAAAGGCATAGCAGATCCTTCTCAAGGCTCGATTGTAGACGCAGTAGACCCGGATCTTGAAGACCCCGAAAGTCCGGTGTATTCTACTGAAGGCTCCAGTTGGAGTGTGGAGGCAAATGATGAGGAGAACGAGGACCAATAGGTATTTGAAACCCCCCTATTTTGTAGAACTTATTTAGATATATATATTAGTTTGTATTGTATATAACTGGTTGGGATATGTATATATAAGAGTGTTGTTGGCTTTCCAAAAATTATGGCCCTACTTTCCTATCCATATCGTTGTTGTTTGGAGATTTTTTTATTGCTTCCGCATGTGCATTAAAATGAATGGGTCGGCGATGTGTCTTGGGATATCGCTATTTAATCGACCATAGAAGGATGGGCACGTGCTCAGAGGATCAGTGTGTGACACCAGCCGTGCCGATGGTCATCACGCGTAACAACGATGAAGCCAGGCTAACTAGCGATGACTCAACTCTAAAAGAACCGATACGATCCATCCTAAGATCATCTAAGCTCACGGATCCACATTCGAAATAGTGTCGACCATGCCGACAATTGTCACACACATCACAAGGTAATTCAACCATGCCTTCGACTCAACTTGCCTAGCACAGATCCGTTTACTCCCGTAGCGCCTAGACGTCACATCATTTCAAGCTTGAACAGCAACACACTCATACCAGACCGCCAAAAGAAATCGATCGATGCTAATTCTATCTCATCTACCCAATGATCTACATCTAACTTCGCCACCATGCAACCAGTAAGGGTCACCCCACACCCGACAACCCGTACACACCCGTCTTCCAATTCGACCCCAATTAACAATCGAACAAACGTAATCCCGAATAACCTGCCATATTCGGACTCGGACCCTAGATGATCCTAAACCGGACATATGAGCAAGGTGTCGATATGCAATATAGCACGACAGAACCACCACTTGCCTCGGGTCCTTAGAATGTGAACGGCGGGCACGACTGTGGCAAGGCGAGGCAATGGCAACGCACTGTGAAGCTACTGGCAAAGACCTACGTGGCTGTGGACGGCACACGCAAGCTTTCCTGGTTAGCAGCGGGCTGAGGCGAGACGGTGAGGAGCTAGCGACGTGCAATGGTTGGTGGTTGGCAGCAAGGCACAAGCGGAGCGGCGCAGGAATTAGGTGAAGATCAGCTAGAGATTTTGCTGTTGAGGAAAATGGAACAGCGGCTGAGCAGGGGAAGAAAAAGGCAGCTCCCTCGTTCTCTCCACTATTGACTACTCCGGTCAACTCTTTAAGGCCCTCGGTGGCGTTTGGACGAAGACGGATGGGGGGAAACGTGGCCATCCACTGAAATCTTTGGCTGCCACCTCTTCCCTTTCATGCACAGACATGTCTTTCATTTAGTTGACTACTTGAGTCAACTAAATGAAACCTTCAGTGGTAGTCAACGAAAAGAAACAACTTCATGCGTGCGTGACTGCATGGTGGAAATCCTCGACACTTTTCTTTGTCAATCTCATGTACACATGGGGTCAAAAATGACTTGCACGAAAGGTTCACTTAGCCAGGTACGAATCCGAATGATTGTTAGTCTCGTGTGTGGCTTTGCATGAAGAAAATTTAAGTGAGGTGATGGGCTAATGTGGCATCCCAAAATTCAAGTCAAGCTCTAAGGTATATTAAAGCCTATAATTAGGTAATGAAATTACCCATGGTTTATGTTTTAGCCATTAGTTTTCTTAAGGCTATGTGTTATGTGCTTGTGATCATAAGTTTTTAAATTAGTATTAAAGGATAAATTTATGAGGATGATTTATTCTTTGGCCATGTGAATTTTAAAATTTAAACTCTATAAAAGAAATAATTAAAGATAAATAATTGAGAGTGAAATTGTGGGTTTAATTAGGTTGGGCCTTAGGCCCATTGGCCTCAGCTTTAATGGGCCAATCTAGTCGGCCTAATTAGAGCCGCGGATGGGGCTGCTATCACCGGCCCATTGAGGCCCAAGGAGGTGTGGCCGTCGGCCACAAGGGAGGCCCAAGCCCATGCATGTGTTGTGACAAGTGGCAAGAGGAGATGGCATGCATTGGCCAATTTGAGAGGCAATCTAATGATTGCAAATGATGAGAAATTGGGGAAATAAAAAGGAAAATGAGAGAGAGAGGTGGCCGGTTGATTCGGCCAAGAGAGAAAGGGAGAGAGAGAGAGAGAGAGAGAGAGAGAGAGAGTGAACCGTGCGAGAGAGGGAGAGGGTGCGGCCAAGAGGGAGAGGAAGGAGTCGTCGCCGTTTGCCGTCGTGTGCCGCCGTGTTCACCGCCGTGTGCCGTCGTTCGTTCGATCTAGAGGCAAGTTGGGAATCCACTTTCTACTCTTGCACCAATGTTTTGCATGTATGGTTGGAGTCTAGGATGTTTGGAGGCATGGGAGTGAAGCAAGTGTGGTTTGTTCTTGAGTTGCATGCTGTTTTCGCATGAACTGTTTGAGTCAGAACGTTAGACGTAGTGGGTCGAAAGTTTCCTTTTGGAGGTTTAGGCCGAGTGTGGCTTCATGTCCTGGCCTTTCTTTTGATGTACCGACCCATGGAAACCCATCTTGAAAATATGTAAATAAAGTGTCATGGCTTTGTCTTTATTATGATGTTTAGTGGTGTGCAATTGTATCATGGTTGATGGAGGGTGAGATGGCGATGTATTATTTTGCTTCCGCTAATGAGTCGCGCTGGGACCGTTTCAAAAAAAAAAAAACAAATATGTCTATGATTTTATGACGCTTTGGCATAAGAGATGTAATTAAGTGTAACGCCAGGTGCCTGTGGCGACCCTAGGGGGTTCGGGGTGTCACAGGCGCCCTTTTTTGGTATCAGAGCAAGTGATATCGATGGAGTGATAAGGAGCTTCATTTGGAAATTGAGGAACATGATGACAATGCACACCATAGGATATAAAATGAAATAATTGAAAAACGGTTGATGAGTATTCACTCGTAGATCCCTAGTGGTTAATTTTAAGTTGCCTTTAGGTACCAGTAACATGTATATGTTACTTATGTAGTAGTAGTAGTTGCTTTGAATGGAGGCAGTGAGTCTCAGATTATTCCTGAGGCAATGCTTGGAAATTGTAGGAAAGTCATGGTGCGAGCTGGAAGTGCTCATCTATCAAGGGATGAAGCCTCTGCTGCAAGGGCTAAACCCCGAATGGAAGACATCCTGCAGGCATTGGCCAATATTGGAAATTTGATGGAAAGGCAGGCGCAGCAACAGCCCGGAGCAGAACGCCGTACTCAAGGACTGGTGGAGTAATTTCTGAAGCTGAAGCCACCTAAGTTCAATGGAATGGGAAGTCCTGAGGAGGTGGAACAATGGATTGATGGGATGGAACGAATTTTCCGGTTGTTGGACTACACCGATGCTGAGAAAATAACTTTGGCAGAGTACCGGCTGGAGGGAAATGCAAAATTTTGGTGGAAAGCTTCGAAGGACATAATCTTTCCACCAGGTATTGATGTTAACTGGGAGGAGTTTGTGAGAGCTTTCAATAGAAAACATTTTTTTGACTGTGCTAAGGATAGGAAGATTACAGAATTTGTTCAATTAGAACAAAAGGAGCTGACAGTAGACCAGTATGAGGCTAGATTTTCTGAACTGTCTAGATATGCTCCTAGGTTGATTGAGGATCAGGAGGAAAAGGCTAAGAGGTTTCTGAAAGGGCTAAGGACTGACATTAGAAAGCAACTAGTGCCTTTAAACATAAGAGATTATAATGAGATTTATGAAAGGTAACAGTTAGTAGAGCAGGAACTGTTAAGAGAGTGGTCAGAGTTTAGGAAACCGCTGAACTTTAATGATGTGAGAAGGGGTAAGAGAGCCTATTCTAGTCAAGGTCAGACCTGGAATGTGAAGAAGAAGAGTAATTTTGGAAATTTTGGGGCAGCAACGAGTGGTCTGAATATAGGGAAAGCACCCTATCAGCCTGGTGTTTGTCAAAAGTGTGATGGGCGACATGGCCCAGGACCTTGCAATGGACGAATGAAATGCTTTGGTTGTGGACAAGTGGGTCATCTTAGGAGAAGTTGCCCACAAGAAAGGTCGCAAGTGAGTGTTGGCTCGGTGCAATAGGGATATCGGAGTGTTGTTAGATTGAATTTACAAGGAAATCCTCAGAGGCCACCAGTACAAGGAAGGGTGTATGCGGTCACCCAAGAGGAAGCAGAAGCTTCCAAAAATATTATCTCAGGTACGATCCTTATCAATGGTGAAAAGGCATATGTATTGTTTGATACGAGTGCAACGCATTCATTTGTGTCTAAAAGGTATAAACGTTTGAATAAGATAGAAGTTATGCCTCTTGAGACACCTCTTTGTGTTTCCATGCCTTTAAAGGATATGGTATTGTCTACACTGGTGTGTGGGAATTGTAAGATATCAATAGAAGGAAAGGATATGGAAATAGACTTAGTTGTAATGGCTATGTATGATTTTGATGTTATTATAGGAATGGACTGGCTTCGTAAGTATCGGGCTAGAATGGATTGTTACAGGAGAGTGATCCAATTCGTTTTACCTGATCAGTCTAGTTGTGAATTTTTAGGAGGTCATACCCATCTTCCTGTAGCACTTATTTCGGCAGTAGAAGCCTGTAGGTTACTTGACAAATGATGTCAAGGATACCTGGCCATAGTTAAAGATGTTGCAAACAAGGAATCTAAACTTGAGGAAGTTCGAGTAGTTAATGAATTTCAAGATGTATTTCCTGAGGAATTGCCTGGATTACCGCCAGAGTGGGAAGTTGAATTTGAAATTGAGTTAATGCCTGGAACAGGACCAATATCAAAAGCCCCATATAGGATGGCCTTAGTTGAATTGAAGGAATTGAAGGTGCAATTACAGGAGTTGCTTGACAAAGGATTCATTAGACCAAGTGCTTCACCTTGGGGTGCACCGGTCTTGTTTGTGAAAAAGAAAGATGAATCGATGCACTTGTGCATTGACTATAGGCAGCTTGATGTGGACATCGAGTCATATCGAGGAGGAGGTGCTAGGGACCCATTGTCTATTCCTGCTAGTTCGATTACTCGAGCACGGGCCAAACAATTCAAGCAAGCTGTTGGCGTCATGGTTCGTGATCTTTGGCGTGAAGATGACCTTAGATCAAATCTTGAAGAATCTTGGAAATCTTGGTGCAATTTAATTATCTTGTCACCAAATAATTGACCAAGTTAATTTATATATATATATATATATATATATATATATATATATATATATATATATTCTTGTTTAAGAATATTCTAAAATAGGAATATTTTAGAATATAATGCATTAGATTTTTAGGGTTGGTTTTTAGGGTTTGTGTGGCAGCCTATATAAAGGATTTGCCAAATTTCTTTGAGGACAGATATATTTTATTTTTGAGGAAAAGAATTGAGAGGTTCTCTTTTTACTGTTCTTTTGAGGACTTGACCTAATCAAGATTCTCTTCGACTTATCGAGCGAGATAGCGAATTCTTTCGCTCGTGGCGTCTATAATGTTGGTTGGTTGACACGTGTTCGTCAACAGGTCACATTCATACCGAGGTTGCCAATCACAGGTTTGATTGGAGGTCGAGGTTTGCAATTCGCACCATCTGAGCCTTCGTAGATGGATCTTTCCGCAATGATTCACGTCAGTTTGGTATCAGAGCTAGATTCTACAAGGTCTATTTATCTTTAATTTTCTGTTGATATTTAGCAATTTGAGATTTATTGAGTTAGGGTTTCGGTTCTAGCTAATTTAGGGATCAGATTGCTTTTGTGCTTCCATACGTAGTTGTTTGCTGTTAGTTTTAAATTTTTCTTTTCTAGCATCTTAAATTGTATCTGAGTTCGTAAAAAAAAAAGTAAAAAAAAGTAAAAAAAAAAGAGAAAGAAAACGCACAAAAAAAAGTGTGCAAGAGAAAAGAAAAACATATTCGCCAAAAAAAAATTAGCTGAACAAAAAAAAAAATCAAGAAGGCGACTCGTTTGTTAGTAGACCAAATTGAAACAAAATCAGTAGTGATTTGCGTTTCAATTGGAATTTCGAAAGGTGTACTTGTTGGTTTGAAATTGTTACTTGCTGAAACAAAATCAATAGTGATCTAATCTTGTTTGATTAATTTGATTGATTGTCGTGAGGGGGTTAAGAGACAGGTTTTGAGTCCAATAAATAGCTTGTGAAAAGAGAATACGAGAGGAAAAAAGGCAAGAGTGTGTAAGCTTAATTGAGGGTGGAAAAAGCCTAGACTTGAGTTAAACACGAGAGGAGTGACAAACATCTCAAGAGAAACACGTGAGGGAGCGAGTGGTGAGGATTTTTTTTAGACTAACGTTTACTTGCAGGTCTAAAATATGTCGCGCGAAGAAAGCGTGAATCAACGGGAGGTTGACTCCATATGAAGGGATGAAGCGCTCGTGGAAAGCATCCAGCAATTGAGGGTCGTAGTGGAGGAGCTTAGTGGCCGAATGATGGGGAATGGCATGAGGGTTGATGGTGATCGAGAGATACCCCATGGAAGGCTGCAACATCAGCGAAATGCCTCTAGAACACAACATAGAAGGCAACGGCAATATGATGATGATGAGGCCGACATGGAGGATGATCGAGATGCTCGATTTGGAAGGTGGAATGGAGGCCGAAGGTTTAGACACCGAGGAGATGATGAACTTGGCAACATCAAGATGAAGATTCCTTCCTTTCAAGGGAAGAATGATCCCGATGCGTATCTAGAGTGGGAGAAACGCATGGAGATGGTATTTGATTGCCAACGATACTCTGAGCTCAAAAAGGTAAAAATTGCAGCTGTTGAATTTACTGATTATGCTATAATTTGGTGGGATCAACTTGTGACTAGTAGGAGGCGCAATGGTGAAAGACCGATAGAGACGTGGGATGAGATGAAAGCGGTGATGAGAAGGCGTTTTGTACCTAGTCATTACCACCGAGATTTGTTTCAAAAGCTACAAAATCTCACACAAGGCAATAAGAGCGTGGAAGAGTATCACAAGGAGATGGAGATTGCCATGATCCGTGCTAATGTGATGGAGGATCGTGAGGCCACAATGTCAAGATTTTTGAGTGGTTTGAGTCGAGACATAACAAGGGTGGTAGAGCTGCAACACTATGTTAAATTGGAAGAATTGGTGGACAAAGCCATCAAAGTTGAGCGACAATTGAAGTTGGACCGAAATCACAAGAGTGGAGGAGGTTCAAATCAGAATTGGAGATCCAACTGGAAGAGAGATGAGAAACCAAATTGGAGAGGAAACAGCACCAAAACCGAAACTTCAAAGGAGAGGGAAAGGGACGGTAAAGTTGGAACGAATCCGGTTTCAGGTAAAACCGAAAATCCTAACACTAGAACTCGTGAAATTAAATGTTTTAAGTGTTTGGGCAGGGGTCATTTGGCGAATCAATGCCCTAATAGGAGGGTGATGATCATGACTGGACATGGTGTTATTGAGTCCGAAAGTGAAAGGGAAGAAGATGATGATGAGATGCCACCAATGGAGGATTGTAGTGATGGAGAAGTGGCTATAAAAGGAGACTTATTGGTGGTTAGGCATTCTCTGAGTGTGCAAGTAAAGGAGGAGGAGCATCACCAACAAAGAGATAATTTGTTTCATACAAGGTGTGTGGTGAATGGTAAGATCTGTAGTATGATAATTGATGGAGGTAGTTGTGCGAATGTGGCAAGTTGTATTATGGTGGATAAGTTGGGCTTGAAGACAACAAAGCACCATAGGCCTTATAGACTTCAATGGTTAAATGATAGTGGTGAGGTGAAAGTATCGAAGCAAGTTCGAATTCCATTTGAGATAGGGAGATATAAGGACGAGGTAGAGTGTGATGTTGTACCTATGCAAGCGGGTCATATCTTGCTTGGAAGACCATGGCAATATGATCGAAAGGTACATCATGATGGATATACTAATCGTTATTCATTGGTGATGAATCAAAAGACTTATACCTTGGTACCAATGACACCTAGTGAGGTGTATCAAGATCAATTAAAGTTACAACGAGAAGCCGAGAGAGAGAGAAAAGGTGAGAAATCCAAGGGCTTGCGTGGTGTGTCTGAGACGCAAGGAAAAGGAGAGGCCGAGAGAAAGATTGTGGTAAAAACTGAGGGAAAAGAAGAGAGGAAAGAAAAGAGGCAAAATAATTTTTATGCAAAATCAAGTGAAGTGAGGAGAGCCTTAGTTCTAGATCGACCAATACTTGTACTTGTGTACAAGGAGGTTTTGTTTTCTACTAACGATCTTGACCCAAGTTTGCCTAATCCTATTGTGTCTTTATTGCAGGAATTTGAAGATGTCTTTCCTGATAAACTTCCTGGAGGGATACCACCTATTCGAGGCATAGAACATCAAATTGACTTGATTCCTAGTGTGCCATTACCTAATCGACCCGCATATCGAAGCAATCCCGAGGAGACAAAGGAACTTCATAGGCAAGTTAGTGAATTATTGGAACGAGGGCATGTGAGAGAGAGTCTTAGCCCATGCGCCGTCCCTGTTTTGTTAGTGCCCAAGAAGGATGGAACTTGGCGAATGTGTGTCGATTGCCGAGCAATCAATAATATTACGGTAAAGTATCGACATCCTATTCCTAGATTAGATGACATGTTGGATGAGTTGCATGGTTCTTGCATTTTCACTAAGATCGATTTGAAAAGTGGCTATCATCAAATTAGGATGAAAGAAGGTGATGAATGGAAAACTGCATTTAAGACCAAGTATGGATTATATGAGTGGTTAGTAATGCCATTTGGATTAACTAATGCACCAAGCACGTTTATGCGACTTATGAATCATGTTTTGCGTGCTTTTATTGGTCGATTTGTGGTTGTCTATTTTGATGACATCTTGATTTATAGCCGAAGTCCTGATGACCATATTGAGCATGTGCGAGCTGTCTTGCAGGTTTTAAGGGCCGACCAATTATACGCTAATCTAAAGAAGTGCTCTTTTGTTACCAACAAATTAGTATTTCTAGGATTTGTTGTTAGTGCTAATGGTATACAGGTTGATGAAGAAAAGGTTAAAGCAATCCGTGAATGGCCAACGCCTAAGACCATAGGAGAGGTGCGTAGCTTTCATGGATTGGCGAGTTTTTATCGACGATTTGTGAGAAATTTTAGCACTATTGCCGCACCATTAACTGAGGTAATCAAGAAGCACGTGGGTTTCACGTGGGGAGAAGAGCAAGAGAAAGCATTTAATATGCTAAAAGATAAGTTAACTAATGCTCCTTTATTATCTTTGCCAAATTTTAGTGCTACTTTTGAGATAGAGTGCGATGCTTCTGGTACAGGAATTGGAGCTGTGTTGATGCAAGGAGGGCGTCCCATAGCTTATTTCAGCGAAAAATTGAGTGGAGCAACATTGAATTATCCTACCTATGATAAGAGTCAAGTCATACTTACCTGGAAGATCAAGCTTGTAAGCATTATTGTTAACTCTTTCCAAAACCATGAATTGTCCATCCCCTCGCGGTAATAACTTAGAATGTCGTTGCTCAGGAAATCTCTCTTTGCGCATATGAACCCAAACCCAATCGCTAGGTTCAAACACCACTTCCTTGCACCCTTTGTTAGCTTGCCTTGCATATTGCTCAGTCTTGCGCTCAATATTTGTGCGCGTCCCATGTTTCTGACTTGACTCTTTTTGATGCCAGTGATGATTTGAGGACAAATCCTTTGCACGGGGGAGGGAATGATGTGGACATCGAGTCATATCGAGGAGGAGGTGCTAGGGACCCATTGTCTATTCCTACTGGTTCGATTACTCGAGCACGAGCCAAACAATTCAAGCAAGTTTGGCGTCATGGTTCGTGATCTTTGGCGTGAAGATGACCTTGGATCAAATCTTGAAGAATCTTGGAAATCTTGGTGCAATTTAATTATCTTGTCACCAAATAATTGACCAAGTTAATTTATATATATATATATTCTTGTTTAAGAATATTCTAAAATAAGAATATTTTAGAATATAACGCATTAGATTTTTAGGGTTGGTTTTTAGGGTTTGTGTGGCAGCCTATATAAAGGATTTGCCAAATTCCTTTGAGGACAGATATATTTTATTTTTGAGGAAAAGAATTGAAAGGTTCTCTTTTTACTGTTCTTTTGAGGACTTGACCTAATCAAGATTCTATTCGACTTATCGAGCGAGATAGCGAATTCTTTCGCTCGTGGCGTCTATAACGTTGGTTGGTTGACACGTGTTCGTCAACAGGTCACGTTCATACCGAGGTTGCCAATCACAGGTTTGATTGGAGGTCGAGGTTTGCAATTCGCACCATCTGGGCCTTCGTAGAACGATCCTTCTCCAACGATTCACGTCACAGCTGAACCAGGTAACCATTAAGAACAAGTATCATTTGCCTAGAATTGATGACCTGTTTGACCAACTCCAGGAAAGTTCGGTCTTCTCTAAGATTGACTTGAGGTCGGGATACCATCAATTAAGAATTAAGAAGGAGGACATTCCTAAGACTGCGTTCAGGACTCGTTATGGACACTACGAGTTCCTTGTTATGCCATTTGGATTGACTAACGCGCCGGCCGCATTTATGGATCTAATGAATAGGATATTTAAGCCTTATTTAGACCAGTTTGTGATTGTATTTATTGATAATATTTTGGTATATTCAAAAGGGCCTAAAGAGCATGAGCAACATTTGAGGATAGTTTTGCAGACCCTGAGAGAGCATAAGTTGTATGCCAAGTTTAATAAGTGTGAGTTCTGGTTGGACCAGATAATATTTTTAGAGCATGTGATATCAGGAGAAGGAATTGCAGTAGACCTGGCTAAAGTTGAGATGGTAATAAATTGGCCGAGACCGACTACACCTACTGAAATACGAAGTTTCTTAGGACTGGCTGGTTATTATAGGAGGTTCATTGAAGGATTTTTATGATTGGCAGGACCTTTAACTAAGTTGACCCGAAAGAATGTAAAATTTGAATGGAATGGGGAATGTGAAAGGAGTTTCTAGGAGCTTAAAAGGAAATTGACCTCAGCTCCAATCCTGACTATACCTACTGGACCTGATGGTTTTACAGTGTATAGTGATGCATCTTACAAAGGACTAGGATGTGTTTTGATGCAGCATGGCAAGGTCATAGCCTATGCATCTAGACAATTGAAACCCCATGAGCTGAATTACCCGACGCATGATTTAGAGCTAGCAGCTATAGTGTTTGCCTTGAAGATATGGAGACACTATTTATATGGGGAAAAGTTTGAAATTTGTACGGATCATAAGAGTCTGAAATACTTGTTCTCACAAAAGGAGTTGAACATGAGACAAAGGAGGTGGATGGAGTTGTTAAAGGATTATGATTGTGAGATAAGATACTATCCAGGGAAAGCGAATAGGGTAGCGGATGCTCTTAGTCGTAAGTCGGCTGTGGAAATGGCTAGTTTAAGGATGGCAGAATGGGGATTGTTAAAGTCTATAGCAGACTCATAATTTAAATTGGAAATGGATTGTCTTACTGGTATGCTTGGTGCATTAAAAATAGAACCCGAGATTATTCAAAAAGTTAAAATCTTGCAAGAATCTGACCCAGAGATTTTGAAAGTGAAGGATGCGGTGTCTTTAGGAAAAAGACCGGAATTTCAAGTCTCTGATGATAGAATAGTAAAATGTCAAGGACGACTTTGTGTTCCCGACAATGAAGAATTGAGGAAGGAAATTCTGTCGGAGGCACATAAGAGTAATTATAGTATTCATCCGGGTAGTACAAAGATGTACAGGAATTTGCGTCAGCAATTTCGGTGGAATGGGTATGAAAGCAGATACAGCTAAGCATGTTTCTCAATGTTTGACGTGCCAGCAAGTAAAAGCGGAGCATCGCAAACCCGCAGGGCTCTTGAGACCATTAGATATTCCAAAATGGAAATGGGAGCATATAACGATGGATTTTGTGCAAGGATTGCCAAGGACATCAAGTAGTCATGACTCGATCTGGGTTATAATGGACCGTTTGACTAAATCGGCTCATTTCCTAGCAATTCGCATGGACTACCCAATGGATAAGTATGCGGATATATATGTAGGTCAAGTAGTACGCCTACATGGTGTTCCAGTGACTATTACTTCAGATCGGGATTCGAGGTTTACTTCGAACTTTTGGCGAAGTCTTCAAATTGCATTAGGGACTAAGCTTCAGTTTAGTACTGCTTTTCATCCCCAGACAGATGGTCAATCAGAAAGAGTAATCCAGACATTAAAGGATATGTTGAGAGCTTGTGTGATTGATTTCAAAGGAAATTGGGATGAAAGATCGCATTTGGTAGAGTTTGCCTATAATAATAGTTTCCAGAAAAGTATAGGCATGGCTCCCTATGAAGCATTATATAGAATGAGATGTAGGACTCCTATTTGTTGGAACAAAGTAGGTGAAAGGAAATTGATAGGACCTGAACTGGTACAAGTTACCACTGAAGCTGTTGAAATCATCAGGAAAAGACTTAAAACAACTCAGAGTAGGTAGAAAGACTACGCAAATAAGCATAGAAGGCCTTTGGAATTTAGCGTGGGAGACCATGTATTCCTTAAGGTATCTCCAATGAAAGGGATATCTCGATTTGGGATGAAGGGTAAGTTAAGCCCTAGATTCGTTGGACCTTTTGAAATACTTGAAAGGACAGGGGATGTAGCTTATCGTTTAGCGTTACCTCCTAAGTTGGGAAATTTGCATGATGTGTTTCATGTATCGATGTTGAGAAAGTACCAGCCGAATCCTGGTCACATACTCGATTATGAAGCCATCAAAGTGGATGAGAAAGTGAGGTACATTGAAGAGCCTATACAGATACTGGATCAAAAGGAACAAATTCTTAGGACTAAGAAGATCCCTTTGGTTAAGGTATTATGGCGACATCATGATATGGAGGAAGCCACATGGGAAAGTGAGGATCAGATGAAGGAAAAATACCCTTATTTGTTTCAAAAAGGCACAAGTGGTGTCTAATTTCAAGGACGAAATTTTCTAAGGAGGGGAGAATTGTGGCATTCCAAAATTCAAGTCAAGCTCTAAGGTATATTAAAGCCTATAATTAGGTAATGAAATTACCCATGGTTTATGTTTTAGCCATTAGTTTTCTTAAGGCTATGTGTTATGTGCTTGTGATCATAAGTTTTTAAATTAGTATTAAAGGATAAATTTATGAGGATGATTTATTCTTTGGCCATGTGAACTTTAAAATTTAAACTCTATAAAAGAAATAATTAAAGATAAATAATTGAGAGTGAAATTGTGGGTTTAATTAGGTTGGGCCTTAGGCCCATTGGCCTAAGCTTTAATGGGCCAAGCTAGTCGGCCCAATTAGAGCCGCGGATGGGGTTGCTGTCGCTGGCCCATTGAGGCCCAAGGAGGTGTGGTCGTCGGCCACAAGGGAAACCCAAAGCCCAAGCCCATGCATGTGTTGTGACAAGTGGCAAGAAGGATGGCATGCATTGGCCAATTTGAGAGGCAATCTAATGATTGCAAATGATGAGAAATTGGGGAATTAAAAAGGAAAAGGAGAGAGAGAGAGAGAGTGAACCGTGCGAGACAAAGGGAGAGGGTGCGGCCGAGAGGGAGAGGAAGGAGTCGTCGCCGTTCGCCGCCGTGTGCCGCCGTGTGCCGTCGTTTGTTCGGTCTAGAGGCAAGTTGGGAATCCACTTTCTACTCTTGCACCAATTTTTTGCATGTATGGTCGGAGTCTAGGATGTTTGGAGGCATGGGAGTGAAGCAAGTGTGGTTTGTTCTTGAGTTGCATGCTGTTTTCGCATGAACTGTTTGAGTCAGAACCTTGTGAGAGCTTGCATGCATGTTTTGAGTTCGAATTTGACTTTGATATCTCATAAAAGTTGTAGCTATCATCTTAAACTACAACATACTAAAATTTGGTGTAAAATGATGGAGGTTTAAGGGGTCAAACTCTCATCCTACGGAGATGCTAGATCTGGAATGTTTTCGCATGAACTGTTTAAGTCAGAACCTTGTGAGAGCTTGCATGCATGTTTGAGTTCGAATTTGACTTGGATCTCTTCATAAAAGTTGTATCTATCATCTTAAACTACAAGATACTAAAATTTGGTGTAAATTGATGGAGATTTAAGGGGTCAAACACTCATCCTACGGAGACACCAGATCTGGAACGATTTCACTGACCTTTCGGTGGATTTGTGGTTGCATGCTGATTTCTACTAAGAATATATTTTCGACTTCTTCATGAAACTTGTAGAGAACATCTTGAAGTTTAACATACTCAAATTTGAAGCAAAATTAACAAGTGTAGGCTAGTGAATCAACTTACTCTTGAAAACCGTAGATCTGGAGACGCGGTACAGGTTACCCGAGAATTCATGGACCCATATGGAGACTTTCCTTTGAAAATATGACTTAGATCTCTTCATGAAAATTGTAGGGGAAATATTGAAGTAAAACATATCCAAATTTCAGAGGAAAATAAGAAGTATAAGTGGGTAAAAACTCAGTATTTCGGAGAACCATGCACTGGACGTTTCGGTGTTAGATCCCGAAGCTTCGTGTGACTGTATAAAATAATATGAAAAGAATTTGGCGTATAAATTTTCATGAAAAATCTACCTTTGTGTCTTGGCTATAACCTGGTAAAATTTCATAATTTTCGGAGGTCGTTTGGATATTTTAATAAAATTAGTTCGGAAACTGTGCATTCTGTTTTATCCGAAATTTCATGCTGTATTTGTGTGAGTTATAAATATTGTGTGGAAATTGATTTGGCCTTGTGTTTTTCATGAAATTATTACCCTATTGTCTTGTCTATCATTAGCCTTAATTTCATGATTTTTGAGAATTATATGGATATTTAATTTTAAATATTATCAAGAATGATACAAGCTGGAATTTAAATAAATTTCAAAAAAAAAAATGAAGAGAAAAAGAGGGCATGATAAATGGGCTATTTTAAATTGTATGAATTCCATGAACTTTATCTTTATGGATGATTGTACCTTGATGCATGTATGATGATGACTGATAATGCATGTATAGATTGAAGGATGAAAGTGATTTTATTTGCCATTGCATCATGTGCCATGCTAAGTGAGACCTAAATTGGTAAATGTGGACAATGATAAATGAAGAAGCTGTTATGGCGGATGATAATGCCCTGGGAGTATCAGGATGCCTGGGATGGGGGGTGCCGGATGCCCGGAATGTATAGAGATACATGGCTGGATGGCCCTGGGAGTGTCAGGATGCCCGGAATGGTTGGGCGCGGGAAGCCTCAGAGGTCTTTGCCCAAGGGGATGCCTCGTGATGCCAGTTGGGATGCGAGATGCCCAGAATGTGGGGGTGTCGGATGCCCGGTGGCCTTAAATGGTTGAATGCCGGAGGTTTTTCTCGCGATGCCAGGATGGGGTGCGAGTGTAAAGTATGAGATGAAATTGATGATCTTGAGAAAGGGTGATGTGGTGATCGAATTGAAAGTTAAAAGTGGAAATTAAATCATGCATACATGATATGATATGATGATGATCACCTGTGACGTGATGGTATGCATGTATGATATGATATGATGATGATCACCTGTGGCATGATGTCATGTGTATGATATGATGATGTCATGATGATGATGATATATGATATGATATGGTGATGATGATATGTCTAGGACATAATGATGATGGCATATGTATGACATGATGGCGACCTATGATATGATGATATATGTGTATGACATGATGATGATAACCTATAACATCACGACATGTATGTGTTATGATGGTGATGAAGATGTATGATGGTATATGCATGGCTTCAAGGTAAGCACGCATGGATGCATGAATGACATGTATGATGATGTGATTGTATTGTATGATGCGTTGAGTGGTTATTGGATTCCTTTACCTGCTGAGTGGTTGTACTCAATCCTTTGCGGACCAACATTTCATATTAGCAGCATGCCGCTCCTTGCTGTCGCGCGGGGCGTATTTTACGGCGTACCTTTGGACGTAGAGGTCGAGTGCGAGGAGTTTGACTATCCTTCTATTCCTGGTCTTACGTATATTCGAGTGCGTTGTTTAGTTATGTATGATGTGGGCCTGGCTGGGGGCCCTGTTGTCTAGGAGTTCATATCCGTCCATGTTCGACGCGACGGAGTGATGCGTGGGATGCTGCCGCAGCCACCGTCTGATGCACCGGGATGGGTGTGAGGGCTCGTGCGTGACAAGTAGGAGCTGAAACTTTTGGGATGGTTAGCCGACACTAGCGATGGGGGATCTTGCACATTAGACGTAGTGGGTCGAAAGTTTCCTTTTTGAGGTTTAGGCCGAGTGTGGCTTCATGTCCTGGCCTTTCTTTTGATGTACCGACCCATGGAAACCCATCTTGAAAATATATAAATAAAGTGTCATGGCTTTGTCTTTATTATGATGTTTAGTGGTGTGCAATTGTATCATGGTTGATGGAGGGTGAGATGACGATGTATTATTTTGCTTCCGCTAATGAGTCGCACTGGGACTGTTTCAAAAAAAAAAAAAAACAAATCTGTCTATGATTTTACGACGCTTCGGCATAAGAGATGTAATTAGGTGTAACGCCACGTGCCTGTGGCGACCCTAGGGGGTTCGGGGTGTCATAGCTAAACGGCAATCGAATCGTCATGATGCGAGGAAGGCATGATGATAAGGGTATGTCGCAAGAAGATGAAGAAATGTAACGTCTCATTCCCGTGATGGCAGTGATGAAAAGGCAGCCACAAGTGGTGCCGAGGACATAGTCCGACGGTAACTTGTCAATGCGTCACGGACCATTCCTATTCGAGGTCTAGCGAAATCTGGATATCACACGATATGATATCATCAATTCAAGATTACTTTTTGATCACTAAGAATTAAATAGAAAATGATACCTTTTTGGTTGGAAGACGATCACATTTGATCAAGTTGGATCGTTCGTGTACCGGTGCATAGCCGGGCAAAATCACCCGCGATCGATATTATGACTAGTTGGATCAACCCCTGACCATCTGCCGATCCAAAATCATCCCGTGACCAATCCTCGTGATCCAAAAGTCATCTTATGAACTAGTGATATGATCCCATTTGTATGGTCGGTAGACAATTCACAGCCGACACCTCAACTAGTTTGTGGTCGGTCGGTCAGTTGGTCCATGACTGATCCTTGATTCCTTACCGATCAAACTGATCGATCCCATGGCCAATGGCCCATGATCGATCCATTCAGGACCTTATGACCGATCCTTATGAGGTCGGAATCAAGGGTGTTACACTCAATAAGCTGCAAAGGTTGAAAAGTTTGGCAATGTCAAAAAGTTGGTGAACTAGCTCAATTGGCAGGCTTGATAGGTGGGGTAAGGACCAACCAAAAGGTGGCTTAATTCAATGGAGAAGATCTCTGAATCAGGCTCTTTTAGGGCATGAATGGTAGGAGACAAGAAGGGGGAGGAAGCTGATAATGGTTCTCCAAAGACACCCTTAGAAGCAACTCCAGAAAAGCAAAAATCCAGAAATTCCAAACCAATCCTTGGAGAGAAAAGTGAAATTTTCACAAACTTGTAGCAAAAATTAGCCAAAGCCTTCAACTAGAGAGTGGAACTTCACTCACCATAGATCGCACATCCCAAATCGAGATTGGGAAGTTCTCCTGAAGCCCCCCGAGAAAGTACCCTCCTGGCAGGTTAACCTATTAGTCCAGGGTGAAGGAAAGTGAGTGTTTCTTAGAAAAACAAAATGAGGAATGACTGAGGAAAAAAAGACATGTAAACTAAAATACATATAGTTTAGTTTGGATTGAATTTGTCAACAAAATAGCCTTTGGTTTCTAGTTTTGGAAACCAGCAAAACCCTTCATTGTCAGTTATTTCTTTGCAAATCTCATTTTTCAGTTGAAAGGGACCACTTCAAAAATGAACTAGGATACAAGGTAATCATCCTAGATGTATTTTTGTTCAAGTATGAACATGTTTAATCATAAAAATCAAGAGGAAAACCAGCCCGGAAAACTGATCTCTAGGGCTGGAATTTTTCTAAGTGTTTGAAGCCTAATCAAGAGCCCTACATGCTTGACTTGCTACTCCCATTTGCATGTTTTTCTATCTTCATGAGCTTGATGAATGTTATATGGGAGTACAAATGGTGTTGAGGTCAGCTTGGTTTGGTCTTTAAATTCCCGTGTGAACCATGAGATCGTCTATTACTTGAGCCCAAAAAAACAATCCTATCCATTGATTCGTGGCTGGTCAGTTTGGACCATGTGTGTATGCTTCTTGGAGAGATTGTTTTGATGTGTTCGGTTGATCATTCTTTGTGATGTTTATTGCATTTGAAGGTCTATGTTGCCTACATTCATTTTGATCAAGTGATTTTTCCCATAGATCTTGCATGTGATGAGTGTCGGGGGTTGAATCTAGCCATGCAACATGTTTGCTTGACTTAATTCAAATCCAGATTTGCAAAATCAACTCAAGCCCACATATTGGAGGTCTATTTCAGTTTGGTTCTTGAGCGTTTTAGGTTGTGTTCTTTGCACGTAGTAGTATAACCCTAATATTTTAGCTCCACATGAGACCATTTATGAGTGAAGATTGAAGGCCACGAATATGGTTCGAGGAAGCTGCTCGAGAGGGTTTGATGCCCACCAAATGTTCGATGAAATGCATGAACCAAGTTTCAATCTTGAAACGATCGATTTGAGCTCAGTTCTTGTGATATCCATGTAATGGGCTATTCCATATTAGTGTAAATCAAGCATAGATCAATTTAGGGAATTATTTTCAAATAAAAAATAAATGAAAAATCCAAAAATTTCAAAAAATATATATATATGATAAATTGTATCAAATTAAGGCGAAAATGACATCTATGAAATTTTCTTAATTTTATGAGGTCATTGTTCCTTATTTAGTGCTATTTTGGTATTTTATAATCATTTTTGTAAATAATCCATATTGTGTAGATAAAAATAATTTAGAGTAGTTTTATGCATTTAGAGTAATTTCATGCATATATAAATTCCCATTTCGCTCATGAGGGTCTTGTCTCGGGGCATGAAAATAAGGCCATGTAATATTATTTGCCTAACTTGTATCAGGTTTTCCTTTTGTACATTTATTTTCAAGTCATTGCAATTTCTTGGAAGTTTACTTACCGCACCGCTTTTCAATAATTTGAGTGTAAATTCCTTTCTAAATTAGGTTAGGATTAGTCTAGATATTAAGGAAAACAAACATACAAAAAAATTTGCATGGACATTTAGTGGTTCCAAAAGGATTATAATTGGTAATCAAGATTGTGTGGCCATTTAGATAAACAACCCTTCAAGTCGGTGGTATCACAAGGGCGCTAATAGAGATATTAACGTAAACAAGTTCTCATTCCTAGAATCTATAGTTGCGTAAGAATCAAGATGATACGAAATACGAAATCCAATGTCGTATGAGGTATAAGCTTGGGAGAGCTTATGCCTAATCTTGGGCCATTGGTCCACCTTTTTAGGCAATACCCATAAACCTCTTCCTTTCCCCCTCATGAGAAAAAAGTGGTTGCTATACTAACGAATTTAAATTGACCTTGAATTGAAGTGCTAAAACTTAGGTAAAAAAAAATCGGGGTTTAATCTTAAAATTGGACCTACATTCATGCAATTGAACTTTAATCTTGAATGGGTCAGCTCAAATTTCTCCAATTGAAGCACGACAGCTTGGTTTTTTTTTTTTTTTGGGTGAAAAGGTACTAATTATATTGGTTGAAAAGGCCAAATGTACAAAAAGATCACGGCACCCAAACTTACACTCAAATGAGAGATTCAAAATGAGTGGAAGGATGCCGGGATGTAAAACAAACAAGACGTGGCACAAGAACAAAAGGCCGCACAAACTACAAAAGACCAGCACGACGGCTTGGTTTTCTTACCTTCATAAAGTTAAATCCCTCAAATCAAAAGGTTCTAACATGAATTTCTCAAAATCGACCCTGGATTTGGACTTATCTTAGGAAAACAAGTGCAAAACAATCGTCTGTTCATAGATTATGAAGAATCGATTTTGATCCCTTAATTAGGGCTTAAAATAGCAATTTGTCTTTCCATATGGCAATTTGCGAAATTGACCATACGAGTGGATTTAGAATAGTCCATAAACCAAATGTCGAAGAAGAAACTACTCTTAATTATGGCTAAAATCAAAGTAATTTCATTTTGAGTGATTTAGAACCTAAAAGGGAAAAATTTGGAAAACAAGGTTCTTAATCAAATTTAGTGAAATTTTCCACATAATAATGAAATTAACACTAAAAGAAATGTTTTTGTGTGTTTTTTGTTTTATTTTTTAAAAAATTATCAAAGGTTTGACCAAAAGTCAACCTTTAGTCAACTTTTTCTAAAATGTTGATTTTGAGCCAAATCATTGGATTTTTTTAGAAATTAACTTGAGAAAAGTGAAATTAAAGTTAAATAGCATCTTTTTGAGTAAATGTCAATTTTGACTCAAGGTTGACTTTTAATCAAGGAGTTGACCGAAAGATCAACTCGAAAGTCAATTGTTTGACTTTTAGTTTTTCTTTAAAATGAATAAGAAAATGCCTAAAAGTAGCAATGCAGAAGAAAAAAAATACAAAAAATGACATTTTTTGGATGAGAAATGGGTTTGGTTGAAATTGGAAACTCAAATCTTGATTTCCTTTTTTTTTCCTTTTTGATACGTCAATTAAAAATCAGGTTTCAACAGCTATCCATCTTTGAGTAGGAGTTTGAAGAGGTTCCATTCAAGGACAAAATTGATACATGCAATTTGTTAGTCGACTCCATTTTGGGGAGAATAAAATAATAAAGGGAAATGACATTACGTTAGGGACATGCTTGTATACTTACCTTTGTTCATTAGGTTGTTTGGACTCATGCTTGGTGTCTTTTTGTCCATCTCTCTCTCGTGGAATGTAATGAAGGAAATGAGGTTGTTAGGGAAAATGAATGGTTTAAGGATAACCACTAACTTAAGGACAAGATTTATGATAATAACCTAGACCCTAAAGTCAAGATTTATGAGAATAACTTAGAACCTAAATTCAAGTTTTATTATGATAACCTATAACTTAAAGTCAAGATTTATGAGAATAACCTAGAATCTAAAGACAAGGTTTATGAGGGTAACCTAGAACCTGAAGCACGAGACTTAAAGTTTACTAGGAACTTGGGGAACCAGGTTTAAGGTTTACTAGGAATCTAAGAGATGAGGTTTAAGGTTTATCGGAACCTAAGAGATGAGGTTTGAGGTTTACTAGAAACCTAGAAGAAGGGTATGGTTTAGGCTAACCAATAACCACAGACAAAGGGGTATGGTTTATGCGGACCAAAAATCAAAAACGAAGGTTATGGTTTAGGTTGACCAAAAACTTAAAACAAAGAGTATGGTTTAGGCTTAGCAAAAACCGATTCACTAGGGATCATATATTTTGAAAAGGAATTTCGAGATTGCTTGAGAGCCAATGAAATCATTTAAACATGTCTTGGTAAACGATACCAATCGTCAAATTCCCTTAGAGAGAATTTTAACAAAAATAAAAGCTTGATTAACCATTTGAGGGTTAAATAAAATATGTCAAACTGGAAATAACCTAATCATAAAGGTCTTTATACCGGCTATCAAAAAGGGTTTTGTTCCCATCCTTTGATGTGGGAAAATTGTTTAATCTCACTGGAGAGGTCTCACGCAACCTATATCTAAGGTTTTTAGAAACGTTCACGGTGAATACAATTTCATTGATCAAAAGGTCTTATAAAAAGACCGTAATGATGGCTTGGTCATGGGCTTACACAAAGGGTGTGTACTTTGAGGCCAAGATAGAATTGCTTCTATTCCTTCTAGTAGCAGCTACCATGTGAAATTCTCATTTCAATTTAAACCATCCCAATTAGAAGAGACTTGAGATAAGGTTATAATGTTGGTTTAGGTGAGGCTTTCAAAGGCTTGAATTTTTTTTTAATATCAATGGGTATAAAGGTGAGCGATTATCTCGACATCATTACCATCACACAACTTTTCAGAAGTGATTACTCTTGAAATTTAACCTATCTCGAGAGTCCTTTTGACTATTTTGTTTTAAAACATGAGAGCTTTGCTCTCTTTTCTTATGACATTGCTTACAACACATGCGCTTTGCAAAGCATTTCTTGTTTTTCTAATGAATGGTCTCTTGCATGACCATTGGTCTTGGTTTTCTTTGAATTTTTCACGAGCATTGGCCTTGTTTTTACCAAGCACACTACTTTTTCATGCACTCTAGTTTTCACTCTCTTTTGAGTACCTAGGACTCTCAAGTGGTTTTATAGTAAATCACATGCCTTGCACCAGTGTTGGGAGATAGTCATTACTTGGGGTTTCAAAAAATTGCATAAGGCTCAAATTGGCTAAGCAAAGGGTAATTGTGTTTGGGGTAGTGAACATAATGTTTTTTGTCACTTTGGGATGCTTCGAGCTTCCATAAGAAATCACCTAAAGCTGTCACAAGAACATTGATGCAAGTAAAGGCAATAAAAACATTCTTGATCTTTTGCTCCATAATTCTCAACCAATACCACTCCTATTTGGCCCCAATATTGGGTTGTTCTTGAAGGGGTTATTTTGGAAATGCTCCCTATTTGGCTCAATGTAGTTTGGAAGGGATATGAATAATATTTGGGATTGAAAAAGAAATGCCTTTATCATTTCAATCCATGTAATCACTGTGACTAAATCATATGCCCTAAAACATGGTTCTTTTCACTCAATTCTCTCAAGGTGTGTATAAAGACGTGTTTGGTCAAAAGCTTGCTTCTCATCATCTTAGGCACTACCATTTGGCATATTTAACAATCCTTTTCTAACTTCTCAAATCATCACTTGAATAAATTCCTCTCCGTGAGGAATTAAGATATGAGGAATGTTTTTCAAAACATATGTTCCCTTAACTCTACTGGGGAGTATTTTGGAAACAAAGTTGAAAGAAATTTATAGACTAAATAGGCTTTCTTTGCAAAAGGGGTCCACTTCTAAAGTTCTAATTGACTCTTTTAGTGTTCTAATGGATAAAGCAACTTCTAAGTTCTAAAGAAAGTGGCTGAACTTTGGGAGACCCGCATCAACCCAAACCACAGACCTTATGGGGTACCATGATCTGTATTGATGGGATACCTTATGGGGTATACCCGCATCAACCTAGACCACAGACCTCACGAGTTCATAGACCCATTCCCTCAGATTCCCATGAAGCAGAATATAACACCTCTGCTCGGTGACCTTCTGTGGCACCCCGAACCCTTCGTAGGTCGCCACAAGCACCAATGTTACACCTTATTACCTTTCTTCTTAGAAGAGGCGTCGTAATTAATAGACACATTTTTTTTTGAAAACGGTCCCAGCGCGACTCATTAGCGGAAGCAAAATATAACATCGCCATCTCTCCCTCCAGCAACCATGATACAAATACACACCACTAATCATCATGATTAAAAGACAAGCCACGACACTTTATTTACATATATTTTCAAGATGGGACTTCTTTTGGGTCGGTACATCAAAAGGAAAAGCCAGGACTTAGCCACGTCCGGCCTAAAACCCCAAAAAGAACCCTCCACCCACTACATCTCACGTGCACAACCCCCATCATCAGTGTCGGCTAACTATCCAAAAAGATCCAACTCCTACTCGTCACGCACGGCCCTCACACCCATCCCGGTGCATCAGGCGGTGGCGGTGGCAGCATCCCACGCATCACTCCGTCGCGTCGAACATGGACAGATATGAACTCCTAGACAACAGGGCCCCCAGCCAGGCCCACATCATACATAACTAAACAGCGCACTCAAATATACGTAAGACCAGGAACAGAAGGACAGTCAAACTCCTCGTACTCGACCTCTACGTCCGAAGGTATGCCGTAAAATACGCCCCGCGTAACGGCAGGAAGCGGCATGCTGCTAATCCGAAATGTTGGTCCCCAAAAGGGGTGAGTACAACCACTCAGCAGGTAAAGGAATCCAATAACCACTCAATGCATCATACAAGTTATACATGCATTGTAGGCATTACTTACCTTGAAGCCATGCATATACTATCATGCATGATCACCACAATCATAACACATACATGTGTATCATCATGTTATACTCATATCATCGCAATCATGACATTATTATATCACACACATGTCATCATCATCATATACATGATACCATCATACCATACACATGTCATCATCATCATCATATCATACACATGTCATCATCATCATGACATCATCATATCACAACATATATGCATGTCACCGTGCCATATCATATATCATCATCATATCATGTCATATATCATCATCATCATGCATATCATCATGCCATATCATATATCATCATCATATCATGTCATATATCATCTCATGCATGGTTCAATTTCCACTTTTAGCTTTCAATTTAATCACCACATCACGCTTCCTCGGATCATCAATTTCATCTCATATTTTACACTCGCATCCCATGCGAGAAAAAAAAACCTCCGGCATTCAGCCATTCAAGACCATCGGGCATCCGGCCCCTCACATTCCGGGCATCTCACATCCCAACTGGCATCACGAGGCATCCTCTCGGGCAAAGACCTCCGACGAGGCTTCCGGCATTTACACTCCCTGGCCGGGCATCTCGCACCCCAACTGGCGTCACGAGGCATCCCCCTGGGCACAAACCTCCAGGGCTTCCGGCACCCCCACTTTCCGAGCATCTCGACACTCTCGAGGACCATCCGTCCTTGTATCTCAATACAATCCGGCTTCTGGCACCCCCCATCTCGGTCATCCTGATACTCCCAGGGCATTATCATCCACCACAACAATCTCCTCATTTTTCATTATCCATGTTCACTAATTTCGGTCTTAATTTAGCATGGCATATGATGTGATGGCAAACAAGTCATATTCAGCATTGAATTCACACATGTATCTCAATCCATTGTCATGCATACATCAAGACATTATCGTACATGCTACATAGTACAATTATTTATGAAATAAAATTTACGGAATTTATGCCGATTAAAATAATCCATTTCTCATGCCTTTTTTTTTTTACATTTATTTAAATTCCAGCTTGTGCCACTTTCAAAATATTAAATTTAATATCTATATAATTCTCAAAAATCATAAAAATTAAGGCAAGTGATAATCAAGACAATGGGATAATGATTTCATGCAAAATACATGGCCAAATAGAATTCCACACAAATCCATAATTCACACAAAACAGCATATAATTTTCGGATGAAATCAGAATACACAGTCTCCGAAGAAATTCGATTAAAATATCCATACGACCTCCAAAAATTACGAAATTTTACCAAGTTATAGCCAAGACATTAAGGTACATTTTTCATACAGAATTCCAAGTCAGATTATTTTTAGATTATTTTCTAAAGTCTCACGAAGCTTCTGGATCCAACACCGAATCGTCCAGTACATGCTTCTCCTAAATACTGAGTTTTCACCTACCTATTCTTCTTCGTTTCCTCTGTAATTTGGATATGTTCTACATCAAGATGTTCTATACAAGTTTCATGAATAGATCTAAGTCGAATAACCAGAGTATAGTCGTCATTTAGGTCCATGAAGTCTCGGGTGTCCTGTAATACATCTCCAGAATTACCGTCTTCAAGATCTACTCGATTTACTAGGTTATACTTGTTCATTTTGCTTTAAATTTGAGTATGTTGTAGTTTAAGATGTCCCATACAACTTTCATGAAGAAATCGAAGAGAGATTCTTAGTAAAACTCAACATGCAACCACAAATTCATCAAGAGGTCAGTGAAATCGTTCCAGATCTGAGGTCTCCGTAGGATGAGAGTTTAACCCCTTAAATATACATCATTTTCCACCAAATTTTAGTATGTTGTATTTTAATATGTCCCCTACAACTTTCATGAAGAGATCGAAGCCAAAATCAAACTCTAAACATGCATACAAGCTCTCACAACATTCTGACTCGAGCGGATTCAAACGAAAACAGCAACCTTACTCAAAAACAAGTCATCCAAGCTTCGGTTTTCCTCTCCTAATCACCCAAAATTCGACATACATGTAACACACACACCTGCAAGAGCAGCAAGAGGACTCCAACTTGCCTCTAGACCGGACGGACGATGGCACACGGCGGCGATCATGGCGGCACACAACGGACAGACGGCGACTCCTCCTCTCGGCTTCTCCTCCCTCTCGGCCACTCTCCCTCTCTCTCGCGAAATCTCTCTCTCTCTCTCTCTCTCTCTCGGCCGAACAAGCAACCGGCCACTCTCTCTCCTTCCCTTCTCTTTTATCCCCCCATTTCCTAATCATTAGTAATCATTGTTTGCCACTCCAATTGACCAATGCATGCCATCCCTCTCTAAGCCAATGCATGAAGGCCTCTTGCCACTTGTCTTAATGGGTTTTTGGGCTTGGGCCGGCCGCTCTTGGGCCTCCTCTTGGGCTGGTCGACAGCCCCCTTTCGCGGGCCTAATTGGGCCAACTAGCTTGGCCCACTAGGCTTCGGCAAATGGGCCTAAGGCCCATCCTAATAAAAATCAATTTTATCCCCTTTTCTTATCCTTTATTTTAAGAATTAAATTACTAAATTCTACATGGCCAAAGTCTTGTGATATTTTATTTATAGAAATTTAATTTATAAAGTGCATGGCCAAGCATAAAGTATTATCATTAATCTATCTAATTTAAAATCTCATAAACACAAGCACAAATCACCTAATCTTAAAAGAGACTAATGGCTAAAGCATAAACCATAGGAAATTTTCATTACCTAATTATAGGCTTTAATTCCTCTAGAGGGTGACTCGAATTTTGGGATGCCACAAATTGACCTTCTTTGTGGCATCCTAGAATTTCTTACCAATCTTTAGGGGTGCTCTAATTCATGTTTTTGCATTGAGATTTTGGCCAAGCTTTTAATGAATAAATTTTGGGAAAGAAAGTTCTATCTTTGGCTATATGTATTATAAATTGGAACTTATGGATTTATGATTTGCAAGTGTATAGCCATTTAATTTGCAATTTAGTACTTTGATTTAATAGGGATTTAATTAGTTTTAAAAAAGGGGTCAAATTGTGATTTATTTAAGCTTGGGACTTAGGCCCAAGAGTGTTGGGCCTAGGATGGGCCGAAAAGGGGCCAGCCCATAAGCCCATGAAGGGGCTACGAATTGCACGAAGGAAGGGGGGGATCTGGTTGCATGCCTCCCCCATTTGTCCCAAGAGAATTGCCAAGTGTCCCCCATACACATCCAATGATGGCTAATGATGGAGGGGAAAAAAATTAGGGGAAATGATGGCCGGCTTAAGCGAGAAAGAGAGGGAGAGAGAAGGGTTCATCCAAGCGAGAAAGAGAGGAGAGAAAGAGAGGAGAGAAAGAGAAGAAATAAAGGAAGAAAGGAAGAAGAGAAGAAGGAAGAAGGAAGGGCCGTGCGTTCGCCGTCCGTCGTCCGTCGCCGTGTCCCGTCGCTGTTGTGCTCGCTGCTTGCTCGGTTTAGAGGCAAGTGGGATCCTTGATCTACTCTTGCATGTTGTGATTAGTAAGTGTGATTGAATGGTGATAAATTTCGGATGTCTAGGGTGTGAAAAGTTGAAGTTTTAAGAGTAGTGTTTTAGGCTGGTAAACTGTTCTTGAGAAAACAGCTCGACCTTGGATGTTCTAGTGGTTTGCATGTAATGTTCGAGTTGGATTTTGGCCATGACTTCTAAATGAAAGTTGTTAAGGACTTCCTGGAGTATAACATACTCAAATTTAGAGCAAAACTAACAAGTATAAGTGGGTGAAATATTTATTCTTTGGAAAGACTGAATCTGGAGATTTCGGTAACTACCTTTGATGAATGCATGGACTATAAGGCTAAATTTTTGTTGAAATTTCACTTCTATTTCTTAACAAAAGATGTAAAGGAAATCCTGAGGTTTAGCATATAAAAATTTTAGAGAAAACCAACAAGAATAGGTAGGTGAAATCATGATTTTCCAGAGGTAGTTAGATCTGGAAATTTCGGTACTAGGAACAGAAGCTTTAACCACCTATACTAAATTACCTAGGACGAATCTGACTTTGATTCCTTCATGAAAAATCTACCTTAGGCGCTTGAATATCTCATAGTCGAATTTAATGATTTTTGAAGGTCATTAGGGTATTTAATCGGAAATGTTTCTATAACCGTGCAAGCTGATGTGTTCGGACTTAGTCAGTTTCAATGCGTGGACTATATCGTTTTGTATATGGTTCTTTCGGCAATGTGTTCTTCATGAAATATCTCTCTTTATTTCTTCCCTACAATATATTTAAATTTCGTAATTTTTGAAGTTCATTTGCCTATTTAACCAAAAAAATTTCAAAAACTGCGCAAGTTGAATTCTTAGAATAGTAGTGCTGTGATGCTTGGTCTATACCGAATTGTATGAGGGTCTTTTGGTGTAGTGTTTTTCATGAAATACCTGCCTTCTTTATGTCTTGACTATTACATATTCGAATTTCCTGATTTTTGAAGGTCATTTGGGTATTTAATTAAAATGTTTTCTAAGACTGTGCAAGCTGGATTGTGCGAATTTCAAAAGCTGTAATGCATGGACTATTTTGTTTTGTATGAGCCCATAAATTGTATTGTTTTAAGTGATTAAATATTGCTGCACATGTGATGATGCTTGGCATTACATATAAAATCAACAGCTGAAAAATTGATCTTGTTGCCATCACATCATGTGCCATGTTGATATTGAGACATAAATTGTGAATATGAGTTATGATAAATGAGAATACCATCAGAGGGGTGAGCCGATGATGCCTCGGGAGTGTCGGGATGCCCGTAAAGGGGAGTGCCTGATGCCTGGGATGTGGGGGTGCCGAATGTCCTCGGGAGTTTTGAGATGCCCAGGATGTGGGGGTGCCGGAAGCCTCGGAGGTGTGTGCCGAAGGGATACCTCGTGATGCCAGTTGGGATACGAGATGCCCGGAATGTGGGGGTGCCGGATGCCCGGCGGTGTTTACCGGACGTTCCTTGCAATGCTAGGTTGGGTACGAGCGATAAAATGTGGGATGCAATTGCTGGTCCCGGGAAAGAAAAATGTGGTGATCTAATTGAAAGAGAAAAAGTTGAAATTGAATCATGCATGGTAGGATGACATGTATGCATAGCTGTATGATATGATATGTATGATGGCATGATGGTATATGCATGAATGATTGATGACAAGTGCATGATGATGTATGCACATATGGTATGATGACATATGCATGGTTGCAAGGTAAGTTATGCCTGGATACATGAGTGATATGTACCCTACTATGATGTCATGATTATTCTATTTAATGCATGGAGTAGTTTAATGGATCTTTTACCTGCTGAGTGGCTGTACTCACCCCTTTAGGGACTAACATTTCATATTAGAAAGATGCCTCTCCCTCCGGTCACGCGGGGTACCTTTTACGGCCTTCCATCTGACGTGAAGGTCGAGTGTACGGAGCTTGATTGTGTCACCATCCCCGGTCTGACTTTTATTCGGGTTCGTGTGCTGGTGATGTATGAGGTGGGCCTAGCTAAGGGCCCGGTCATCCAGGAGTTCTTGTCGGTCCACGTCTGCCGTGGCGGAGTGATACGAGGGATGTTGCCACTGCCACCGCTTGATGCACCAGGATGGGTGTGATGGTCCGCGAGAGGAGTGAGAGCTAACGTTTTTATTTTGGATAGCCGACACTTGTAGATGGAGGATGACACGTGATAGATATAGGGGTCGAGATCTCTCTTTTTGAGTTATGGCCAAGTTTAGCTAAAATTCTTGGCTTTTCTTTTTGGTTGTACCGACCCGAGAAATCCATCAAGATTATATAAATAAAAGTGGCTCGACTTTATCTTTTCTTATGGTGCGTAGTTGGTGTGCATTGCATTATGGTTATTGGAGGGAGAAATGGTGAGACTTGTTTATGCTTCCGCTAATGAGTTGCACTAGGACCGTTTTCAAAAAAAAAAAAAAAAAAGAATGCCTATGAACTATGGTGCTTCCGCTAAGAGATGTAACTAGTATCCATTAGGTGGAGCGATAGGTACCTGTGGCAACCTTAGGTGTTTAGGGGTGCCACAAGCCCTTTTTGGTATCAGAGCAATGGTTATATATTGGAGTGATAAGGAGCTTCATTTGGAATTGAGGAACATGATGACAATGCACACCATATGATATTAACTGGAATAATTGGGTAACTTTGAATAACGGGTGATGGGTATTCACTCGTAGATCCCCAGTGGTTATTATGAGTTGCTTTTAGGTACCAGTAACATGGTTATGTTACTTATTTTCCTTAGTTGCTATTGTTTTTAATGAAGACATTGAGTCATAGATATTTCCCGAGGCAAATGCTTGGAAACTGCATGAAAATCATGGTATGATATGGAAGTCATCATCCATCGAGGGCTGAAGCCTCTGCAGCAAGGGCTGAACCCCGGATGGAAGATATCCTGCAAGCATTGGCCAATATAGGAAATCTGATGGAAAGACAAGCGCAGCAACAACCCGGAGCAGAACGCCGTACTCAAGGGCTGGTGAAGCAATTTTTGAAGTTTAAACCACCTAAGTTCAGTGGAATGGGAAGTCCTAAGGAGGCGGAGCATTGGATTGATGGGATGGAACGAATTTCCCGGTTGTTGGACTGCAGTGAAGCTGAGAAAATAACTCTAGCAGAGTATCAGCTGGAGGGAAATGTAAAGTTTTGGTGGAGAGCTTCAGGGACACAATCTTCCCACCAGGTACTGATGTTAATTGGGACAAGTTTGTTAGAGCCTTCAATAGAAAACATTTTTCAGACTGTGCTAAGGACAAGAAAATTTCAGAATTTGTTCAGTTAGAACAAAAGGAGCTGACAGTGGATCAATATGGGCAAGATTTTCTGAACTGTCTAGATATGCTCCTAGACTAATTGAGGATCAAGAAGAGAAAGCTAAAAGGTTTCTGAAAGGGTGAGAACTGATATTAGGAAACAACTGGTGCCTTTGAATATAAGGGATTATCATGAGATTATTGAAAAGGTACAGTTAGTGGAGCAAGAGCTGGTGAGAGAGCGATCAGAGTTTAAGAGACCGCTGAACTTTAGTGATGTGAGAAGGGGTAAGAGACCATAGCCCGGTCAAGGTCAGACTTGGAATGCGAAGAAAAAGAGCAATTTTGGAAATTTTGGGAGAGCTAAAGATGGCATGAATACAGGGAAAGCACCCTATCAGCCCGATTTTTGTCAAAAGTATGATGGGAGTCTTAGCCCAGGACCTCGCAATGGACGACTGAGATGTTATGGTTGTGGACAAGTGGGACACCTTAGGAGGAATTGCCCACAAGTAAGGTCGGAAATGAGTGTTGGCATGGTGCGATAGGGACAACAGAGTGCTATTAGACTAAACCTACCAAGGAATCCTCAGAGGCCACCAGCACAAGGAAGGGTGTATGCAATCACCTAAGAGGAGGCGGAAGCTTCCAAAAATGTTATCTCATGTACAATTTTCATAAATGGCAAGAAGGCATATGCATTGTTTGATACGGGTGCTACGCATTCATTTGTATCTGAAAGATATAAACAGTTGAATAAGATAGAAACTACGTCTCTTGAGATGCCTCTTTGTGTTTCTACGCCTTTAAAGAATATGGTATTGTCTACGCTGGTGTGTGGAAATCGTAAGATAACAATGGGAGGAAAGGATATGGAAATAGACTTGGTTGTAATGGCTTTGTATGATTTTGATGTTATCATAGGAATGGATTGGCTTCATAAGTATCGGGCCAAAATGGATTGCTATAGAAAAGTAATTCAATTTATTTTACCTGATCAGTCTAGTTGTGAATTTTTGGGAGGTCAAACCAACCTATCTATAGCACTTATTTCAGCAATAGAAGCCTGTGCATTACTTGACAAAGGATGTCAAGGGTACCTGGCCATGGTTAAAGATTATACTAAGGAAGAGCCTAAGCTTGATGAAATTCGAGTAATTAATGAGTTTCAAGATGTATATCCTGAGGAGTTGCATGGATTATCGCCAGAACGAGAAATTGAGTTTGACATTGAATTGATGCCTGGAACAGGACCTATATCGAAAGCCCCGTATAGGATGGCCTTAGTCGAGTTGAAGGAATTGAAAGGGCAACTACAGGAGTTGCTTGATAAAGGATTCATTAGGCCAAGTGCTTCACCTTGGGGTGCACCAATCTTGTTTGTGAAAAAGAAAGATAGGTCGATACGCTTGTGCATTGACTATAGACAACTGAATCAAGTGACCATTAAAAATAAATATCCTTTGCCTAGAATTGATGACTTATTTGACCAACTCCAGGGAAGTTCGGTTTTCTCTAAGATTGACTTAAGGTCGGGATACCATCAGCTAAGAATTAAGAAAGAGGACATTCCTAAGACTGCATTTAGGACTTGTTATGGACATTATGAGTTCTTAGTTATGCTATTTGGATTAACCAATGCACCGGCTGCATTTATGGATCTAATGAATAGGGTATTTAAGCCTTATTTAGACCAGTTTGTGATTGTTTTTATTAATGATATCCTGATATATTCAAGAGGGCCTAAAGAGCGTGGACAACACTTGAGGATAGTTTTGCAAACTCTGAGAGATCATGAGCTGTATGCCAAATTTAGCAAGTGTGAATTCTGGCTGGACCAGATAATATTTTTAGGGCATGTCGTATTAGGAGGAGGAATTGCAGAGGACCCGGCAAAAGTTGAGATGGTGATAAATTGGCCGAGACCAACAACACCCACTGAAATACAGAGTTTCTTAGGACTGGTTGGTTACTATAGAAGGTTTATTGAAGGGTTTTTACGATTGGTAGGTCCTTTAACAAAATTGACTCGAAAGAACGTGAAGTTTGAATGGAATGGGGAATGCGAAAGGAGTTTCCAAGAGCTTAAAAGAAAATTGACCTCGGCTCCAATCTTGACTATACCAATTGGATCTGATGGCTTTACAGTGTATAGTGATGCATCTCACAAAGGATTGGGATGTGTTTTGATGCAGCATGGCAAGGTCATAGCCTATGCATTTAGACAATTAAAACCCCATGAACTAAACTACCCAACGCATGATTTAAAATTGGCAACTATAGTGTTCGCTTTGAAGATATGGAGGCATTATTTATATGGGGAAAAGTTTGAGATTTATACAGATCATAAGAGCTTGAAATATCTGTTCTCACAAAAGGAGTTGAACATGAGACAAAAGAGGTGGATGGAATTGTTAAAGGATTATGATTGTGAGATACGCTACCATCCAGGGAAGGCGAATAAGGTAGCGGATGCTCTTAGTCGTAAGTTAGCCATGGAGATGGCCAGTTTAAGAATGGCGAAATGGAGCTTGTTAAAGTCCGTAACGGACTCAGAGTTTAAGTTAAAAGTGGATTGTCTTACTGGTATGCTTAGTGCATTAAGGATTGAACCTGAAATTATTCAGAAAGCTAAGATCTTGCAAGAGTCTGACCCGGAAATTATGAAAGTGAAAGATGCAGTGTCTTTAGGAAAAAGACCAGAATTTCAAGTCCCTGAAGATGGAGTGGTAAGATGCCAATGACGACTTTGTGTTCCTGACAACAAAGAGGTAAAGAAGGAAATTCTGTCGGAGGCACATAGGAGTAATTACAGTGTTCATCCGGGTAGTACAAAGATGTACAGGAATTTGCATCAGCAATTTTGGTGGAATGGTACGAAAGCATATACGGTTAAGCACGTTTCTTAATGTTTGACATGCCAACAAGTAAAAGCGGAACATCGCAAACCTGCAGGACTCTTGAGACCGTTAGACATACTAGAATGGAAATGGGAGTATATAACAATGGACTTTGTACAAGGATTGCCAAGGACATCAAGTGGACATGATTCTATCTGGGTAATAGTGGACCGTTTGACTAAGTCTGCTCATTTCCTAGCAGTTCCCATAGACTACCCAATGGACAAATATGCGGATATATATGTAAGTCAAGTAATACGCTTACATGGTGTTCTAGTAACTATTACCTCAGACCAGGATTCGAGATTTACTTCGAACTTTTGGCGAAGTCTTCAAATTGCCTTAGGAACTAAACTCCAATTTAGTATTGCCTTTCACCCTCAAATAGATGGACAAACAGAGAGAGTAATCTAGACATTAGAGGATATGTTAAGGGCTTGTGTGATTGACTTTAAAGGGAATTGGGATGAAAGATTGCATTTGGTGGAGTTTGCTTATAATAATAGTTTTTAGAAAAGTATAGGCATGGCTCCTTATGAAGCATTGTATGGAAGGAGATGTAGGACTCCTGTCTATTGGAATGAAGTAGGTGAAAAGAAATTGACAAGACCTGAACCGGTACAAGTTATCACTGAAGCTGTCGAAATTATCAGGAAGAGACTTAAAACAGCTCAGAGTAGACAAAAAAACTACGCAAATAGCCGTAGAAGGCCTTTGGAGTTTAGTGTGGGAGATCATGTATTCCTTAAAGTATCTCCAATGAAAGGAATATCTCGATTTGGAATGAAGGGTAAGTTAAGCCCTAGATTTGTCGGACCTTTTGAGATACTTGAAAGAATAGGAGATGTAGCTTATCGTTTGGCGCTACCTCCTAAATTGGAAAATTTGCATGATGTGTTTCATGTGTTGATGCTGAGAAAGAACTAGCCGGATCCTGGTCACATACTTGATCATGAAGCCATCAAAGTAGATGAGAAAGTGAGGTTACATTGAAGAGTCTGTGCAAGTATTGGATCGAAAGGAGCAAGTCCTTAGGACCAAGACAATCCCACTGGTTAAGGTATTATGGCGACATCATGATATGGAAGAAGCCACATGGGAAAGTGAAGATCAGATGAAGGAAAAGTACCCCTACTTGTTTCAAAAGGCATGAGTGACTGTCTAATTTCGAGAACGAAATTCTCTAAGGAGGGGAGAATTGTGGCATCCTAGAATTTCTTACCAATCTTTAGGGGTGCTCTAATTCATGTTTTTGCATTGAGATTTTGGCCAAGCTTTTAATGAATAAATTTTGGGAAAGAAAGTTCTATCTTTGGCCATATGTATTATAAATTGGAACTTATGGATTTATGATTTGCAAGTGTATAGCCATTTAATTTGCAATTTAGTACTTTGATTTAATAGGGATTTAAATAGTTTTAAAAAGGGGTCAAATTGTTATTTATTTAAGCTTGGGACTTAGGCCCAAGAGTGTTGGGCCTAAGATGGGCCGAAAGGGGCCGGCCCATAAGCCCATGAAGGGGCCACGGATCGCACGAAGGAAGGGGGGGTCCGGTTGCATGCCTCCCCCATTTGTCCCAAGAGAATTGCCAAGTGTCCCCCATGCACATCCAATGATGGCTAATGATGGAGGGGAAGAAAAATTAGGAGAAATGATGGCCGGCTTAAGTGAGAAAGAGAGGGAGAGAGAAGGGTTCGTCCGAAAGAGAAAGAGAGGAGAGAAAGAGAAGAAAGAAAGGAAGAAAGGAAGAAGAGAAGAAGGAAGAAGGAAGGGCCGTGCGTTCGCCGTGCGTTGTCCGTCGCCGTGTCCCGTTGCTGTTGTGCTCGCTGCTTGCTTGGTTTAGAGGCAAGTGGGATCCTTGATCTACTCTTGCATATTGTGCTTAGTATGTGTTATTGAATGGTGATAAATTTCGGATGTCTAGGGTGTGAAAAGTTGAAGTTTTAAGAGTAGTGTTTTAGGCTGGTAAACTGTTCTTGAGAAAACAGCTCGACCTTGGATGTTCTAGTGGTTTGCATGTGATGTTCAAGTTGGATTTTGGCCATGACTTCTAAATAAAATTTGTTAAGGACTTCTTGGAGTATAAAATACTCAAATTTGGAACAAAACGAACAAGTATAAGTGGGTGAAATATTTATTCTTTGGAAAGACTGAATCTGGAGATTTCGGTAACTACCTTTGATGAATACATGGACTGTAAGGCTAAATTTTTGTTGGAATTTCACTTTGATTTCTTAACAATAGATGTAAAGAACATCCTGAGGTTTAACATATAAAAAATTTAGAGAAAACCAACAAGAATAGGTAGGTGAAATCGTGATTTTTCCGAGGTAGTTAGATCTGGAAATTTCGGTACTAGGAACAGAAGCTTTAACCACCTATACTAAATTACCTAGGACGAATCTGACATTGATTACTTCATGAAAAATCTACCTTAGATCCTTGAATATCACATATTCGAATTTCATGATTTTTGAAGTTCATTAGTGTAATTAATCGGAAATTTTTCTAAAACCGTGAAATCTGATGTGTTCGGACTTAGTCAGTTTCAATGCGTGGACTATATCATTTTGTATAAGGTTCTTTAGGAAATGTGTTCTGCATAAAATATCTCTTTTTATGTCTTCCCTACAACATATTTAAATTTCGTAATTTTTGAAGTTCATTTGCCTATTTAACCAAAAATGTTTCAAAAACTGCGCAAGTTGAATTGTTAGAATAGTAGTGCTGTGATGCTTGGTCTATACCGAATTGTATGAGGGTATTTTGGTGTAGTGTTTTGCATAAAATACCTGCCTTTATGTCTTGACTATTACATATTCGAATTTCATGATTTTTGAAGGTCATTTGGGTATTTAATTAAAAAAATTTCTAAGACTGTGCAAGCTGGATTGTGCGAATTTCAAAAGCATGGACTATTTTATTTTGTATGAGCCCATAAATTGTATTGTTTTAAGTGATTAAATCTTGCTGCACATATGATGATACTTGGCATTACATATAAAATCAAAAGCTGAAAAATTGACCTTGTTGCCATCACATCATGTGCCATGTTGATATTGAGACGTAAATTGTTACTATGAGTTATGATAAATGAGAATACCGTCGGAGGGGTGAGCCGACGATGCCCTGGTAGTGTCGGGATGCCCGGAAAGGAGAGTGCCAGATGTTCTCAGGAGTTTTGAGATGCCCGGGATGTGGGGGTGCCGGAAGCCTCGGAGGTGTGTGCCGAGGGGATACCTCGTGATGCCAGTTGAGATACGAGATGCTCGGAATGTGGGGGTACCGGATGCCCGGCGGTGTGTGCCGGAGGTTCCTCGCGATTCTAGGTTGAGTGCGAGTGATAAAATGTGGGATGCAATTGCTGGTCCTGGGAAAGAAAAATGTGGTGATCTAATTGAAAGAGAAAAAGTTGAAATTGAATCATGCATGGTAGGGTGACATGTTTGCATGGCTATATGATATGATATGTATGATGGCATGATGGTATATGCATGAATGATTGATGACAAGTGCATGATGATGTATGCACATATGGTATGATGACATATGCATGGCTGCAAGGTAAGTTATGCCTGGATGCATGAGTGATATGTACCCTACTATGATGTCATGATTGTTCTGTTTGATGCATGGAGTAGTTTAATGGATCTTTTACTTGCTGGGTGGATGTACTCACCCCTTTGAGGACTAACATTTCATATTAGAAAGATGTCTCTCCCTCCGGTTACGCGGGGTTCCTTTTACAGCCTTCCATCTGACGTGGAGGTCGAGTGTAAGGAGCTTGATTATGTCACCATCCCTTGTCTGACTTTTATTCGGGTTCGTTTGCTGGTGATGTATGAGGTGGGCCTGGCTGGGGGCTCGATCATCCAGGAGTTCTTGTCGGTCCACATCCGCTGTGACGGCGCGATACGAGGGATGTTGCCGCCGCCACCGCCCGATGCACCAGGATGGGTGTGATGGTCTGCGTGAGGAGTGGGAGCTAACTTATTTTTTTGGGATAGCCAACACTTGTAGATGGAGGATGACACGTGATAGATATAGGGGTCGAGATCTCACTTTTTGAGTTATGGCCAAGTTTAGTTAAAAGTCTTGGCTTTTCTGTTTGGTTGTACCAACCTGAGAAATCCATCATGATTATATAAATAAAAGTGGCTCGGCTTTATCTTTTCTTATGGTGCGTAGTTGGTGTGCATTGCATTATGGTTATTGGAGGGAGAAATGGTGAGACTTGTTTATGCTTCCGCTAATGAGTTGCGCTAGGACCGTTTTTTAAAAAAAAATGCCTATGAACTACGGTGCTTTCGCTAAGAGATGTAACTGGTATCCATTAGGTGGAGCGATAGGTACCTGTGGTGACCTTAGATGTTTAGGGGTGCCACATTCTTTGGTTGGCCAAAATGCTCGAGAGGAGCTGCCATTTAAGGACCTAAAAATGTTATCCCACGACGGGGTGAGACGACTTCTCAACAAGTTCACACCCTAAGTCTTGACTAGGAAGAAAATACGCCCCAAGGGCTGCCTAAGCCTAAGCACGAGTCAGAGGACTTACCTTTGCATCCATTCCTTCCTGCGAAATAGTGTAATTTAAAAATTCAACAAATCACTTTAGCACATTCAAGCATCAAATCATATAGAGTCATCTATCAATCGACCCAGTCGATTCCATACCATCAAGACCATCTCTCGATCAACTCATTCAATACTATCTATAAAGTCTGATCACATCAAGGATTGCTCACCCTAAGCTAAAGATAGATGGAAATGCTCGCCAAAAGCTAATAACAACATATACTGCTCACCCTAAGCTGATATAACCAAGCCCGCAAGCTGATATAGTATACTGCTAATGCTCAAAAAAGCTATGCAATACTTAATTAATCACCGAAGTTGTATGATACTTAAGGTATACTGCTCACTTTAAGCTGATATATCAAAGCCTTCAGGCTGATATAGTATACCATTCTACTCAACCAACAATTTCACCACTTTTATCATATGCGATAAAAATAATCGTGTGTGGGTATACAGTCGGCCTCAGCAAAAAATATAATGCCTTTAGTGTCATGCCCCAATCCTCGGGGTCATGCCCATCCTTCTCATTGGTCGATTTTAAAGTGTGATATCACAAGACTAAGTATCACCGACCCTTTCTGATGATTATGCACATGCGGAAGCAGTTATAAATCCCTAGACAATAAAAACAATGAGATAGAAAAACAGGCCATATTTATTATATTGAGATTCACAACCGCACTTTTATTAACAGCACAACTCATAGTATATTTACAATACTATTCACAGCATGCTTGTCTCACACCTATCTACACTAAGACAGGATTCACAAAAGGGATGGGATCTCAATCCACATCGGGTTGTACTCAAGATCCCTCTCTGGGTCATCTTCTGCTTCAAAATATTTCTCCTCCTCAGGTTTCACATCAGTGCTCTCCTTCTTAGGTTCCTCCTCCTTGGCTCCCCCTAAGGGTCCTGAAATGGTCATTCAATAACCAATGAGACCACGCCTCAGCGAGTTCTACCCCCTATGACCCGATTAGTAAGAAAATACGCCCTGAGGGCTGCCTAAGCACATCATGGGTCAAAGGGCTTACCTTGGCCTTAGTTTCCTTCTTGCAAGTCAGTTCCAATAATAAATACTGACAATCATAGCATCCAATCAATCAGATTGACTTAACAATCAATCGACTCAGTCAATTACATGTCATCAAAACCATCACATGGTCATCCCGACTCTTCATTCTTGACTCTAAATCACGGCCCTATAGGCATAATTTATTTTCAATGGAATCACGGCCCCACTCGGCAAATTCAGATTTAATGGAATCACGGCCCCACCTGGCAAATTTTCTAGAATTTGTGGTATCACGGCCCCACCTAGCAAATTTTCTCAACTTGGTGGCATCACGGCCCCACTTGGCAATTTTCTCAACTTGGTGGCATCACAACCCCACTTGGCAATTTTCTCAACTTGGTGGCATCACGGCTCCACCTGGCAATCTTTAATCCAACTCACAACCTCACACAACTACTTTCCCTTCAAGTAACAACATTTTCACAATTTTGGGATAAATTCCCATATTCACCAATTTCACTCAAATTTCACAATCTGATACTCGAATAAATAAACATAAAGCACCATTGGAATCAGCACAAAATTTCGGTCGTCGACTATCCCAACCTAATTTTCGAAAAATAAATAAATAATTAAATAATTACGGAAAATGTTAAATAAATGCAATAAATCCAACTTCGGCCCGTTATAGCCTAATTGGAAGCCGATACGAGCCCGGAAAATTACCGAGACTTGCTCAATAAATACCAAGACCTATTTCCTTGCTATCTACACTATCCAATTGCCTAACATGCATCAATAAGTCTCTAATTTAATTACTCTAATATAATCTATCCACCTAATTGCACTTAATTAAATTACTCTAATCTAACCCCTAAGCATAATTCACTGACTAATAAGGGATTAGTGAGCAAAACTCACTTGGTAAAAGCGGAGACCGAATCACCGTAGCGGCAACGCGACGGCGGCTGAAATTGGGCTTTCAACAACACCGGCGGGCATAGACCGGGCCTTAAGACTTGAGCCCAACAAATCTCAACCCAACTGAGATTTATTCTTGCACCGGACTGGGCTTCACTTGACTGAACGGGCCTTGAATGGGCTGTCCTCGTTGGCTTCTAATTTTGATGGGCTTCGGAGTTGAATTCACTAGGCCTGACTTAGGGCCCAAATGGACTGAATATGAGCGGCTCAAGACGTTTGAAATTTGCTGGGCTGATGCTTTGGGAATGGGCTACAATTTGGGCCATGCGAGAAGCAGCAAAGGCTGCCGACCAAAAAGCTGCTGGACTGGGCTGAAGGAAGAAACACGTGGGTCGCTGCTGCTGGAGACTGAGGACGAAGGGGTAACTTTGTGGAAATCTTCAATGCAACTGGTCGTGGGAGTACGCGGTCAATTGACCGATTGATGCTGCCTTCGGTGAACTGATTTGAAGAAACGAAGATGGAGCTGGCCACGTGGGGACGATCTTGGTTTTTCAGTGGGCTTCTTCAGTTGATGAAGCTGCGCACGAAGGAGACATGAGCTAGCAGGCAGGCGCTGGTGTTGAAGACAGAAAGGAATCGCAGTTCGGTGGAATTCTGGGGCTACTCCAGTCAACGATTCAAACAAAGAGGGGAGGGGTTTGACTCCGTGTTGCTTTGTGGACACCTGCTGCTGGACGCGTGGGCCTTCGGTGGACCTGGCACACGGTGAAAGCTACTAGGCTGCTTCGGTCCTCAATGGGGGCTTCGTGGTGAGGAGAAAACGAAAGTTGAAGTGTAGCACCCCGAACCCTTTGGCGGTCGCCACAAGCACCAATGTTACACCTTAATACCCTCTTGTACTTATACTTAGAAGAAGCGTCGTTATTCACAGGCATTTTCCTTCTTTTTTTTTAAAGCGGTCACAGCGCGACTCATTAGCGGAAGCAAAATAAAGCATCACCATCTATCCCCCTACTAATCCATGATACCAATACACGCCACTAATCACCATGATTTTATAAACAAGCCACGGCACCTTATTTACATATACTTTCAAGATGGGACTCCTTTTTGGGTCGATACATAAAAAGGAAAAGCTAGGACTCTGCCATGTCCAGCCTAAAACCTCAAAAAAGAACCCTCGACCCTCTACATCACACGTGCATAATCCCCATCATCAGTGTCGGCTAACGATCCCCAAAAAGATCCAACTCCTACTCGTCACGCACGGCCCTCACACCCATCCTGGTGCATCAGGCGGTGGCGGCGGCAGCATTCCACGCATTACCCCGTCGCATCGAACATGGACAGATATAAACTCTTGGAGAACAGGGCCCCCAGCCAGACCCACGTCGTACATAACTAGACAACGCACTCAAATATACACAAGACTAGGAACTGAAGGACAATCAAACTCCTCGCATTCGACCTCTACGTTCGAAGGTATGCCGTAAAATACGCCCCGCGTAACGGCAAGAAGCGGCATGCTGCTAATCTGAAATGTTGGTCCCCAAAAGGGGTGAGTACAACCACTCAGCAGGTAAAGAAATCCAATAACAACTCAATGCATCATGTAAATCATACATGCATTGCAGGCGTTACTTACCTCAAAGCCATGCGCATACTATCATGCATCATCATATCATAAATGTCATCATCATCATGACATCATTACATCACACATGTCATCATCATCATGGCATCATTATATCATACATGTCATCATCATCATGACATCATCACATTACACATGTCATCATCATCATGGCATCATTATATCATACATGTCATCATCATCATGACATCATCACATTACACATGTCATCATGCCATATCATATATCAGCATCATTATCATCATCATGCATATCATCATGCATATCATGCCATGGGTGATCATCACTATTTCACGTCACATATCATCATCATCATCATCATCATCATCATCATCATCATCATGCATATCATACCATGGGTGATCATCACTATTTCACATCACATATCATCATCATCATCATCATCATCATCATCATCATCATCATCATCATGCCATGGGTTTAATTTCCACTTTCAGCTTTCAATTTGATCACCACATCACCCATTCCTCAAATCATCAATTTCATCATCCCATATCATATATCAGCATCATTATCATCATCATGCATATCATCATGCATATCATGCCATGGGTGATCATCACTATTTCACGTCACATATCATCATCATCATCATCATCATCATCATCATGCATATCATCATGCATATCATCATGCATATCATGCCATGGGTTTAATTTCCACATTCAGCTTTCAATTTGATCACCACATCACCCATTCCTCAAATCATCAATTTCATCATCCCCTCGGGCAAAGACCTCCGAGGCTTCCGGTATTTAGCCATCCCAGGCCACCGGGCATCCGGCCCCCCACACTCCGAGCATCTTGCATCCCAACTAGCATTAGGGGTGAGCATGGTCCGGGTTGGTCCGGGCCACCCCCTAACCCTAGGACCAACCCGTACAGTGTCGGTCCTCAATTTTTAGGACCAAGGACCGACCCTATTGAGCCTGGGACCAAGGACCGGACCAACCCAATGGGTTCGGTCCGGTTCCAGGGTCAACCCGGGACCGATCGATAATTTTTTTCGTCTTATTTTTTTTACTCCCTAAAAAAGTAAACATACAAATTCAAATTACACATCCATTGACAATGCGACATTATGCAACTAAATTATAAATATCAATACATATTTAGCAAATTTAAGATGACACAATAGAAATTTCGTACTTACTAACCGCTCATCGAGATATGGGACAAGATGTAAAGTTCTTGTAATCATCTATATTTAATATTTATAACATCATATGCAAAAGCGTTCTCCTGCATTTGATCATGTAGAGTCCACTCAACCAAAAAATGAGCTTCACACCACTTGACTAGCAAATCACCGTACCAACTGTAATACTACTTTACTCTTCACAAACTTCTACCATTTGACACAAATTAAAAAGCAAAGTGCAGCTGAAATTTATTAGTAAAATACAATTAAATTATAAAGAGTTCAAAATACTTAATATAAATCATGAATATATAACTTCACATCTTGTTAATTCACTTGAACTTCTAAACACCTAAAAACAAAACAAACGACATATAATTAATACTCAACAAAAGTTTTAAATTGAAATTACTATTAGTATTATTGATAGAACATTTCAATATAAATATAATATAACAGATACTTTACTTAGGTTTGAATATATAAAAGAATTATACGTAATATAATATAATATATAGGGTTGGTCCAGGGTTGGACCGACCCAAAACTCTTAAGACCGAGGACCAACCCGCACAGTGTTGGTCCTGGAATTTTAGGACCGAGGACCGACCCAGTCCCCTTGGGAACCGGACCAGGACCAGCAGGGTTGGGCCAGTCCAGGGTCGGTCTAGGGTCAACCCTAGACCGCTGCTCACCCCTAACTAGCATCACAAGGCATTCCATTCGGGCAAAAACCTCCAACAGGGCTTCCGGCATTTACACTCCCTGGTCGGGCATCCCGCACCCCAAATCCTGGCATCGCAAGGTATTCCCTTCGGGCAGAAACCTCCGAAAGAACTTCCGGCACCCCCACGTTCCGGGCATCCTGAATCTCCCAGGGCCATCCGGCAATGCATCTCTATTTACATTCCGGGCATTAACCTCCACCACAACCACCTCCTCACTTATCATTATTCACATTTACCATTATTTTGATCTCAATTTAACATGGCACATGGCGTGACATCAAACAAGTCATACTTGGCATGGAATTCACACATGCATCTCGATTCAATGTCATACATATACCAAGACTTTATCACACACCCAACATAAATTAATTAAATGGAATCTATGGCCAAAATAATCTATTTTATTTAATTTAATTAATTAATTAATTAATTTTTTTTATTTTTTTTATATCTATAAATTCCCAAGATTATAAAAATTCAAGAAATCATTAAACAAACCAATAGGATGATAATTGCATGCAAAATTCATGGCCAAATTGAATTTTACACAATCTCACAATTTTCACAAAACATCCTATGATTCTCGGATGAAACCAGAATGCACGGTTTCCGAATAAATTCAATTAAAATATCCATATGGCCTCCAAAAATTATGAAATTTTACTGAGTTATAGACAAGACATTTTTGTACAACTTTCATGCATAACTTCAAGCCAGATTCTTTTTAGATCATTTTATACAGTCCCACGAAGCTTTTGGATCCATTACCGCATCGTCTAGTGTACACATCTTCGAAATATTGAGATTTCACCTACCTATTCTCTTTCGTTTTCTCTGAAATTTGGATATGTTATATATCAAGATGTCCTTTACAAGTTTCATGAAGAGATCTAGGTCAAATAACCAGAAAGTCTTGGGTGTCTCGGAATACGTCAACAGAATCATCGTCTTTAAGATCTAGTTGATTTACTAGGCTATACTTGTTCATTTCAATTCAAATTTGAGTATGTTGTAGTTTAAGACATCCCCTACAACTTTCATGAAGAAATAAAAGTGAGATTCTCATCACAAACCAACATGCAATCACGAATCCAGCAAGAGGTGAGTAAAAACTCTCCAGATCTGAGGTCTCCGTAGGATGAGACTTTAACCCCTCAAATCTCCATTATTTTCCACGAAATTTTAATATGTTGTAGTACAAGATGTTATCTACAACTTTCATGAAGAAATAGAAACCAAAATCGGACTCTAAACACACATGCAAGCTCAAACAACTTTCTGACTCACATGATCCAAGCAAGAACAGTCATGCGATTCAAGAATAAGCCAACCACATCTCGGTTTTTCTCACTTAAACACCCAAAAATTTAACATGCAAACAACATACAAGCATGCAAGAGAAGCTGGAGGACTCCCACTTGCCTCTAGACCGGTCGGTCGATGGCGTAGGGCGGCGAACACGGCGGCACACGGCAGCTCCTCCTCCTCCTCTCTCTCTCTCGGCCTCTCCCTCTCTCTCTCACCCTCTCTCTCGGCCGAATGGGAATCCGGCCACCCTTTCTCTCTCTTCCCTCTTATACCCCCAAACTCTCATCATTGATAATCATTACTTGCCTTAACCATGGCCAATGCATGGCCTTCTTCCCTAAGCCAATATATGAGAGTCTTGTGCCACTTGTCCTATTGCATGCATCATGGGCCTTGGAGTTGGACTTGGGCTTCCTTGTGGCCGGTCGACCACTCCCTCTTGGGCCTCTATTGGGCCGGCCACCTTGGCCCATTAAAAGCTTAGGCCAATGGGCCTAAGGCCCATGTTTTTTTTTTTTTGAAATTCCTTTCTATAAATATTTCAATTTTCAATTTTCATCTTGGCGAAAGTCTTGGGACATCTTGTTTATTGAAATTTAATTTATAAAGTACATGGCCAAGCATAGGTTATTAATCTATCAAATTTAAATTCTCACAATCACATGCACAAATCATCTAATTAAAAAGACTAATGGCTAAAGCATAAGCCATGGAAAACTTTATCACCTAATCAGAGACTTTAACACACCTTATGGCTTGGCTCTGAATTTTTGGGATGCCACAATTCTCCCCTCCTTAGAGAATTTCGTCCTCGAAATTCAAACACCGCTCGCGCCTTCCTGAAACAAATAGGGGTACTTTCCCTTCATTTGATCCTCACTTTCCCATGTGGCTTCCTCCATATCATGATGTCGCCACAATACGTTAACCAATGGGATCTTCTTGGTCCTAAGAATTTGCTCCTTTCGGTCCAATATCTGCACAGGCTCTTCAATGTACCTAACTTTCTCATCCACTTTGATGGCTTCATGATCGAGTATGTGACCAGGATTCGGCTGGTACTTCCTCAACATCAATACATGAAACACGTCATGCAGATTTTCTAACTTAGGAGGTAACGCTAAACGATAAGCTACATCCCCTATCCTCTCAAGTATTTCAAAAGGTCCAACAAATCTAGGGCTTAACTTACCCTTCATCCCAAATCGAGATATCCCTTTCATTGGAGATACCTTAAGGAATACATTGTCTCCTACACTAAATTCCAAAGGCCTTCTATGCCTATATGCGTAATCTTTTTGTCTACTCTGAGCTGTTCTAAGTCTTTCTCTGATAATTTCGACAGCTTCAGTGGTAACTTGTATCAATTCAGGTCCTGTCAACTTCCTTTCACCTACTTCACTCCAACAGACAGGAGTCCTACATCTCCTTCCATATAATGCTTCATAGGGAGCCATGCCTACACTCTTCTGAAAGCTATTGTTATAGGCAAACTCTACCAAATGCAATTTTTAATCCCAATTTCCTTTGAAGTCTATTACACAAGCTCTTAACATATCCTCTAATATCTGGATTACTCTTTCTGTTTGTCCATCGGTCTGGGGATGAAAAGCAGTACTAAATTGAAGCTTAGTCCCTAACGCAATTTGACGACTTCTCCAAAAATTCGAAGTAAACCTCTAATCCCAATCTAAAGTAATGGTCACTGGAACACCATGTAAGCATACCACTTGACTTACATACATGTCCGCATACTTATCCATTGGGTAATCCATGCGAATTGTTAAGAAATGAGCCGATTTAGTCAAACGATCCACTATAACCCAAATTGAGTCATGACTACTTGACGTCCTTGGCAATCCTTGCACAAAGTCCATCGTTATATGTTCTCATTTCCATTCTGGAATGTCTAATGGTCTCAAGAGTCCTGCGGGTTTACGATGTTCCGCTTTTACTTGCTGGCACATCAAACATTGCGAAACGTGCTTAGCCGTATTTGCCTTCATACCGTTCCACCAAAATTGCCGACGTAAATTTCTGTACATCTTTGTACTACCTGGGTGGATACTATAATTACTCTTATGTGCCTTCGACAGGATTTCCTTCCTCAATTCCTCATTGTCGGGAACACAAAGTCGTCCTTGACATCTTACTATTCCATCATCAGGGATTTGAAATTCTGATCTTTTCCCTAAAGATACAACATCTTTCACTTTCAAAATCTCTGGGTCAGATTCTTGTAGGATTTTAATTTTCTGGATAATCTCCAGCTCAATCCTTAATGCACTAAGCATGCCAGTAAGACAATCCATTTCCAACTTAAATTCGGAGTTTGCTACAGATTCTAACAACTCCCATTCTGCCATTCTCAAACTGGCCATTTCCATAGCTGACTTACAACTAAGAGCATCAGCCACTCTATTCGCTTTCCCTGGATGATATCTTATCTCACAGTCATAATCCTTCAATAACTCCATCCATCTCCTTTGTCTCATGTTCAACTCCTTTTGTGAGAACAGATACTTCAAACTTTTATGATCCATATAAATTTCAAACTTTTCCCCATACAAATAGTGTCTCCATATCTTCAGGGCAAACACTATTGCTGCTAGCTCTAAATCATGCGTCGGGTAATTCAGCTCATGGGGTTTCAATTGTCTGGATGCATAGGCTACAACTTTGCCATGCTGCATCAACACACATCCTAGTCCTTTGTGAGATGCATCACTATACACTGTAAAACCGCCAGGTCCAGTAGGTATAGTCACAATTGGAGCTGAAGTCAATTTCCTTTTGAGCTCCAGGAAACTCCTTTCACATTCCCCATTCCACTCAAATTTCACATTCTTTCGGGTCAATTTAGTTAAAGGTCCTACCAGTCGTGAAAATCCTTTAATGAACCTTCTATAATAACCAGCCAGTCCTAAGAAACTTCGTATTTCAGTAGGTGTCGTTGGTCTCGGCCAATTTACTACTAGTTCAACTTTTGCCGGGTCTACTGCAATTCCTTTTCCTGACACCACATGCCCTAGAAATATTATCTGATCCAACCAGAACTCACACTTACTAAACTTAGCATACAACTTATGCTCTCTCAGAGTCTGCAAAACTATTCTCAAATGTTGCTCATGCTCTTTAGGCCCTTTTGAATATACCAAAATATCATCAATAAAGACAATCACAAACTGGTCTAAATAAGGCTGAAATATTCTATTCATCAAATCCATAAATGCAGCCGACGCGTTAGTCAATCCAAATGGCATAACAAGGAACTCATAGTGTCCATAACGAGTCCTGAACGCAGTCTTAGGAATGTCCTCCTTCTTAATTCTTAACTGATGGTATCCTGACCTCAAGTCAATCTTAGAGAAGACCGAACTTCCCTGGAGTTGGTCAAACAAGTCATCAATTCTAGGCAAAGGATACTTATTCTTGATGGTCACCTGATTCAACTGCCTATAGTCAATACAAAAGCGCATCGATCCATCCTTCTTTTTCACAAACAAGACCGGTGCACCCCAAGGTGAAGCACTTGGTCTAATGAATCCTTTGTCAAGCAACTCTTGTAATTACACCTTCAATTCCTTCAATTCAACTAAGGCCATCCTATATGGGGCTTTTGATATTGGTCATGTTCCAGCCATTAATTCAATTTCAAATTCAATCTCCCGCTCTGGCGGCAATCTAGGCAATTCCTCAGGGAATACATCTTGAAATTCGTTAACTACGCGAACTTCCTCAAGTTTAGGCTCCTCCCTTGCATAATCTCTAACTATGGCTAGGTACCCTTGACATCCTTTGTCAAGTAACCTACAGGCTTCTACTGCCGAAATAAGAGCTATAGGAAGATGGTTCTGACCTCCTAAAAATTCACAACTAGACTGATCAGGTAAAACGAATTGAACCACTCTTCTATAACAATCCATTCTAGCCCGATACTTACGAAGCCAGTCCATTCCTATAATAACGTCAAAATCATACATAGCCATTACAACCAACTCTATTTCCATATCCTTTCCTCCCATTGATATCTTACAATTTCCACACACCAGCGTAGACAATACCATATCCTTTAAAGGCATGGAAACACAAAGAGGCGTCTCAAGAGGCATAACTTCTATTTTATTCAAACGTCTATATCTTTCAGACACAAACGAATGCGTTGCACCCGTATCAAACAATGCATATGCCTTTTCACCATTAATAAGAATCGTACCTGAGATTACATTTTTGGAAGCTTCCGCTTCCTCCTAGGTGATCGCATACACCCTTCCTTGTGCAGGTGGTCTCTGAGGATTTCCTCGTGGGTTTGACCTAACAGCACTCTGATATCCCTGTCGCACTGAGCCAACACTCACTTGCGACCTCTCTTATGGGCAATTTCTCCTAAGATGACCTACTTGTCCACAACCAAAGCATTTCAGCTATCCCGTACAAGGTCCTGGGCCATGGCATCCATTACACTTCTGACAAATACCAGGCTGATAGGGTGCTTTCCCTATATTCAGACCACTCCTTGCTCCTCCAAAATTCCCAAAATTACCCTTCTTCTTCACATTCCAGGTCTAACCTTAACCAAAATAAGGCCTCTTCCCCTTTCTCACATCATTAAAATTCAACGGTTTCTTAAACTCCGACCGTTCTCTCAACAACTCCTGCTCCACTAACTGCGCCCTTTCATAAATCTCATTATAATCTCTTATATTCAATGGCACCAATTGCTTCCTAATGTCAGTCCTCAGCCCTTTCAGGAATCTCTTAGCCTTCTCCTCCTGAGCCTCAATCAATCTAGGAGCATGTCTAGACAATTCAGAAAATCTAGCCTCATACTGATCTACTGTCAACCCCTTTTGTTCTAGCTGAACAAATTCAGTAATCTTCCTATCCTTAGCACAATCAGAAAAATGCTTCCTATTAAAAGCTCTAACAAACTCCTCCCAGTTAACATCAGTACCTGGTGGAAAGATTATGTCCTTCGAAGCTCTCCACCAAAACTTCGCATTTCCCTCCAACTGGTACTCTGCTAAAACTATTTTCTTAGCATCAGTGCAGTCCAACAGCCGGAAAATTCGTTCCATCCCATCAATCCATTGCTCCGCCTCCTCAGGACTTCCCATTCCACTGAACTTAAGTGGCTTCAGCTTCAAGAACTGCTCCACTAGTCCTTGAGTACGGCATTCTGCTCCGGGCTATTGCTGCTCCTGCCTTTCCATCAGATTTCCAATATTGGCTAATGCCTGCAGGATGTCTTTCATTCGAGGTTCAGCCCTTGCAGCAGAGGCTTCAGCCCTCAATGGATGAGCACTTCCAGCTCGCACAATGACTTTCCTGCAATTTTCAAGCATTGCCTTAGGAATAATCTAAGACGCATTGCCTCCATTCAAAGCAACTACTATTACTACATAAGTAACATATACATGTTACTGGTACCTAAAGGAAATTCAAAGTAAACTACTAGGGATCTACGAGTGAATTCTCATCACCCATTATTCAATTATTTTGTTTTACACCCTATGGTGTGCATTGTCATCATGTTCCTCAATTTCCAAATGAGGCTCCTTATCACTTCACCTATAACCATTCGCTCTAATACCAAAAAGCCCGGTTGTAGCACCCCAAACCCTTTGGCGGTCGCCATAAGCACCAATGTTACACCTTAATACCCTCTTGTACTTATACTTAGAAGAAGCGTCATTATTCACAGGCATTTTTATTTTTATTTTTTTTAAAAGCGGTCCTAGCGCGACTCATTAGCGGAAGCAAAATAAAGCATCACCATCTATCCCCCTACTAATCCATGATACCAATACACACCACTAATCACCATGATTTTATAAACAAGCCACGACACCTTATTTACATATACTTTCAAGATGGGACTCCTTTTTGGGTCGATACATTAAAAGGAAAAGCTAGGACTCTGCCATGTCCAGCCTAAAACCTCAAAAAAGAACCCTCGACCCTCTACATCACACGTGCATAATCCCCATCATCAGTGTCGGCTAACGATCCCCAAAAAGATCCAGCTCCTACTCGTCACGCACGGCCCTCACACCCATCCCGGTGCATCAGGCAGTGGCGGCGGCAGCATTCCACGCATCACCCCGTCGCGTCGAACATGAACAGATATAAACTCTTGGACAATAGGGCCCCAAGCCAGATCCACATTGTACATAACTAGACAGCGCACTCGAATATACACAAGACCAGGAACTGAAGAACAATCAAACTCCTCGCATTCGACCTCTACGTCCGAAGGTATGCCGTAAAATACGCCCCGCGTAATGGCAGGAAGCGGCATGCTGCTAATCTGAAATGTTGGTCCCCAAAAGGGGTGAGTACAACCACTTAGCAAGTAAAGAAATCCAATAACAACTCAATGCATCATGCAAATCATACATGCATTGCAGGCGTTACTTACCTCGAAGCCATGCGCATACTATCATACATCATCATATCATACATTTCATCATCATCTTGACATCATTACATCACACATGTCATCATCATCATGGCATCATTATATCATACATGTCATCATCATCATGACATCATCACATTACACATGTCATCATCATCATGGCATCATTATATCATACATGTCATCATCATCATGACATCTTTACACTTGTCATCATGCCATATCATATATCATCATCATTATCATCATCATGCATATCATCATGCATATCATGCCATGGGTGATCATCACTATTTCACGTCACATATCATCATCATCATCATCATCATCATCATGCATATCATACCATGGGTGATCATCACTATTTCACATCACATCATCATCATCATCATCATCATCATGCATATCATGCCATGGGTGATCATCACTATTTCACATCACATATCATCATCATCATCATCATCATCATCATCATCATCATCATCATCATGCATATCATGCCATGGGTTTAATTTCCACTTTTAGCTTTCAATTTGATCACCACATCACCCATTCCTCAAATCATCAATTTCATCATCCCCTCGGGCAAAGACCTTCGAGGCTTCCGGCATTCAGCCATCCTAGGCCACCGGGCATCCGGCCCCCCACATTCCGAGCATCTCGCATCCCAACTGGCATCACGAGGCATTCCCTTCGGGCATAAACCTCTGACAGGGCTTCCAGCATTTACACTCCCTGGCCGGGCATCCCACACCCCAAATCCTAGCATCGCGAGGTATTAGCTTCGGGTAGAAACCTCCAACAGGGCTTCCGGCACCCCCACGTTCCGGGCATCCTGAATCTCCCAGGGCCATCCGACAATGCATCTCTATACATTCCGGGCATTAACCTCCACCACAACCACCTCCTCACTTATCATTATCCACATTTACCATTATTTTGATCTCAATTTAACATGGCACATGGCGTGACATCAAACAAGTCATACTTGGCATGGAATTCACACATGCATCTCGATTCAATGTCATACATATACCAAGACTTTATCACACATGCATCTCGATTCAATGTCATACGTATACCAAGACTTTATCACACATGCATCTCGATTCAATGTCATACGTATACCAAGACTTTATCACACAGGCAACATAAATTAATTAAATGGAATCTATGGCCAAAATAATCTATTCTATTTTATTTTATTTTATTTATTTATTTATTATTTTTATATCTATAAATTCCCAAGATTATAAAAATTCAAGAAATCATTAAACAAACCAATAGGATGATAATTGCATGCAAAATTCATGGCCAAATTGAATTTTACACAATCTCACAATTTTCACAAAACATCCTATGATTCTCGGATGAAACCAGAATGCACAGTTTCCGAATAAATTCAATTAAAATATCCATATGGCCTCCAAAAATTATGAAATTTTACTGAGTTATAGTCAAGACATTTTCGTACAACTTTCATACAGAACTCCAAGCCAGATTCTTTTCAAATTATTTTATACAGTCTCACGAAGCTTCTGGATCCATTACCTCATCATCCAGTGTACACATCTCCGAAATATTGAGATTTCACCTACCTATTCTCTTTCGTTTTCTCTGAAATTTGGATATGTTATATATCAAGATGTCCTTTAAAATTTTTATGAAGATATCTAGGTCAAATAACCAGAATATAGTCATCATTTAGGTCCTTGAAGTCTCGGGTGTCTCGGAATACATCACCAGAATCATCGTCTTCAAGATCTAGTTGATTTACTAGGCTATGCATGTTCATTTCACTTCAAATTTGATTATGTTGTAGTTTAGGATATCCCCTACAACTTTCATGAAGAAATCGAAGTGTGATTCTTATCACAATCCAACATGCAATCACGAATCCAGCAAGAGGTCAGTAAAAACTCTCCAGATCTGAGGTCTCCATAGGATGAGACTTTAACCCCACAAATCTCCATAATTTTCCACGAAATTTTAATAGGTTGTAGTACAAGATGTTAGCTACAACTTTTGTGAAGAAATCGAAACCAAAATCGGACTCTAAACACACATGCAAGCTCAAACAACTTTCTGACTCACATTATCCGAGCAAGAACAGTCATGCGATTCAAGAATAAGCCAACCACACCTCGGTTTTTCTCACTTAAACACCCAAAAATTTAACATGCAAACAACATACAAGCATGCAAGAGAAGCTAGAGGACTCCCACTTGCCTCTAGACCGGTCGGTCGACTGCGTAGGGCGGCGAACACGGCGGCACACGGCGGCTCCTCCTCCTCCTCTCTCTCTCGGCCTCTCCCTCTCTCTCGAAATATCTTTCTCTCTCTCACCCTCTCTCTCGGCCGAATGGGAATCCGGCCACCCTCTCTCTCTCTTCCCTCTTATACCCCCAAACTCTCATCATTGATAATCATTACTTGCCTTAACCATGGCCAATGCATGGCCTTCTTCCCTAAGCCAATACATGAGAGTCTTGTGCCACTTGTTCTATTGCATGCATCATGGGCCTTGGAGTTGGGCTTGGGCTTCCTTGTGGCCGGTCGACCACTCCCTCTTGGGCCTCTATTGGGCCGGCCAACTTGGCCCATTAAAAGCTTAGGCCAATGAGCCTAAGGCCCATCCTAAAAATTGACCTTTTCCTCTGTTTTTTTTTTTTTAAATTCCTTTCTATAAATATTTTCAATTTTCAATTTTCATCTTGGCCAAAGTCTTGGGACATCTTGTTTATTGTAATTTAATTTATAAAGTACATGGCCAAGCATAGGTTATTAATCTATCAAATTTAAATTCTCACAATCACATGCACAAATCATCTAATTAAAAAGACTAATGGCTAAAGCATAAGCCATGGAAAACTTTATCACCTAATTAGAGACTTTAACACACCTTATGGCTTGGCTTTGAATTTTTGGGATGCCACATGAAGACGCTAGAAATAAAATGAAATGGAGGCCTTCGGTGGAGAGAGCTCGTGTGAGGAAGATGGACGTCAGCAGGGATGTTGGCGTACCAGAGAAGCTGTCGAAGGAGATAAGGGCGAGCGAATGAGCTGGCTCCGAATGAAATGAAGAAAGCGATTCGAAGCAGCTAGCGTGGATTGTTCAAGAAGCCACGGATGGGGGAAGAAAATTCAACAAATCCAATCCACTTAATTAATTGCATGTCCCCTAATACTTTCTTGCATCAATATTCATCTAAATTATCCAATTTGAAGCCCCAATTTCTGCTCCTTTTCCAATTTCGAAATTCGCCGAAATAAATGAACTTTTCTTACTCAATTTCCCAAATTGAGGTCCAATTTCGACCCAGAAAAATCCCGAACAATTTTCTATAAATCCTCAATATCCAAAAGCTCGGCTTGGAAGTCAAAACTTGCTTAAATTTGGCCCGTATGAATTTCCGTTAATTTTCCGCGACGTCCGCAACGATTTTCCGCAAAAATCTCAGAATCTCTGAAAAATCTTCTGAGATTGAGTCGACACTCCTAGAATTTATTGTGCTATGAAAGAAACTGAATTCGCGGTTAATTTCAACTTTGCGTGTTTTTAGCGTGACCTACACTACCGGGTAGTTTTCAGAACTTTTTAGGGCAAATGATTCGTGGTCGATTTTCTTCGAGCCACTATAAACCCACTCGACTCATTGGCGACTCTTAATTGTTGTGAAAATCTTGAGGATCCAAATGCGGACACAGGGTACCAAAACAATAAGAAAATCAATCTAGGGCCGGTCGACAACAATTTTCTAATTTAGTGGGGTCACCCACAATTAGCCACACATCTCTGTCAAACCAGTCTATCTCTGATTTCAAATTGATTTTTAACTGTGTCGTAATGACCTCTAAAGATGGACACGGTCAAGAAGCCGATTCTTGATCGAGTTCTCAAGTCTATTGCCTTAAAATTCTTTAATAATTTCCCCAGATAGTCTAGTTATCTCAAGAGTGATCGGCTCTGAGATTAACCCTATAGGCGCATCAATGAAATGTCCGATTTATTTAGTAGAAGACAGGGTTGAAAAATCTGGATGTCACAACTCTTCCCCTCTTATAAAAATTTCTTCCTCGAAATTTAAACCTTACAAGACTTGATCAAAAAGGTGGGGGTACAATTCTCTCATTGACTCCTCAGTCTCCCATATCGCTCCTTCTGTACCGTGGTGTTGCCAGACCACTTTGACCAACGGGATGGTTTTTGTACGCAGAACTTGCTCTTTGCGATCGACAATCTGGACCGGGCTTTCAACATATGACACACGGTCATCCACGTCCTATTCCTCGAAATTGAGCACGTGGATCGGGTCAGGCTCGTACTTCCTTAACAACGACACGTGAAAGACGTCATGCACTTGCGCCAATCTTGGTGGCAACGCAAGACGATATGCTAAAGTCCTGATTCTCTCAATAATCTCAAACGGACCTATGTACCTTGGACTCAATTTGCCTTTCTTACCAAAGCGCGAAATTCCCCTCATTGGTGATACTTTTAGAAAAACATGATCACCAACTTGGAATTCCAAAGACCTTCGACTCCTTCCTCTCCTCCCTCTCGGTTCCTCTCTCTCGCAACTCACTCTCTCTCTCACTCTCTTGGATGACAGCCCCTCCATCAACCAGCCTCTCTCCCTTTTGTTTCCCCATAAAGCCATCATTGGCAATCATGATGTGCCTCCCCACAAGCCAATGCATGGAGCCTTCCTCTTGCCACTTGGCAAGACATGCAAGATGGGCTTGGGCTTGGGCTTGGAAGAAGTGGGCCGGCCACTCTTCCCCTCCTTGGTCGACGGTCACCTCTTCATGGGCCTCAATGGGCCGGCCATTTGGCCCACCAAAATCCATACTCTTGGGCCTAAGGCCCAACCTAATTAAAATCAAATTTTAACCTTCTTTTTTAAATACTAATTAAATCTTATTGAACTAAAGTACTATAAGGTAAAATTAAATAACTAAAAACTTAAAATCACAATTCCATAGATTCTAATTCACAATACATATGGCCAAAGATAAGTCATCCTCTTCCAAGATTTATCCATTTAGACTTGGCCATAGATCTCAATACAAGACACTAATTGGAGCACCCCTAATGGCTGGCAAAGAATTTTAGGATGCCACAATTCTCCCCTCCTTAGAGAATTTCGTCCTCGCAATTAGACACCACTCGTGCCTTCTTGAAACAAGTAGGGGTACTTTTCCTTCATCTGATCTTCACTTTCCCATGTGGCTTCCTCCATATCATAATGTCGCCATAATACCTTAACCAATGGGATCTTCTTAGTCCTAAGAATTTGTTCCTTTCGATCCAGTATATGTATAGGCTCTTTGATATACCTCACTTTCTCATCCACTTTGATGGCTTCATGATCGAGTATGTGACCAGGATCCGACTGGTACTTTCTCAACATTGATACATGAAACACATCATGTCAATTTCCTAACTTAGGAGGCAACGCTAAATGATAAGCTACATCCCTTATTCTTTCAAGTATCTCAAAAGGTCCGACAAATCTAGGGCTTAACTTACCCTTCATCCCAAATCGAGATATCCCTTTCATTGGAGATACCCTAAGGAATACATGGTCTCCCACACTAAATTCCAAAGGCCTTCTACGCCTATCTGCGTAGTCCTTTTGCCTACTCTAAGCTATTCTAAACCTTTTTTTGATAATTTCAACAGCCTCAGTGGTAACTTGTACCAGTTCAGATCCTGTCAATTTCCTTTTACCTACTTCACTCCAACAGATAGGAGTCCTACATCTCCTTCCATATAACGCTTCATAGGGAGCCATGCCTATACTTTTCTGGAAACTATTATTATAGGCAAACTCCACCAAATGCAATCTTTCATCCCAATTTCCTTTGAAATCAATTACACAAGCCCTCAACATATCCTCTAGTGTCTAGATTATTCTTTCTATTTGTCCATCTGTCTGAGGGTGAAAAGCAGTACTAAACTGAAGTTTAGTTCCTAATGCAATTTGAAAACTTCGCCAAAAATTCAAAGTAAATCTTGAATCCCGATCTGAGGTAATAGTCACTGGAACACCATGTGGGCATACTACTTGACCTACATAAGATCCGCATATTTGTCCATTGGGTAGTCCATGCGAACCGCTAAGAAATGAGCCAATTTAGTCAAACGGTCCACTATAACCCAGATAGAGTCATGACTACTTGACGTCCTTGGTAATCCTTGTATAAAGTCCATCGTTATATGCTCCCATTTCCATTCTAGAATGTCTAATGGTCTCAAGAGTCCTGCGGGTTTACGATGCTCTGCTTTTACTTGCTGGCACGTCAAACATTGAGAAACGTGCTTAGCCGTATCTGCCTTCATACCATTCCACCAAAATTGCTGACGTAAATTCCTGTACATCTTTGTACTACCCGGATGAATACTATAATTACTCTTATGCGCCTCCGACAGAATTTCCTTCTTTAATTCTTCGTTGTCGGGAACACAAAGTCGTCCTTGGCATCTTACTATTCCATCATCAAAAACTTGAAATTCTGGTCTTTTTCCTAAAGACGCAGTGTCTTTCATTTTCAAAATCTCCAGGTTAGACTCTTGTAAGATTTTAACTTTCTGAATAATTTCAGGCTCAATCCTTAATGCACTAAGCATGCTAGTAAGACAATCTACTTTTAATTTAAATTATGAGTCTGTAACAGACTTTAACAAGCTCCATTCCGCCATTCTTAAGCTGGCCATCTCCATAGTCAACTTACGACTAAGGGCATCCACTACCTTATTCGCCTTCCCTGGATGGCATCTTATCTCACAATCATAATCCTTATCCTTTAGCAATTCCATCCATCTCCTTTGTCTCATGTTCAACTCCTTTTGTGCCTCCATATGGTCCATATAAGTCTCAAACTTTTCCCCATACAAATAGTGCCTCCATATCTTCAAGGCAAACACTATAGCTACTAGTTCCGAATCATGCGTTGGGTAATTCAGTTCATGGGGTTTTAATTGTCTGGATGCATAGGCTATGACCTTGCCATGCTGCATCAAAACACATCCCAGTCCTTTGTGAGATGCATCATCACTATACATTGTAAAACCATCAGGTCTAGTTGGTATACTCAAGATTGGAGCTGAAGTCAATTTCCTTTTAAGCTCCTGGAAACTCCTTTCACATTCCCCATTCCATTCAAATTTCACATTCTTTCGGGTCAATTTAGTTAAAGGACCTGCCAGTCGTGAAAATCCTTCAATAAACCTCCTATAATAACCAACCAGTCCTAAGAAACTCTGTATTTCAGTAGGTGTCGTCGATCTCGGCCAATTTATTACCATCTCAACTTTTGCCGGGTCTACTGTAATTCCTTCTCTTGATACCACATGCCCTAAAAATATTATATGGTCCAGCTAGAATTCACACTTACTAAATTTAGCATACAGCTTATGCTCTCTCAGGGTTTGCAAAACTATCCTTAAGTGTCGCTCATGCTCCTTAGGTCCTCTTGAATATATCAGGATGTCGTCAATAAAGACAATCACAAACTGGTCTAAATAAGGCTTAAATACCCTATTCATTAGATCCATAAATGCGGTCGGTGCATTTGTCAATCCAAATGGCATAACAAGGAACTCGTAGTGTCCATAACGAGTCCTAAACACAATCTTAGGGAAATCTTCTTTCTTAATTCTGAGCTGATAGTATCCCGACCTTAAGTCAATCTTAGAGAAGACCGAACTTCCCTGGAGTTGGTCAAACAAGTCATCAATTCTAGGCAAAGGATATTTATTCTTAATGGTTACTTGATTCAGCTGCCTATAATCAATGCACAAGCGCATCGATCCATCTTTCTTTTTCACAAACAAGACCGATGCACCCCAAGGTGATGCACTTGGTCTAATAAATCCTTTGTCAAGCAACTCCTATAGTTGCACTTTCAATTCCTTCAATTCGACTAATGCCATCCTATATGGGGCTTTAGATATAGGTCCTGTTCCAGGCATTAATTCAATTTCAAACTCAATTTCTCGCTCTGGCGGCAGTCCAGGCAATTCCTCAGGAAATACATCTTGAAATTCGTTAACTACCCGAATTTCATCAATCTTAGGCTCTTCCTTAGTATAATCTCTAACCATGGCCAGGTACCCTTGACATGCTTTGTCAAGCAATTCACGAGCTTCTATTGCCAAAATAAGTGCTACAGGTAGATGGGTTTGACCTCCCAGAAATTCACAACTAGACTGATCAGGTAAGGTAAATTGGATTACTTTCCTATAACAATTTATCTGGGCCGATACTTACGAAGCCAGTCCATTCCTATGATAATATCAAAATCATACATGGCCATTTCAACTAAGTCTATTTCCATATCCTTTCCCCCGATTGTTATCTTACAATTCCCACACACCAGCGTAGACAATAACATATCATTTAGAGGCGTAGAAACACAAAGAAGCGTCTCAAGAGGTGTAGTTTCTATTTTATTTAACTGTCTATATCTTTCAGACACAAATGAATGCGTAGCACCCGTATCAAACAATGCATATGCCTTTTTATCATTTATAAGGATTGTACCTGAGATAACATTTTTGGAAGCTTCCACTTCCTCTTGGGTGATCGCATACACTCTTCCTTGTGCTGGTGGCCTCTGGGGATTCCTTGGTAAGTTTGGCCTAACAGCATTCCACTGTGGCTACTACACCGAGCCCATACTCGCATGCGATCTTTCATGTGGGCAGTTTCTCTTAATATGACCTATTCGTCCACAATTATAACATTTCGGTTGCCCATTGCAAGGTCCTGGGCCATGTCGCCCATTACACCTCCAACACTCCTTATTTTGATAAAGTGTCCTTTCCAAGCTCAGACTACCCCTGCCTTTTCCAAAGTTCCCAAAATTGCCTTTCTTCTTAGATTCCCATGTCTGACCTTCACCTATATAGGGTCTCTTACCCCGTCTCACATCACCAAAGGACAATGGTTTCTTATTCTCCGAATGTTCCCTTACCAACTCCTGCTCCACCAATGTGCCATTTCATAGATTTCATTATAATCTCTTATGTTCAAAGGCACTAGTTGTTTCCCGATATCAGTCCTCAACCCTTTCAGAAACCTCTTAGCTTTCTCTTCTTGATCCTTAATTAGCCTAGGAGCATATCTAGATAGTTAAGAAAATCTAGCCTCACACTGGTCTACTGTTAGCTCCTTTTGTTCTAATTGAACAAATTCAGTAATTTTCCTATCCTTAGCATAGTCAGAAAAATGCTTTCTGTTGAAAGCTCTCACAAACTCTTCCCAGTTAACCTCAGTACCTGATGGGAAGATTGTGTACCTCGATGCTCTCCACCAAAACTTTGCATTTCCCTCCAGCTGGTACTTTGCCAAAGTTATTTTCTCAGCAGCAGTGCAGTCCAACAACCTGAAAATTTGTTCCATTCCATCAATCCAATGTTCTGCCTCCTCAGGACTTCCCATTCCACTGAACTTAGGTGGCTTCAGCTTCAAAAACTGCTCCACCAGTCCTTGAGTACGGCGTTCTGCTCCAGGTTGTTGCTACGCCTGCCTTTCCATCAGATTTCCAATATTGGCCAATACCTGCAGGATGTCTTCCATTCAGGGTTCAGCCCTAGCAGCAGAGGCTTCAGCCCTCGATAGATAAGCACTTCCAGCTTGCACCATGACTTTCCTGCAATTTCCAAGCATTGCCTTAGGAATAATCTGAGACTCACTGTCTCCATTCAAAGCAACTACTACTACTACATAAGTAACATATACATGTTATTGGTACCTAAAGACAACTCAAAATTAACTACTAGGGATCTACGAGTGAATACTCATCACCCGTTATTCAAAGTTAATCAATTATTCCGTTTTATATCCTATGGTGTGCATTGTCATCATGTTCCTCAATTTCCAAATGAGGCTCCTTATCACTCCAACCTATAACCATTGCTTTGATACCAAAAAAAGGGGCAGCTGTGGCACCCCAAAACACCTTAGGTCTCCACAGGCACCTATTGATACACCTAATGGACACTAATTACATTTCTTAGAAGAAGCGTCGCAGTTCATAGACATTTTTTTTTTAACAGTCCTAGCGCGACTCAATAGTGGAAGCAAATTTAATATCGCCATCTTTCCCTCCAACAATCATGATGCAATTGCACACCACTAAACATCATAAGAAAAGATAAAGCCACGACACTTTTATTTACATATTTCCATGATGGGTTTCCTTGGGTCGGTACAATCAAAAGAAAGGCCAAGACTTGTAGCTACACTCGACCGTAAGCCAAAAAGAAACACTCGACCTACTATGTCAATCGTGCAAGATCCCCCATTAACTAGTGTTGGCTATCATCCCAAAAAGTTTTAGCTCCTACTTCTCATGCACGGGCCCTCACACCCATCCCGGTGCATTAGGCGGCGGCGGTGGCAACATTCCACGCATCACTCGGCAGAAGTACAGCACAAGTGCCATAACTTGGCACGGGGGGACACTTAAGTGCCATAACTTCAAAACGGTACACTTAAGTGCCACTTTTTTTTCTAGTGGGACACTTAAGTGCCACCTCCAACGACCCTTGCCGGAAATCCTACGTGGCAATATTTTATTATTATTTTTTGCCTACGTGGCTCGCCGGAGAGCTGAGTCGGCTCTAACTCACTAGAAACGACGTCATATGCATAATAAAAGCCCCAAATCTTCCAAAAATGACGCCATCTCCCCAAATGCCACAAATCTAAAACCCTAAATCAGCCAAAATCCCTATTGAAGTGCTCGAATTCAAGTCTCAAACCCTAATTTTCATTTGCCCAAAATTCCTTCGTCGAATCTTGGAAATGGAGAGCAGGACTCACAGCAGCGCCTCAATTTCCTCAAACCGAAGCGAAGGAGAAGGCCAGCGTTTATGTTTTTGTGGGTTACCGAGTCCAAGAAGAACATCGTGGACTCAAATCAATCTTGGGAGAAGATTTTATGGATGTGCCCGATATAAAGAAGCGTTGAAGTGCAAATACTTCAAATGGATCGATGAGAAGTTCTCTGACCGAGCCACAGAGGTGATATTAGATCTACTTCATAAAAGACAGCAATCTCCATCTGTGTTCGTGGACGACTTGGACGATGTTGACTCAATGCAAGCTCAAGTGTCTTCAGTTAAACTTTTCAAGAATGAAGTCTCAATGCACGCTCAAGCATCTTCAACTAAACCTTTCAAGAATGAAGTTTCAATGATGAAAATTAAACGAAAGTGTTACCAAGCGTGTATTATGGTGTTGTTTTGTTGTCTATTGTACTTTATGATGAAATGTAAAGTACTTGAAAATGAGAAAAAGTTTCTCCGATTGCCATAGTTAAAAATGGTGTTGTTCTGGATTAAACGTAGGGTTTTTTCTTTTTGAAAGATGCGAAGAAGTTTGTGTTGTTCCACAAGATCATTGTGGCTTTGTTGTTGTTTGTGCTATCGTATGGAGTTGCCATAAGTTTACCATCATCTTCTCTGTTTTGATGCAGACCAACATATACACAAGACAAACATGAGTGATTACCCGAGTGCCATAAGTTGTATTTAGTAATCACGTAAGTGCTAGTCGCGATGAAAAAATGATCACTTAAGTGTCAAGTTATTGTTAAAGTGATCAGTTAAGTGTCACTTGTAGTTAAAAGTGAACAGTTAAGTGCCAAGTTTTTTTTAGAATAGGATCAGTTAAGTGCCAATTTTTTTGTGGGTTTTCTCTAAAAATTGCGCTAGCCACCAGAACCGGCTACACCACTAACCATCACCACTAGCCACACTACACACTAGGCGCTCCAGCCACCACCATGCTGGTAGTGTTGCTGCACAAGATACTAGTGCAAGCTGAGCCTTGCACTAGTTTGCATTAGTACACATGGTGTAAGATGTGCAAACTACACACTTGTGCCAGGTGTAGGTGCAGCTACTTAAGCCTATAACCCCCACCACAAACCGATAATCACCAGGCATCACCACCAGCCACACCAGCACCCCAGCCACCACATTAGCACCCCAACAACAAACTGACTACCACCAAACATCACCATCCACCATCACCAGATACACCAGCACTCCAGCTATCACCACAGAACACCAACAACAATAGCAACAAGTAAAAGCAGAATCCATGATAAACAACAACATAAATTGACAAGCAGCGCAAGATCATGTCATTGATATTTCATCAAGTCTGAGTCTGACAACATCAATGAATGACAAACTAAAGAAAAAAAAAAGATAACCATCCATAGAAAGTCTGACAACATCAACATTTACATAACTGTTTTGACTCCTAAGCTCCACGAATCCTATCACATCTCATCTCATCAATCAATATGCACGACACCCCATGTTCATGCTCCTTTCGATGGGCCTTTCACTTGATTCATAATTCTGACACTCTTTCTAACTGGACGTGCAACTTCTTCTTCAACCTTCTCAGTATTCACTGACTCAGATGGAGCTGCAAATGTCCTAGGCCGAATTGAATCAAAAGGAGCTGGAGCTGGAGCTGGGTTCTTTCTCTTCTTTTTTGTTTGCACAGTTGATGTTTTCTTTTTTGTTGGTGCAGCCGTCGATTCTTGAGTTGGGCCTGAGATAAGGACCTCTAAACTTCTCCCAGGCTACAAAAAAACAATAAATTGTTAGCAAAAATCTACAGCATAAATTAAATTAAATGCAGCCAATAAACCTTACATTGAGAATAACTATTCCAGTACGCTCATCTGTATAAAGGCCATAGCCATATTGTCTTAACCTCTTCCCAAGTGCCCCTCTTGTTTGAATAGGGGCGTCACTTTCAGGAACTTGTGATTTGTTGCCCCTTTGTCCTGCTTTCTTGGGCCCTTTAACTACAGCCGGGGCTTCTTCGATCAATTGTGCTGGGCGTCTTCTAGATGGCCTTTGTGTACCTGCCCCTTCACCTGGCCTTGTTCTAGTTGTCCTTCTGTGTAGCTCTTCAACTTCAGTGACACCTCCTTCTGTTGGGCCTTCTGGTGGTACTGGTGGTGGTACTTGTGGTGCCCCTTACAGTGATTCTTCTAGTGGCCCATGTGATGATCCTTGAGGTGGCTCCTGTGATGGCCCTTCAGTTGGTAGTTGAGTTCCAACTTGCTTTCTTCGAACCTGAGAAAGAGGCTAAAATATACCATAAATATAATATCGAGACAGATAATAATAAAAATTGAATACAAATTGGTTGAATTTACCACTGAGTATTTCTTTCGCTAATGAAGAACAGTCGACTGCACTGGCCGCGATGCTGCTTGGGCCAATCCTTCACCTGGCTGTCTTCTACCTTGCCTTCTTCGAACAGGCTGTTCAGTTTCATGACTTACTGAGGTTCTTCTTGTGACCTAACAAACACATTACATACAAGGCCAAATAGGATATTATGTACATTTTTATAATAAACAATAAGAAAGCAACATAAACATAAAATAAATTTCATGACTTACCGGGGTTCTACTTGTTGACTGAATAACAGTCGACTCACTTGGCCCTGCTGTGTGCATTTCTCCAACTGTCTCTTCACTAGGCCTTTCACCTTGCCTTAACGGTTGTTGTTGCTTCCTCAATTGACAACCTTTAATATAGTGGCCTGTTAGGCGACAATAAGAGCACGTGATCTTTACACCCTGCCTGCTCATTCTTTGCTGACCCGCGACCTCTCCCTCCGCCATTCTTCGTCTTCGTTTTGTCCTTCCAATTTTCTTCTTCAGTGGCAAAGGTTGAGGTGCTTCATGATCCGTGGGCTCCCAAAACTTACTACTTCTAATTGGCTGCATCATGAACTGATAGGAAGCAAGATATTTTGATTTATGGTACCAATCATCGATGTAATCATCTATATTATCGCCCTTCAACTGGATGGCACATATGGCATGTGCACATGGAATTCCACTTACTTGCCATGCTCTACATGAACACTTCCTACTTCCTAGATTGACAACATACTTATCTGCACCCTTCATTATCTCATATCCGTCATCTCCATTCCAAATGGGATGACAATGCGTACTTGCAGCCAAGTTCTCATCCAATTTCTTGACAATCCTAGGACCATATTGTCTTGTCCACTTTGCAGCCTCATCTCTTTGTTTCTGCAGCCGAGTCATAACCGCAACTCGTATATCTTCAAGCATTGAGATGACTGGTTTGCATCTAGCATCTATTATCTTCGAATTAAAGACTTCACAAATGTTGTTGTCGACGTTATCGCACTTGAACTCCTCACTGAAGAATGCCCTGCACCAATGTTTCGGTTCTAGTTGAAATAGGGTAGCACAACCTTCCTTTGTCAACTGAAGCAGTCCTTCTTTGGCTATTCTAAAGTCAGCCATGTTTGCACTCTTTGCTAATTTCCAAAATTGCAATTGCATCTTATCCCTTTTATAGTTCTTTGCCCAATTTCCGTATATGTGCCACGCACACATTCGATGTTCAGCATGGGGCAACAACTCGGCTACTGCCGGAACCAATCCCCACAATAATTCAAAGTAAGAAATACTATAGCAAATTACATGTTCATATTACAAAGCAAAGCAAACTATTGACTAAATTTTTCAAAAAGCAAGCATTACCTTTTGTTGGTCGCTCATGAATGCCCACCCTTCCCCGTTTGTTATCTCCAAGTCAGCCATCGGATTTTTCAAGAACCAGGACCAATTGTCCTTGTTCTCAATCTTTACAATAGCCCAAGCTAGTGGGAACATTTGGTTATTCGCATCTCTTCCAATCGCTGCAACAATTCTCCCTTGCACAAGCCCTACAAGAAACAGCCGTCCAATCCTATAATTCGTCTACAACCAGCTAAAAATCCTTGTCTGCATGCATCAAAGCACACATAGAACTTATCAAACTTGGTCCCTTGATCAGGAAGCGGTCTCTCAATCACCTCTACATACACTCTACTTGTAGGGTTTTGCAGCCTACACTCCCAAGCATACTCCCACACCTGCCCATATTCCTTAGCATACTGACTAATAAGTATCTTTATCACCTTTTGCTTTGCTCTTTTGCACTAATTCCTAGATACATTGATGCCTACACGCTCCTTCACCAACATCCTAAAGTTAGCAATTTTCATCTCGGGCATCACCTTGATCAGATCGAAGAAGTGCTTGGACAACCATGCACTTGTTACCCTTTTGTTTTGAAAATTAATGGAACAAGTGTGTTCCTCTTGGTAGGCTCTAATCTGAAAAGACCCACTCTTCTTAACAAACGCACCGTAAATCTTCCATGGACAGTTTGCTGCGAACACCTAACTCTTACAAATTTCTTGGTATTTCTAATGAAATCAATATTTCTTTGTGCAGCAATGGAGTTCTTCAGTATAGCTTCCCTAAATTGTATCGCATCATGGAATTTCATACCTATTGACAAAGTAGGAGAGGCAACAAATGGATCATAGGAAGGAAACTTACTTTTCCTTCTACGCACAGCTCGTTGATCTTCTTCAACTTCGTCCTGGGAAGTTGCGGTGTCGATGCTTTCTTCATAATCTGTCTCCAGGACCTGGCCAGCAACACCAACATCTGCAGAGCCTTCGTCTCTATTTGGATGAACAGCTACATGCAAAATTGCAAATCTATCTGACAAAAAGTCCCTTTGTTTGTTCCTTGACTGTGTAAGCTCCTCATCATCGGCGTCACTTAAGATTAATAAATTTTCAGCTTCAGCAGCCAACCCTTCATCGTCATTGTCATCATCACCGTCACTGGATTCAGCTACTTCCCAATCTAATTCAGTGATGGTGACATCACCCATGTCACAATCGCTCTGGTGAACAGCATTTGCGCCCCTCTCCTCCCCATCCTGTCCATCATTCCCTACTTCATCCCTAACCTCAGTACTAGCTTGAATACCATCTCCTCCTTCTCCTACTTGGGTGTTATCTCTGTCATCATCTTCGTCCTCACTATCACTATTGTTTTCAACAAACACTTTCGCCTCTTCGCCATGAAGATAATAATATAAGACATCCCTAAAACCATTATCATCTTCCAAAACTCTCAAACCATCTCTCAAGCCTACTTTTGTACTCTACAAGGCAAAAATGTCACTATATCCCTAACAAATCCAATATAAGATGCTTTCTTTATATCTACAAAGATAGTACCCTCATTCCCCCCTCATACTCCCACTCATCCTCCCCAATCACAAAATCTCCACCGTAGTAAACGATGACAGCAACATAGTCTTTATGCGCCATTTCTGCAACAAAAGAGGACAAATATACAATTAACTTTTGGGACCACATTCACAAAGAACAGACAATTGCAAGTGGAGGTCCCTACACTCTTTATTAAAGAAAAGAAAAGAAGAAAGAGAGAGGGAAGATGCGGTTAGACGACAGCTACAGCTTGAAAACAAGCGGCCTCAGGACAAGGACAAATAAAAATAAAGATGGGACCACCCGACAATTGCTTTGATTATGCCGTCGCATTCCTTTAAAATATGGAGAGATTCCTCAACATGGGTCCTCAACAATGCAATTTATTAAAAAAATATTCAGAAGTCCCCATCCCTACAACCTTCGATTCGAACATGTCCAAAGTCCAATACTCTGAACCCTAACAATCACCAATCATCGTACATTTCACATCCGACCACTACAAATTACTTTCGCACATCACAATTCAACACCCTGAATGAATCACACATCACAGTGGATGAGGTGACGTAAAGCCCTACACCGAGCCCTAATTTTCCCCCCGCCGAGCCCTACACCGAGCCTATATTTCAATGCCGCTCCTAAACTGTCAATTCGAACCCCCCAATAGGATTGTAGCACCACATCTGAGCCATAAATCTCACATCAAGCCTGAGCCGACCCCCAAATTTCAAGTCCGAGCCCTAATAAATGAGTCGGAGCCCTAATTTCACCACAGGGGAGAGGAAGAAGAGAAAAAACCTGAGCAAATAGACGATGGCGAGCGATGACGGCGAGCGACGACGACAAGCGACGACGACGAGCGACGACGATGAGCGATGAAGGCGAGCGACGATGGCAAGTGATCACCTGCGAACGGCAAGCTGTGAACGGCGATGGATGGAGAGGACGTTAGACCTAATGTGAACTGGCGAAAGGTTAAAATCTAAATAAACCAAACGACGTTGTTTAACACTAAGGAAAAACGGCGTCGTTTAGATTGGCCAAATGCACAGTGGATGGGGCGACGTTGTTTTCCTCCTCCACGTGTGCTTTTTTTTTTAAAAAAAATTGCCACATCAGTTAAGCATGTCGCCGGAAAATGCCACGTCTGCATTTTGGCCAGTTTTTGGCCGGATTGGCACTTAAGTGTTCCATTTTACTCCGATAATGGCACTTAAGTGTACCATTTTAAAGTTATGGCACTTAAGTGTCCCTCCGTGCCAAGTTATGGCACTCCAGGTGTCCTAACCTCTGCATCACTCCGTTCCGACGAACATAAATGGATATGAACTCCTGAATGACAAGGCCCTCAGCCAGGCCCACGTCATACATCACTAAGGTGCGAACTCGAATAAATGTCAAACAGGAATGGTGGGACAGTCGATCTCCATACAGTCAACATCTACATCCGAAGGAAGGCCGTAAAACACGCCCCGCGTGACAGCAAGTAGCGGCATCCTGCTAATCTGAAATGTTGGTCCCCGAAGGGGTGAGTACAACCACTCAGCAAGTAAATGACCAATAAACCACTCAATGCATCATGCATCACACAGTCATCACAATCATAGCATCACATGTCATTAAAGCATCCATGCACAATTACCTTGGTATCATGCACATGTCACCATACCTTATGTACACACATCATCATATAGTCATCACCATCATGTCATACACTTACCATCATCATGCATCCATGCACTCATCATCATCATATCACATGTACCATCATCATTACCATGCACTCATCATCATCATATCACATGTACCATCATGCACTCTTCATCATCATATCACATGTACCATCATCATTACCATGCACTCATCATCATCATCTCACATGTACCATCATCATTACCATGCATCCATGCACTCATCATTATCATATCACATGTACCATCATCATTACCATGCATCCATGCACATATAATCATCATGTCATGCATATACCATCATGCATAATTCAATTTCAATTTCTCAATTTCATCCTTTCAATTTGGACCGCTACATTTCTTTTTCCCGGGACCAGTGTTTGCATCCCATATTCATCACTTGCGCCCAATCCTGGCATCACGAGAACCCTCCGGCACAATACCTGCCGAGCATCCGGCACCCCCACGCTCTGGGCATCCGACACCCCAACTGGCATCACGAGGACCCTCTGGCACAATACTTACCGGGCAACCGGCCGTACCCTTCTAACCAGGCATCTCGCACTCCAACTAGCATCGCGAGGCATCCCTCGGCTCAATACCAGCTGAGCTTCCAGCTCCCCCACTCTCCGGGCATCTCGAAACTCCCGAGGACCCTCCGGCATCCGGCCATTCCAAGCCACCGGGCAACCGGCCGTACCCTTCTAGCCAGGCATCTCGACACTCCCGGGGCATCGTCGGTTCACACCTCCGATGGCCTTCTCACTTATCTCAATTCACATCTTCAATTATAGTTCAATTTTAACATGGTATGTGATGTGATGGCAATCAAGATCATTTTCATCCTTTGATTCATACATGCATCTCCAATCATCATCATACATGCAGCAAGACATAATCATTCATAAAATTACAATTCATGGAGTCCATACAATTTAGAATAGTCCATTTATCATGCCTTTTTGAAGTTTACTAAATTCCAGCTTGTACCATTTTAGAAAACATTTAAATTAAATATCCATATGATTCTCAAAAATCATGAAATCAAGACATGTGATAGACAAGACAATAAGATAACAATTTCATGAAGAACACATGCCCAAAAGAGTTTCACACAAGAAGATATAACTCGCACGAATACAGCATGCAATTTCGGATAGAAACAGATTGTGCAGTCTTTGAAATAATTCTATTAAAATACCCGAATGACCTCCGAAAATTATGAAATTTTACCAGGTTATAATTAAGACACTAAAGTAGATTTTTCATTTAGAAATATAGGCCAGATTCGTCCTAGATAATTTTCTATAGACGTCCGAAGCTCCTGATTCTAGCACCGAAACGTCCAGTATAGCTATCTCCGAAATATCGAGTTTTCACCCACTTATTCTTCTTCGTTTCCTCTGAAATTTGGATATGTTTTGTTTCAAGAGGTCCCCTAGAACTTTCATTAAGGGATATAAGTGAAATTTCCAAATAATAGTCACCATATGGGTCCAAGAAATCTCGGGTGTCCAGTACCGTATTTCCAGATTTACCGTCTTCAAGAGAAAGTTGATTCACTAGGCTACACTTGCTCATTTTACCTCAAATTTGAGTATGTTAGTATTTAGGATGCTATCTACAAGTTTCATGAAGAAGTAGAAGGGAGATTCTAGGTAAAAAGTGACATTCAGCACACAAAACCATCAAGAGGTCGACGAAACCGTTCCAGATCTAGCCTTTTCGTAGAGGATGGGTTTCACCCCTTAAAACTCAGTCTTTTCGTCTCAAATTTTATTATGTTATACTTTGAGATGTTTTATACAACTTTCATGAAGGAGTCGAAGTCAAAATTGAACTCGAAACATGCATGCAAGCCTCCACAAGGTTCTGGGTCGGGTGGTATACACGAAATCAGCAAGCATCTTTCAAGAACAAGCCCCACTAGCTTCGGTTTCTTACCTCTAAACACCCAAGAATTCAACCACACATGCAAGAAACACATGCAAGAGTAGAAATCGATCCCAACTTGCCTCTAAGATCAAGCGGACAGCGGCACACGGACGGCACACCAGCAACGGATGGATGGACGGCATGCGGGCGGACGAACGGCGAGCTCCTTCCTCTCCTCCCTCTCGGTTCCTCTCTCTCGCAACTCACTCTCTCTCTCACTCTCTTTGACGACAGCCCCTCCATCAGCCGGCCTCTCTCCCTTTTGTTTCCCCACAAAGCCATCATTGGCAATCATGATGCGCCTCCCCACAAGCCAATGCATGGAGCCTTCCTCTTGCCACTTGGCAAGACATGCAAGATGGGCTTGGGCTTGGAAGAAGTGGGCTGGCCACTCTTCCCCTCCTTGGTCAACGGTCACCTCTTCATGGGCCTCAATGGGCCGGCCATTTGGCCCACCAAAATCCATACTCTTGGGCCTAAGACCCAACCTAATTAAAATCAAATTTTAACCTTCTTTTTTAAATACTAATTAAATCTTATTGAACTAAAGTACTATAAGGTAAAATTAAATAACTAAACACTTAAAATCACAATTCCATAGATTCTAATTCACGATACATATGGCCAAATATAAGTCATCCTCTTCCAAGATTTATCCATTGGCCATAGATCTCAATACAAGACACTAATTGGAGCACCCCTAATGGCTGGCAAAGAATTTCAGGATGCCACATGAAATCCATCGTGATATACTCCCATTTCCATTCTGGGATCGTGAGAGGATGCAGAAGTCCTCCCGGCTTGCAATGCTGGCCTTTACTTGCTGACAAGTCAAACACTTGGCGACATGCTTAACGATGTGCGCCTTCATACCTGACCACCAATAGTGTTGACGCAGATTCTGATATATTTTAGTGCTTCTAGGATGAACGCTGTAATTGCTACGATGTGCTTCAGATAAAATATCTTCTCTAAGCTTTACATCGTCAGGTACAACCAAATGTCCTTGGAACCTTAAAATTCCGTCATCAGAAATCTGAAAATCAGCCTTTCTTTTCTCCGTGTCCTCCTGAAGAATTTTCTGTACATTTGGATCTGTCGGTTGGAGTTGTTTAATTCTGACCTGGACATCCGATTCAATTCTGAGGGTGGCCATAAAACTTGAAAGGTGGCTTACCTCAAATTTGAATTCCAAATCCCGAGCTCTCTCGATTAAGTTCCACTCATTCACCAAGATTTGCGCTATTGAAGACTTCCAACTCAATGCATCGGCGACCTTATTCGCCTTTCCCGGGTGATATAGAATGTCACAGTCGTAGTCTTTCAGTAATTCCATCCATCGGTGTTGTCTCATGTTCAACTCCTTCTGAGAGAACAGATACTTGAGACTTTGATGGTCCATGAAGATCTGAAATTTTTCACCACACAAATAATGTCTCCAAATTTTCAGGGCAAATATAATGGCTGCGAGCTCTAAGTCATGCGTTGGGTAGTTTTGTTCATGAGGTCTCAACTTACGGGAGGCGTATGCAACAACCCTACCATGTTGCATCAGCACGCAACCCAACCCTCTAAATGACACATCACTGTAAATCTCGAATCCTCCAGGACCAGATGGAATTGTCAGCACAGGTGCTGTAGTCAGCTTTTCCTTCAGCTCTTGAAAACTACGCTCACACTTGTCTGACCATACAAATTTCTCTTCTTTCTTCGTGAGTTTAGTTAGAGGCGATGCTAATGCTGAGAAACCTTCTACAAACCGTTTGTAATAACCTACCAATCCCAGAAAACTTTTGATTTCTGTCACTGATGTCAGTCTCTGCCAATTGATCACGGCTTCTATCTTGACCTAGGAACGCAACACGAGTCAACCAAAACTCGCATTTGCTAAACTTAGCATACAACTGATGCGTCCTTAAGGTCTGGAGTACTAATCTCAGGTGATTCTCATGCTCTTCATCACTCCTCGAATAGACCAAGATATCATCAATGAACACAATCACAAATTGATCTAAATATTCCTTAAATATCTGGTTCATCATATCCATGAACGCAACTGGAGCATTCGTCAACCCGAATGGCATCACTGTGAACTCATAGTGACCATACCGAGTACGAAATGCTGACTTAGGAATATCCTCTTTCTTAATTCTCAACTAATGATATCCCGTTCTCAAATCAATCTTCAAGAATATTAACGCTCCTTGCAACTGATCGAATATATCATCAATCCTTGGGAGGGGATATTTGTTCTTAATGGTTACCTGGTTGAGCTGTCGATAGTCGATGCACAAGTGCAACAATCCATCTTTCTTCTTAACAAATAGAATTGGTGCTCCCCAAGGCGATGCACTAGGACGAATAAATCCCTTGTCCAATAATTCTTGCATTTGCACCTTCAGTTCTTTCAACTCTGATAATGCCATTCTATAAGGTGCCTTTAAGATTGGTTCTGTCCCTGGTGCTAACTCAATTACAAACTCAATCTCCCTTTCTGGCGGTAATCCTGGCAATTCTTTTGGAAAGACGTCTAGAAATTCTTGCACAACAGAAATGTCTTCCATTTTCAGTTCCTCAACTGTCGTATCCACAACAGTTGTCGTATCCACAACAGTTGCTGGGTGCCCTTGACAACCCTAATCTAACAAACAAGCTGTCTCTTGCAACGAGATTAGGACAATCGAGGGTCCTCCTCGACTTCCTACAAACTCAAAGCTCTCACCCTCTATCGGGTCAAACTGAATCGCTTTACGATAACAGTCCATTTCAGCTCTTTGCTTGGTGAGCCAGTCCATGCCAATTATTAAATCAAAGTCATACATGGCTAGGACTAAAAGATCTATTTACCCCTCTCGCTCACCAATCACTAACTTGCACCCCGAACAACCCAAAGCAGTAATAACTTTATCTTTCAATGGTGTAGATATGCACATTGCCGACTCCAATAGTATAGGACTAACTCCTATCAACTTAACATACTGCTCGGCAATAAATGAGTGGGTTGCTCCTGGATCAAACAAAGCATAAGCAGGTTGGTCGTTGAGCGAAACCATACCTATTATCACATTAGGTGCAACTTCTGCCTGACCTTGCGTAATCGCATACACGGTGCCCTGAACTGGAGGTCTTTGCTATCCTCCCTGCAGTGCATTCTGATGGGCATACCCTCTAATCTGTCTCATCAGTGGTGGCGGCGGCAACTACAATTGTCCTCTTATCATTTTCGGACAATTTCTAGCCATGTGACCCAGCTGGCCACACTCAAAACAAGTGCCCAGCCTAGATTGGCATGGGGCAGATCCGTGTCGCCTTCCACACCAGCGACATACACCATTCTAGTTAGGCCCAAACTTGCTAATCCCACTATTTCTATTGGGCAGAATCTGGAATCTTCCTCCGACCATAGGCCTTTTTCCATGTTGTATTGCATCTCTGTTGGAATTAAGCCTTGACCTATACGAGCCGACTCTCTCATTATGATCTCTCTCGATCATCTGGGCTCTCTCATAAAGGTCATTATAAATTCTCAGGTTCAGAGAAATCAATGTACTACTCAAGTCTGGCCTGAATCCTTCTCTGAACCTTCTCACTCAATTCGTTGGATTCGCAATTAATTCGGGAGCATATTGCGATAGTTCAGCAAACTTCGCCTCATATTGGTCAACAATTAAGGAACCTTGGCGAAGACGTTGAAATTCTGCCATCTTCACCTCTCTGGCAGTTTCTGAGAAATATTTGACATAAAGGCCTCTAGAAAGGTGTTCCACTTTGGAACAACGCCTTCTGGGAATATGATTCCTCGAGTCGTCTTCCACCAAGTATCTGCAACTTCCTCCAGTTGGTAAGTTGCAAGTACTACATTTTCAGTCTCATTGCACATTAGCAGTGCAAAGGCTTTCTCCAATTTTTGGATCCATGAAGCAGCAGCTTCAGGGTCTCCGATCACGGTAAATTGAGGCGGATTCAGCTTCAGGAATTGTTCTACCAATTGATGAATTGGCCTGTCCGCAACCACTATTCCAGGTGGTCCTTTAGCTTGTGCTGCGGTAGGTGCAACGACAGGTGTGACCGTAGGTACGGCGGCAGCAATGGCAGCAGCAGTGGCGGCGACTTCAATAGCGGCAGTAAAGGCGGCAGTTTGATCTCAGGCCTGTTGCCCCATCATCTCCCACATAACATCTAGAGCCTGGTTGATTCCGACAGTTCCTTGCTCACCCGGGGCTGCTACCCCTGCACCAACAGGAGGTGGTGCTACTCTAACATCTACAATAGGTAGAACCATTCCGTTCGTGCTAGCCTGTCCTTGCGCTCGACCACGGCCTCCTTAGGTACCGACTCTAGTCAGCGCTCTGCCCTGAGTCACAGCCCTACTAGCCCTCTTAGCAGGAGTCCTTAGCTCCTGACCGCTCATAGTGTCACTTTAAACAACTGACACCTGCTTCCAATTCAACACCAAATTAGAAACAAAGCGATTCAAACAACAAACAATATTAGCACTTAGCTAACATAAACATGCACCAGTATGAATTTAAAGGCCTTTCCTACTATCCCATGGTCAATGCTCCTTATCACTCCAATCTTGAACTTCGCTCTGATACCACAAAAAGGGGATGTCACGCCTCGATCCTCGAGGACGCGCCCATCCTTCTCATTGGTTGATTTTAAAGTGCGATATCCCAGAACTAAGTATCGCCGACCCTTTCTGATTATTATGCGCATGCGGAAGCAGTTATAAATCCCCAAATAATAAAAACAATGGGATAGAAAAGCAGGCCATATTTATCATATTGAGATTCACAACCACACTTTTATTAACAGCACAACTCATAGTATATTTACAATACTATTCACAGCATGCTTGTCTCGCACTTATCTACACTAAGATAGGATTCACAAAAGGGATGGGATCTCAATCCACATCCAAGTTGTACTCAAGATCCCTCTCTGGGTCATCTTCTGCTTCAAAATCTTTCTTCTCCTCAGGTTTCACATAAGTGCTCTCCTTCTTAGGTTCCTCCTCCTTAGCTCCCCCTTAGGGTCCTGAAATGGTTATTCAATAACCAATGAGACCACGTCTCAGTGAGTTCTACCCCCTAAGACCCGATTAGTAAGAAAATACGCCCTGAGGGCTGTCTAAGCACATCATGGGTCAGAGGGCTTACCTTGGCCTCAGTTTCCTTCTTGCAAGTCAGTTCAAATAATAAATACTGACAATCATAGCATAAAATCAATCAGATCGACTTAACAATCAATCGACTCAGTCGATTACATGTCATCAAAACCATCACATGGTCATCCCGACTCTTCATTCTTGACTCTGAATCACGGCCCTATAGGCATAATTTATTTTTTGTGGAATCACGATCCCACTCGGCAAATTCAGATTTAGTGGAATCACGGCCCCACCTGGCAAATTTTCTAGACTTGGTGGCATCACGGCCCCACCTGGCAATTTTCTCAACTTGGTGGCATCACTGCCCCACCTAGCAATCTTTAATCCAACTCACAACCTCACACAGTTACTTTCCCTTCAAGTAACGACATTTTCCCAATTTTGGGATAAATTCCCATATTCACCAATTTCACTCAAATTTCACAATCCGATACTCGAATAAATAAACAGAAAGCACCATTGGAATCAGCACAAAATTTCGATCGTCGGCTATCCCAAATAATTTCCGAAAAATAAATAAATAATTAAATAATTACATAAAATGTTAAATAAATGCAATAAATCCAACTTAGGCTCGTTATAGCCTAATTGGAAGCCGATACGAGCTCGGAAAATTACCAAGACTTGCTCAATAAATATCAGGACCTATTTCCTTGCTATCTACACTATCCAATTGCCTAACATGCATAAAAAAGTCTCTAATTTAATTACTCTAATCTAATCTATCCACCTAATTGCACTTAATTAAATCTAATCAACCCCTAAGCATAATTCACTGACTAATAAGGGATTAGTGAGCAAAACTCACTTGGTAAAAGCGGAGACCGAATCACCGCAGTGGCGACGCGATGGCGGCCGAAATCGGGCTTTCGACAACACCGGCGGGCTTAGACCGGGCCTTAAGACTTGGGCCCAACAAATCTCAGCCCAACTGAGATTTATTCTTGCACTGGATTGGGCTTCACTTGACTGAACGGGCCTTGAATGGGCTGTCCTCGCGGGCTTCTAATTTTGCTGGGCTTTGGAGCTGAATTCACTAGGCCTGACTTAGGGCCCAAATGGACTGATTCTGAGCGGCCCAAGACGTTTGAAATTTGCTGGGCTGATGCTTCGGGAATGGGATGCAATTTGGGTTGTACGAGAAGCAGCAAAGGCTGCCGACTGAAGAGCTGCTGGATTGGGCCGAAGGAAGAAACACATGGGTCGTTACAGCTGGAGACTGAGGACGAAGGGGCAGCTTCGTGGAAATCTTCGGTGCAGCTGGTCGGGGGAGTCATCGGTCAATTGACCGATTGATGCTGCCTTTGGTGAACTGATTTGAAGAAACGAAGGTGGAGCTGGCCACGTGGGGACGGTCTTGGTTTTTCAGTGGGCTTCTTCGGTTGATGAAGCTGCGCACGAAGGAGACACGAGTTGGTAGGCAGGCGCTGGTGTTGAAGACCGAAAGGAATCGCAGTTCGGTGGAATTCTGGGGCTACTCTAGTCAACGATTGAAACGAAGAGGGGAGGGGTTTGACTCCGTGGGGCTTCGTGGATGCCTGCTGCTGGACGCGTGGGCCTTCGGTGGACCTGGCACATGGTGAAAGCTGCTGGGCTGCTTCGGTCCTCAATGGGGGCTTCGTGGCGAGGAGAAAACGAAAGTTGAAGATGTTGGAAATAAAATGAAATGGAGCCCTTCCGTGGAGAGAGCTCGTGTGAGGAAGATGGACGTCAGCGGGGATGTTGGCGTACAAGAGAAGCTGTTGAATGAGATAAGGGCGAGCGGATGAGCTGGCTCCAAATGAAATGAAATAAGCGACGCGAAGCAGCTGGCACGGATTGTTGAAGAAGCCACGGATGGGGGAAGAAAATTCAACAAATCCAATCCACTTAACTAATTGCATGTGCCCTAATACTTTCTTGCATCAATATTCATCTAAATTATCCAATTTGAAGCCCCAATTTCTGCTCCTTTTCCAATTTCGAAATTCGCGAAATAAATGAACTTTTCTTACTCAATTTCCCAAATTGAGGTCCAATTCGGCCCGAAAAATCCCGAACAATTTTCTATAAATCCTCAATATCCAAAAGCTCGGCTTGGAAGTCAAAACTTGCTTAAATTGGCCCGTATGAATTTCCGTTAATTTTCCGACGTCCGCAACGATTTTCTGCAAAAATCTCGGAATCTCTGAAAATCTTCGAGACTAAGTCGACACTCACTAGAATTTATCGTGACATGACAGAAACTCCAATTTCTAAAATCGGACTTGAATTCGTGGTTAATTTCCACTTGGCGCGTTTTTAGCGTGACCTACACTACCGGGTAGATTTCAGAACTTTTTAGGGCAAATGATCCGTGGTCGATTTTCTTCGAGCCACTATGAACCAACTCGACTCATTGGCGACTCTCGATTGTCGTGAAAATCTTGAGGATCCAAATGTAGACACAGGGTACCAAAACAATAAGAAAATCAATCTAGGGCCGGTCGACGAGAATTTTCTAATTTAGTGGGGTCACCCGCGATTAGCCACACATCTCTGTCGAACCAGTCTATCTCTAATTTCAAATCGATTTTTAACTATGCCGTAGTGACCTCTAAAGATGGACACGGTCGAGAAGCCGATTCCCGATCGAGTTCTCAAGTCTATTGCCTTAAAATTCTTTAATAATTTCCCCAAATAGTCTAGTTATCTCGAGAGTGATCAGCTCTGAGAATAACCCTATAGGCGCGTCAATGAAATGCCCGATTTATTCAGTAGAAGACAGGGTTGAAAAATCTGGATGTCACATTTAGTTTATAAAATCCCACTAATTATATAGTGGATAAAACCATTTTTTGCGTTGTAAGGGTCTTTTGTTGACGTAATTGAACAATTTGAAAAAGAAAACTTATCCGATTTGACAAGAAATTGCATAATTTCAATTAAATTAAGCCAATTAACCTTCATAAATGTGTTCTAAGGGTCTTTTGTTGACTTAATTGAACTTTTGTTACAAAAGACAATGAACCAAAACTATGGGTGCTTAAAATTGAGCTTAAATGGCTAAAATGAACAATTTTGCAATTCATTGGGTAAAATTGCAAATTGATTGAAATTAAATCCAATTAATGCTGCAATTGCCCTATTTAATTAACCACCCATATATAAGATCACCTGGAGTATTCAATTTGACTTTGAATTAAAGTGCCAAAACTCAAGCCAAAACTAAATCAAGGTCTAATATTAAAAATGGACCTAGATTCATGCAACCAGACCTTAGTCTTGAATGGACCAATTCAAATTTCTTCGATTGAAGCTTAATGGTTCAACTTTATTGCCTTCAAGAGAGTGAAATCCCTCAAATCGAGAAGTTTTAATGCGAATTTCTTAAAATCAACTTCGGATTTGGACTTCTCTTAAGAAAATGAATGGAAAACAATCATCCATTCGTAAACCATGAAGAATTGATTTTTACTCCTAATTAGGGCTCAAAACGGCAATTCGTCTTTTGATGCGACAATTCATGAAATTGAACACAAGCAACTTTAAAATGGTCATTAAACTAAATGTTAAAGAAGAAACTACACCTAATTATGACTAAAATGAAAGTGAATTGATTTTCAGCCGATTTAGAACCTAAAACAAAAATAAAAAATCGGAAAACAAGGTTCTTAATTGAATTTTGTGAAATCGAATTTTGTGAAATTTTCGATACACAAATCAAATTGACACTAATAAGTATTTTTGGGGATTTTTTATTTTTCCAATTTTTTTTGTTAAAGGTTTTACCATAAGTCAACCCTTTAATTGACTTTTCTAAAAGGTTGATTTCTTCATTAAATCTCTGAATTTTTGCAAAATTAACTTGACAAAAGTGAAATTAAAGCTAAATGACATTTTTGGGGTGAAAAGTCAATTTTTGACCTGGAGTTGACTTTTGGTCCAAGGGTTGACCTAAAAAGTCAATCTGGAAGTTAATCGTTTGGCTTTTCAGGTTTTTCTCAAAAATGAATTAGAAATTGCTTAAAGGCAACAATGCAATAGAAAGAAACGAAGAACGACACTTTTTGGCCGAGAAATGGGCTTCGTCACAATCGAAAACCTAAATCTCGATTTTTTTACCTTTCTTGACGCGTTCACTAATAATCAAGTGTCAACAGCTGCCCATCTTTGAGTGGGAGTTCGAAGAGGTTCTACTCAAAGACAAAATTGATACCTATAATTTTTTGTCGACTTCACTTTGGGGAAAAAAAACAACAAAGGAAATGACACTTGGCTAGGGACATACCTAAGTACTTACCTTCACTCATTGGGGTGCTTAAACTCATGTTTGAGGTTTTTCTCTATCTCTCCCTCAAAATGAAATGAAGGAAATGAAGTTGTTAAGTAAAGGGATGGGTTTAAGGATGATCACTAACCTAGGGACAAGGTTTAAAGATGACTTAGAACCTAAAGTCAAGATTTATGAGGATAATTTAGAACCCGAAGACAAGATTTACGAAGATAATTTAGAACCTAAAGTCAAGGTTTATGAGGTTAATCTAGAACCCGAAGGCAAGGTTTATGAGGATAACTTAGAACTTGAAATCAAGATTTATGAGGATTAGTAGGAACCTAAAAGACAAGGTTTAAGATATACCATGAACTTGAGGGACGAGATTTAAGGTTTACCAGAAACCTAAGAGACGAGATTTCAGATTTACCAGGAACCTGAAAGATGAGGTTTATGGTTTAGGATTACCAAAAACCTAAGAAAATGGGTATGGTTTAGGCTTAGCAAAAATGAAAACAAGGATTATGATTTAGGCTGACCAAAAATAGAAAACAAGGGGTTATGGTTTAAGATTACCAAAAGCCTAAAACAAGGAATATGTTTTAGGCTAACCAAAAATCGATTCACTAGGAAACATATATTTTAAAAAAGAATTTTGAGATTGCTCAAGAGCCAATCTTGCGAAATCATTTAGACACGTCTTGGTAAACAATTCCGATTGCCAATTTCTTTAGGAGAGGATCTCAACAAAATGAAGTTTGACTAACCGTTTAAGGGTTAAATCAAGTATGTCAACTGGAAATAATCTAATCGAAAAGGTCTTTCACTTTAGCTCTCAAAAAGGGTTTTTATTCCCATCCTTTGATGTGGGAAAACTACTTAAATCTCATTGAAGATGTCTCACGTAACTTATGTCTAAGGTCTTCAGAAACATTCTTAGTGAATACAATTCATTGGTCAAAATGTCTTTTTGAAAGGACCATAATGATGGCTTGGTCATGGGCTTACAAAAAGCGTATGCACTTTGAAGCCAAGAAACAAATATTGGTTCAATATCTTCATCTGGTTTACAAGTCAAGAACATTAAAGATAAGATAGGATTGCTTCCATTCTTTCTAGCGGTAGCTATTATGTGAAATTCTCATTTCAACTCAAACTATCACAATCGAAAGAGACTTCGGATACGGGTTGTAATGTTGGTTCGGGAAAGGCTTTGAAAGGCTTGAATTTTTTTTTTTTTTTTTGATATCAAGGGATAAAAGTGAGTGATTATCTCAGCATCATTATCATCACACAACTTTTCGGAAGTCTGACTCTTGACATATAACATATCTCAAGAGTCCTTTTGACTATTTTGTTTTGAAACATCAAAGCTTCGCTCTCTTTTGCTAATGACATTGCTTGCAACACATGCACTTTGCAAAGCATTTCTTGTTTTAAAATGAGTGGTCTTTTGCATGACCATTGATCTTGTTTTTTACTCACAATGAATTTTTTTGTGGGCATTGGCCTTGCTTTGATTAGGCACACTACTTTTTTATACCCGTAGTTTTCATTCTCTTTTGAGTATCAAGGACTCTCGAGTGGTATTTACAAATATAACCAACATCCTCAATTTTGTTGGCAAATCACATGCCTTGCCCTAGTGTGGAGAGATGATCATCGCCTAAGGTGTCGAAAAGAATCGCATAAAACTCAAATTAGGTAAGCAAAGGGTAATGTGTTTGGGTAATGAACGGAATGCTCTTCGTCACTTCATAATGCTTCAAGCTTCCATAAGAAATCACCTAAAACTGTCACAAGAAGATTATGCAAGTGAAAGCAATAAAATCTTTCTTGATATTTTGCTCTGTAATTTTCAATCAGGACCCCTTATTTTGCCCCAATGTAGGGTTGTTCTTGGTAGGGTTACTTTGGAAATGTTCCTTATTTAGCTCAAAGTGGCTCGTAAGGGACATCAATAGCGTTTGGGATTGAGAAGCAAATACTTTTATCATGTCAATCCATGTATTCATTGTGAATGAATCCTATGCCTAGGTGTGATATCCGGATTTCGCCGGACCTCAAATACATAACACTTTGTGACGGGTCGATGAGTTTGTCATCGGACTACGCCATTGACACCACTTACAGCCCCGTTTCATCACCATCCTCGCCACGCCGAGACATCACATATTGTCACGATTTTGCGATAACGTCTCATCTAGAAATTTCTTCACAAAACGCCACTCACGAGACCACCCGCATTTCTACCTTACTAAGCGAGTTTTCATGCACACGGAGACATCGACTCTGGAATTTGCGGTCACATCAAGATGCTCCTTCCACATGCGACCGATGACCTTGCCCATGCAACGACCATGCACGTTGTTCTCCTCTGCTAACCGATGCCTAGAAGACTAAGATTACACCTTGGGCCACACTACTTATGTGACATCCTGATTCTCAGGCTCTATTTTTTATGGAATAAGTTAGGTCTTTCATCGACATGCCTATAGTTCTTTTCTCTGAGTTCGCCACTCACGAGATAACTAGCCTATCAAGTAAAGCTATTAAGGAATATAAACACGATAGGCTTGAGAATTCGACCAGAAATTGACTGCTCGATTGTGCTAATCTATGAGGGTCATTACGACACAGTTAAAACTCAATTATAGACCGAAGATAGGTCGACTCAACTGAGCCATGTGATTAAGTGTCGGTGATTCCACATAATTGCAAAATTCTTGTCAATTGGCACTAGACCGATTTTTCTATCGTTTTGGTACCCGTGTCCGTATTTGAAACCTCGAGATTTTTCACGACAACCGAGAGTCGCAAATGTGTCGAAGATGTACAGTGTGGCTTAAAAATAATTGGCCATGGGTCAATTGCACTAAAAATTCCTAAAAGCTACCCGGTAGGTTGGGTCATGCTAAAATCGCGTCAGATTGAAATTAACCGCGAATTTGAACCCGATTTCAGAAATTGAAAGTTCTGCCCTGTCATGACTTATTTTAGGGACGTCGACTCATCCTTCAAAGAATTTTTGGCAAGTCCGGAATTTTTACAGAAAATTAATTCGGACGATTTGGAAACGAAAGGGAATTCACGGGGGCCAAATTGAGTGGACGTTTGGCCTCCTTAGTGAGCTAATTGGTGAAGAGAAATTGTGAAAATTGTGTAGGCTTCCTTCGCAGCAAATTTGGTCATCAAATTAGAGAGATTTGTTAAGAAATTGGATTTCGGATATATCAGAAAATGGAAGTAAATTCGGATGGGAGTGAGAGTGGCCATTTTTGTTGTCCAAGACTTATTATGTGTGGGAGTTTGCATGCAAGAAAGTAAGTGGGGACCAAGTATATTAGCATGGAGATTTTTTAGGACCAAATTGGATTGAATTGGAAGTCCAATTTGTGAAATTCGTGGGCTGGTATAGGGGCTGCAACATTTGGCACCAAAGTGGATTATTTGTGGAATTATCAAGCAAGAAAGTCATGGAGGACCAAGGGGATGAACATGAAGGCTTAGGGGACCAAGCATTGATTAATTTGAGATATTTTGTTTGACTTTACCCCCCCTCTTCAATCTTCTCGTGCACGCCTCAGCCGGTTCCTTCCCCCCTTCTTTGTCCAAGTCCAGTCGACATCTCTCTCTCCTCCCTCCCTTCTCAAACACGCCTGCCAGCTGCCCCCGACCCCTTGAGCTTTATGCTTTGCTTTGTTTCCTTTCCTTTGAAGCCCTATCTCCACCGATTTTCCTTTGCCTTACCGCGTGCCACTCCATCTCCGTACCCCAACATTTTAGTAGCCCACGCCAGCGTTTCCCCCATCCTTCCAACAGTCGACGCTCCTTGCCAACCTTCCACCATCGCCTGTCTCCTCTCCACCAAAGTCAACTCCCCTCAAATGAAGCTCCGAAGTTGACCTTGCAAGCCCGCCCATCTCCACCGATTCCCCTTCATCTGCGATAACCCTAGCTCTGCCGCACGTCCTCTCCGATCAAACCCAACAAAGCCTCCCCCGAAGTTTGACTCCAGCAGTTTCATCTACGTTAGCCCATCTCCACGTAGCAGCTCCTTCCTGTTTCTTCATTCAGCCTAGCCCAAGTTCCGTGTCCACCACCTGCAGCTCACGCACATCCTTCAATCGAAGCCAGCAAGCTACATCCGTTGTTCTAGCCACCCTGTAGAAGCCTCGCCGTCCCGCCATGTCCCTTTCCCGAGCTATTTCGGCCCTCCAATCTAGCCAGGCAGCAAGGAACAGACCAAAGGCCAACAAGGGTCTTTGAGCTATGTGGGCCGTTATGGCCGCTTCTAGGCCTCCTCGAGTGTCGCCGCTTCAAAGTTTGTCGCCCATCTCCACATTGCCGTCACCGTGGACTAACTGGATTGTGAAACTGGTGAGTTTACTCACTAATCTCCGCTTAGGGAGTTAATTATGCTTAAGGGTTTATTAGTTTATGCTAATTATGATTTAGGTGGTTAGTTAGATTGGATTAGCAATTTAATTACTCATTATTGCATGTTAGGTGGTTAGATCGGCTTAATTAGCAACTAGATAGGCTATATTATTTAACTAGATTGGTTCAGGATCTTTCCAGGCCCATTTTAGTATTTAATTAGGCTTTTTCCGGCCTAAGTTTGCATTTATGGCATTTAAATGTATTTATTTAATCAATTTTGGTATTTATTTAATTATTTTGGAAATTATACCAGGATAGTCGGTGACCGGAATTTCATGTCGATTACAATGATGTGCGTGGTTTATTTAATTGAATGCTAATTTGTGTTTTTCGAGTGAGAATTGTAATTTTGGGAATTTATCCCAAAATTGAGTAATTTAAGTATTTAATCGGGAAACACCAGGCATTGATTCATAACGCCAAAAATATATTTGTGGATTATATTAAATGGTGGAATTTTTTAAAATAAAAATATTGTATTTTGGCGTAGGCCGACCATGTATCCACACACGATTATTTTCATCAAGTATTATAAAAACGGTGTATTGAACAACTTTGGTGAGCATTATAAGTATCGCACAGCTTTGGTGAGCATTATAAGTATCACACAACTTTGGTGAGCATTATAAGCATCGCACAACTTTAGTGAGCAATATAGGTATATAGCAGCTTCGGTAAGCATTAATATATATCTATTAGCTTTGGTGAGCTATACCATCTATTTTTAGCTTAGGGTGAGCAGTGCTTGAATCGATCGAATTTTATGGATAGTATTGATGGTATAGAATCGAGTGGATCGATTAATCGATGATTTGATTGAATTCAAGTGATTGGTTGAGCATATGAATCATACTGACTTGCAGGAAGGAACTGAGGTAAAGGTGTGACACCCTGAACCCTTCGCAGGTCGCCACAAGTGCCAATGTTACACCTTATTACCTTTCATCTTAAAAGAAGCGTTGTTATTAGTAGACACATTTTTTTTTATAAAAGCAGTCCCAGCGTGACTCATCAGCGGAAGCAAAGTAAAACATCACCATCTCTCCCCTTACCAATCATGATACAAATACACACCACTAATCACCATGATTTTATAAACAAGCCACGACACTTATTTACATATATTTTCAAGATGGGACTTCTTTTGGGTCGGTACATCAAAAGGAAAAGCCAGGACTCAGCCACGTCCGGCCTAAAACCCCAAAAAGAACCCTCGACCCTCTACAACTCGCGTGCACAATCCCCATCATCAGTGTCGGCTAACGATCCCCAAAAAGATCCAGCACCTACTCGTCACGCACGGTCTTCACAGCCATCCTGGTGCATCAAGCGATGGCGGTGGCAGCATCCCACGCATCACCCCATCGCGTCGAACATGGACAGATATAAACTCTTGGACAACAAGGCCCCCACCCAGACCCACGTCGTACATAACTAGACAGCGCACTCGAATATACACAAGACCAGGAACAGAAGGACAGTCAAACTCCTCGCACTCGATCTCTACGTCCGAAGGTATGCCGTAAAATACGCCCTGCGTAACAGCAGGAAGCGGCATGCTGCTAATCTGAAATGTTGGTCCCCAAAAGGGGTGAGTACAATCACTCAGCAGTTAAAGGAATCCAAAAACCACTCAATGCATCATGCAAATCATACATGCATTGCAGGCATTACTTACCTTGAAGCCATGCGCATAATATCATGCATCATCATATCATACATGGCATCATCATCATGGCATTATTATATCATACATGTCATCATCATCATGACATCATCACATCACACATGTCATCATCATCATGGCATCATTATATCATACATGTCATCATCATCATGACATCATCACATCACACATGTCATCATCATGCCATATCATATATCATCATCATTATCATCATCATGCATATCATCATGCATATCATGCCATGGGTGATCATCATTATTTCACATCACATATCATCATCATCATCATCATGCATATCATCATGCATATCATGCCATGGGTGATCATCCTTATTTCACATCACATATCATCATCATCATCATGCATATCATCATGCATATCATCATCATCATGCATATCATCATGCATATCATGCCATGGTTTAATTTCCATTTTTAGCTTTCAATTTGATCACCACATCTCCCATTCCTCAAATCATCAATTTCATCATCCCCTAGGGCAAAGACCTCCGAGGCTTCCAGCATTCAGCCATCCCAGGCCACCGAGCATCCGGCCCCCCACATTCCGGGCATCTCGCATCCGAACTAGCATCACGAGGCATTCCCTTCGGGCAGAAACCTCCGACAGGGCTTCCGGCACCCCCACATTCCGGGCATCCTGAATCTTTTAGGGCCATCCGGCAATGCATCTCTATACATTACGGGCATCAATCCTCCACCACAATCACTTATCATTATCCACATTTACCCATTTCGGTCTTAATTTTAGCATGGCATATGACGTGACATCAAACAAGTCAAACTTGGCATGGAATTCACACATACATCTCAATTCAATGTCATGCATACATCAAGACCTTATGATATAATTATTTATTAATAAATTTAATGGAATTTATGGCCAATAAAATAATCTATAAAGATTTTGCCATTTCTGGATTCGCGGGTTACTATTCATATTCTCTCTCAACTGGGCGATTTCTTCACTGTAGCTCAGTTTCTGGTTCTTGAGCTACTGCAATCCATCCGACCATCCTTTGGACGCGATTTTCAGAGGGAAGACTCGTCTCTACCCTCCTCAAATCCTGTCCGAAGCGATTCATCCGGTTTGCCCCAATCATCGGATCTCATTGTTCGTGGTTAGGGTTCTGGTGCGACTCTGTTCCGCTTCTGGTGTCTAAGTTGGTTCGAACTCCTCAGCCGGCCATTAATAGCGATTCTTAGAGGTAAGCCTTCGCCTCTTCCCTCCTTGAGATCCCCCGAAACTTTGCTCCTGCTATGGCATGTATATTGAGCTTTCGTTGAGCTGTGCTCCGGTGCTTGTGCGAGTGCTCTGTTTCGATCGGCATTGAATCTATGGCCTCGTCTAGTAATCCAATGGGGCGGGGGAAAGACAGAATGCAGGCTACCACTGGGCGTAGTCGTAGCCGTGCTAGGTATGCCTCTCGAGGCCGTGAGGGAAGGCGTTTGAATGACTTGAACAGGGATCGGTCTAAAGCCCCTCAGACCCGTTCATGGGTAAATGTTGCTAGTTTGTCTGCCAAGGGCTATGAATTAGGCTTTGCACCCCCTGTATCTGTGGGAAAGAAGTCTATTGTGCGGTTATCGGATAATGCAAGGTATGCAGGGGATCCCAAATGGAACAATTGTCTGGTCGGCTACTTTGTGGGAAAAAATGTGCCGTTTAAAATCACTGAAACAGCCTTGAAACAAGCTTGGGGCTCCCATCTTTCAGAAGTCTTAGCAAATGATGATGGATTTTACTTCTTTATCATCCCGGAAAACGAATTTAGGAGGAAAATTCTGGATGAAGGCCACCTAACAGTGGCTAGAGTCCCTCTGGTTCTAAAGCAGTGGCACATGGATATGGAATTGAAGAAAGATCTCTAATCGTCGGTCCCGGTCTGGATACGCTTGAGAAATATTCCATTAGCATATTGGTCGGCCCCAGGCATTAGTGAGATTGCTAGTGTAGTGGGGAGGCCTCTTTATGTTGATCCTTTGACCGAAAAAATGAAGCGCCTATCATTTGCCAGAGTTTGTGTAGAGATCTCGGCAAAGTTGGAAAGGTGCGAGGAAGTTGAAGTATGGGTGGATGAGAAGGTTTTCTCTGTTCAGGTCCTTTATGAATGGAGACCAAATTCGTGTATGAAGTGTTGTGCATTTGGCCATAACTGCTTGGATAAGGTGAGCCCCAAGCAAACCCCTGTAACCGCGGAACCCTCTACTATTGCTGCAGGGCCTGTTATACCTCCTGTGAATGAGAATTCGGATGATCAACTTAATGGTTGGAAAAAAGTAACAAACAGGAAGAAGAAACATCAGCCGGGAAAAAAGGTGGACTCTACTCCTCCAATCTCGGCTCTGAAAGCTAAGTTATCTACTGATCTTCCCCCATCCTCCTCGGCAAAGGATGATCAGAATGAGCAAAACAGGTTGGATGCGGCAAATGCAGCTCCATCAATGGCCCTAGTGGTGCCGAATTCTGTAGATGCCACGACAATAATTCCATCTTCTGAGGAAGATTCGGAGGAGGAAGTGAATGCGGTTAGTAGTAGCAGCGATGAGGAAGAAGACCTGAATCCTGCTGAGCTGAGTCAAGACTCTAACTTGAATGCTCCCTCTAGCCAGCAAAATGTCCCTAAATCTGCAGTGGCTACTCCCTCAAATGTTGGCCAAAAATGAACCGCAATGGGCACGCCTTCTAACGCCTCTCGCAAAGGGACGAATAGAAGGAAGCCACCCAGACGTCGGTAACGTTCCTGTCTGTCTGCTGTTTTTTGTTTCTATGTTTATCGGTATATGGAATATTAGGGGCCTAGGGAACCCCATTAAACAAGCGGAAATCAGGAATTTTGTCAGGATTAACAATCTCTGCTGTGTGGGAATTGTTGAGACGAAGATCTCCCATGCTGCTTTTAACTCTGTTACTTCGGTTCTTCTTCCGGGTTGGAGTTGGTCTAACAACTATAATCACTCTCATAAGGGGAGAATCTGGGTGGGTTGGAACCCCCGAGAGGTTACTTTTTTGGTTAATGCCTCCTCGGTTCAAGCTATTCATGGTAGCCTTATATGGCTTGCCTCTAGAAAATCCTTATTTCTTTCGGTTATCTATGCGGAGCACAGCTTTGTGTTGAGACGGCTATTATGGGAGGATCTTGTCCATACCGGTGGCCTTCTTTCTTCTTCATCGTGGATCATTGCTGGTGACTTCAATGCTATTTGGGATCCCTCGGATAGGATCGGTAGTTCTAATGCTTGGATCCCCGCTTTTGATGAGTTTAGAGATTGCCTTGTTCAGGCTGGTTTGGATGATCTTCGGTACACTGGTTATAGGTATACTTGGGCTACTTCTTCAGGGTCCAACTGAAAGCAAAGGAAAATTGATAGGGTATTGGTTAATGCCCAATGGAATGCTGAATTCTCCTTCTCGGAAGCCTCTTTTTTAGCTTCGGGCATTTCGGACCACACTCCGATGGTTGTTAAAATTATGCCTGTCCCCAAGTCTTCTAAGCCGTTTAAGTTCTTTAACTACTGGATGACTCATCCGGATTTTACCAGGCTGGTTTTGGAAGTGTGGGTCTTTTCTTTCTATGGATCACCAATGTTTATTCTTTGTGCTAAGCTCCGCCTCCTCAAAAGCAAACTCAAGAAGCTTAATAGGGAATCGTTTTCGGAGTTATCTTTGAGAACTGCGGAGGCTAGACGAGCTCTTCAAGTTACTCAAGATGCTATTCAAGCCGATCCTATGAATCCTTTCCTTGTTGAGACGGAAAAGCAACAGATTCAAGCCTTTTCAGTTTTAAGACTCCAAGAGGAATCGTTTTATAGACAAAAGTCTAGAGTTCGTTGGTTGAAAGATGGGACCTAAATACTAAATTTTTTCACCAAGTCGTGAACAAGAGGCACCTCCAAAATAGAATCATCTCCTTAACCAATGGGGATGTCACCACCTCGGACCCGGCGGAAGTTCAAAAGATGTTCGTCGATCACTTTCGTGATCTTTTGGTTGCTTCCCCTTCTTCGTCTTGTCCAGTGAAGGAGGAGATTCAGTGGTTCTTAATCATTCCCCTGGATGCGGAACAGGTTTGTTTTCTATCTAAGCCTATTACGGATATGGAAATCAAGGAAACTCTTTTCTCTCTTGCGGTAGGAAAAGCCCCTGGTCCTGATGGATTTAATGTTGAATTTTTCAAGCATTCTTGGGATATTGTTGGTGCTTCGGTAATATCGGTAGTTAGAGATTTCTTTGAAACGGGCGAGCTATTGAAACAAATTAATGCTACCATTCTTGCTTTAGTGCCCAAAATCCCTAATGCTTCAACTGTCCATGACTTTCGGCCAATTGCTTGTTGCAACACTATATATAAATGCATCACTAAGCTCATCGCAAACTGGATGACTCATGTGCTGCCTAGCATCATTAGTTTGCCCCAAAACGCTTTCGTTAAGGGGAGGCACATTAGTGATAATATTTTGCTAGCCCAAGAGCTTTTCAGTGGCTTCCACCATGACCCCTATCGAGCCAAATGTGCTATTAAAGTGGATTTTCGGAAAGCGTATGACACGGTGAGATGGGACTTCATTGAAGTTTGCATGCAGGCTTTCGGTTTCCCTCAGAGCTTTATTGATCGAATTATGGCTTGCATAAGATCCCCTAAATTTTCCATATCCTTGAATGGTGACCTTCATGGATTTTTCGCAAGTGGGAGAGGTATTCGTCAAGGAGATCCAATGTCGCCTTATATATTTACTTTAGTAATGGAAGTTTTTACCGGTTTGCTGGATATCCAAACCAACCACCCCTCGTTTCGATTCTTTTGGCAGTGTAAATCTTCAGGCTTTCCCATCTATTTTTTGCCGATGATGTGCTCTTATTCTCGGAAGCAAGCATTGCCTCTGTGGATCTTTTGAAGGCTAGGATTGACTCCTTTTCTAATTGGAGCGGTTTGGCGCCGAACGTGAGCAAGAGTGAGGTATATCTATCCGGTGGATCGCCTACTTTACGCAATGACATCTTGAACAAGCTAGGCTTCCAAGTTGGTACCCTTCCCTTTCGGTATCTTGGAATCCCTGTTATTTCCTCGAGATTAGCAAAGGCGGATTGTGTGGCTTTAGTAAATCCAATTACAGCTCGAGTCCAATCTTGGACACACAGATTTTTGTCGTTTTCCAGTAGAATCCAGCTTATAAAATCGGTTCTCCACTCTATTCAAGTATATTGGGCGAGTGTATTCTTTTTGCCGTGTGCTGTGCTAGATCGTATTGAAAGAATTTTTCGCCAATTTCTTTGGAAAGGACCAATAATGGGTCCTGGGGGGGGCAAAGTCTCCTGGAGTGATGTATGTTTGCCGAGGAAGGAAGGTGGGCTTAGAATTCGGTCGTTAAAGGAGAACAACATGGCCTCGATGCTTAAACACATTTGGATTCTCTTCTCAGATAAAGAATCACTTTGGTGCAAATGGATTCACTCCACTTTCTTAAACCCAAGAACTTTTGGGTGGTCCCTATTCCGACTCATTGTTCTTGGGCCTGGAAAAAGCTCCTCCGTCTTCGGGACTTGTATCAACAACATTTTAGATGGAAAATTGGCAATGGTCGAACTGCTTCATTCTGGTTTGATCCGTGGCACATCAATGGTCCGCTTTATAAGGTATTTTCCAACCAGGATATATATCGTTCGGGCATATCTCGGATTGCTTCCGTAGCTGATGCCTTCTCATCTCCGATGGGCTGGTATGTTATTAACATCTTGGCTGGTTGGTGGGATCCCCTTCCTATCTTCAACCAGAGTGAAGACCGAATCTAGTGGATTCATCATCCCTCGGGCCGCTTCTCTACAGCCTCTGCTTGGGATCTTTTGAGACCTAGAGGCAACGTTGTTCCCTGGTCTTCTTTCGTTTGGAGTTCTACTATGCCACCTAGATACCAGACACATTTGTGGCTTATCACCCACAACAGTTGCCGACCTGTGTTACGCTTTGCTTCGGTTGGTAGGCTCTCTTCGCTTACTTGTCCCTTCGTTCATGCGAGCGATTCGTAGATCATTTATTTTTTGCTTGTCATGTCCCTGGCAATCTCGCCCCCTATTGGGCGGCTAAATTTAATATATCTTGGCGCAACAAATCGTGGCTTGAGAACTTGGACTGGGCGGCTAGACGCTTCTCGGACAAAAACTTCTATGATATGTTGGCCCGGTTTAGTTATGGAGCTCTTTGTTATATTATTTGGAAGGAGCGTAACAATATCATCTTCCGAAATCAGACTCTTTTCATCCCGGCGATGAAGATGCATCTCCAGAAGGCCGTTAAGGATAAATCGTCGACCCTAAAGAATGTTGTGGATAATCCTAAGAACAGAAGGCTGCAGCGGAGCTGGGGCTTGAGTCCGTCCATCTTTCATTGATGGAGGGTTTTTAGTTTTGGCTTGGTCTTTTGTTTCTTAGGTTTGTTTGTCTTTTGGTCCTTGGCACCCTTACACTCTCCCGCGACTTAGGTCCTTTTGAGTGTTCGTTTTGTTGGTGCTAGGCTTTTCTTGTATTTTGTGCAAAATCTTATCAATACAAATCTTACCTTTACCAAAAAAAAGATCTATTTTATTTTATTATTATTTTTCAATATTAAATTTAATATCTATAAATTCCCAAAATTATAAAAATTCAAGCAATTATTAAACAAGCCAATAGGATGACAATTACATGCAAAATTCATGGCCAAATAGAATTTTACATAATCTCACAATTTTCACAAAACATCATATGGTTTTCGGATGAAACCAGAACGCACGGTTTCCGAAGAAATTCAATTAAAATATCCATACGGCCTCCAAAAATTACGAAATTTTACTGAGTTATAGCCAAGACATTTTCGTACCACTTTTATGAAGACTTCTAAGCCAAATGCTTTTTAGATTATTTTATACAATCTCACGAAGCTTCTGGATCCATTACCGCATCGTCCAGTGCATGCTTCTCCGAAATACTGAGATTTCACCTAACTATTCTCTTTCGTTTCCTCTAAAATTTGGATATTTTATACATCATGATTTCCTCTACAAGTTTCATGAAGAGATCCAAGTCAAATAACCATAGTATAGTCGCCATTTAAGTCCATGAAGTCTCGGGTGTCCCAAAATACATCTCCAGAATTACCGTCTTCAAGATCTAGTCGATTTACTAGACTATACTTGTTCATTTCACTTCAAATATGAGTATGTTGTATTTTAAGATGTCCCCTACAACTTTCATGAATAACTCGAAGAGAGATTCTCAACACAAACCAGCATGCAATCACAAATCCAACAAGAGGTCAGTAAAATCTTTCCAGATCTGAGGTCTCCGTAGGATAAGATTTTAACCCCCAAAATATCCATCATTTTCCACGAAATTTCAGTATGTTTTAGTTCAAGATGTTAGCTACAACTCTCATGAAGAAATCGAAGCCAAAATCGGACTCTAAACATGCATGCAAGCTCACACAACATTCTGACTCACACTGTTCGAGCAAGAACAGCCATGCCATTCAAGAATAAACCAACCATACTTCGGTTTTTCTCACCTAAACACCCAAAAATTCAACATGCAAGCATCATACACACATGCAAGAGCAGCTAGAGGACTCCGACTTGCCTCTAGACCGGACGGACGACGGCACAAGGCGGCGAGCACGGCAGCACACGGCGGACGGACGGCGAGCGACGGTGACTCCTCGGCTCCTCCTCCCTCTCGGCCGCTCTCCCTCTCTCTCGCACGATCTCTCTCTCTCTCTCTCTCTCACTCTCTCTCTCGGCCGAATGAACCGGCCACTCCTCTCTGTCTCTTCCCTTTTATCCCTCCTAATCCTCATCATTGATAATCATTGCTTGCCTTCAAATTAGCCAATGCATGGCATCCTAGTCTAGGCCAATGCATGAAGACTTCTTGCCACTTGTCTTGATGGGCTTTTGGGCTTGGGATTTTGGGCTTTTGGGCCGGCCACTCTTGGGCCTCCCTCTTGGTCGATGGCCGCCCACTTGTGGGCTTCAATGGGCCGGCCAACTTGGCCCATTAAAGATCCACTTTTGGGCTTAAGGCCCAATCAAATTTTACCCTCCTTTTCTTTTTTTGAATTTCTTCTATAAATATTTTCTAAATTTTAATTTTCAACATGGCCAAAGTCTTGTGACATTTTGTTTATTGAAATTTAATTTATAAAGTACATGGTCAAGCATAGATCATTAATCTATCAAATTCTCACAAACATATGCACAAATCATATATTCTTAAAAGACTAATGGCTAGAGCATTAAATCATAGGAAATTTTATTACCTAATTAGAGACTTTAACACACCTTATGGCTTGACTTTGAATTTTTGGGATGCCACAATTCTCCCTCCTTAGAGAATTTCGTCCCCGAAATTAGACACCACTCGTGCCTTCTTGAAACAAATGAGGATACTTTTCCTTCATCTGATCCTCACTTTCCCATGTGGCTTCCTCCATATCATGATGTCGCCATAATACCTTAACCAATGGGATCTTCTTGATCCTAAGAATTTGCTCCTTTTGGTCCAATATCTGCACAGGCTCTTCAATGTACCTTACTTTCTCATCCACTTTGATGGCTTCATGATCGAGTATGTGACCAGGATCCGACTGGTACTTCCTCAACATCGATACATGAAATACATCGTGCAGATTTTCTAACTTAGGAGGTAACGCTAATCGATAAGCTACATCCCCTATCCTTTCGAATATTTCAAAAGGTCCAACAAATCTAGGGCTTAACTTACCCTTCATCCCGAATCGAGATATTCCTTTCATTTGAGATACCTTAAGGAATACATGGTCTCCTACACTAAATTCCAAAGGCCTTCTACGCCTATCTGCGTAGTCTTTCTGTCTACTCTAAGCTGTTCTAAGTCTTTCTCTGATAATTTCAACAGTCTCAGTGGTAACTTGTACCAGTTCAGGTCCTGTCAACTTCCTTTCACCTACTTCACTCCAACAGACAGGAGTCCTACATCTCCTTCCATATAATGCTTCATAAGGAGCCATGCCTATACTCTTATGAAAACTATTATTATAGGCAAACTCTACCAAATGCAACATTTCATCCCAATTTCCTTTGAAATCAATTACACAAGCCCTTAACATATCCTCCACTATATGGATTACTCTTTCTGTTTGTCCATCGGTCTGGGGATGAAAAGCAGTACTAAATTGAAGCTTAGTCCCAAACGAAATTTGAAGACTTCGCCAAAAATTTGAAGTGAACCTCGAATCCCGATCTGAAGTAATGGTCACCGAAACACCATGTAAGCATACCACTTGACTTACATACATGTCCGCATACTTATCCATTGGGTAGTCCATGCGAATCGCTAAGAAATGAGCCGACTTAGTCAAACAATCCACTATAACCCAAATCGAGTCATGACTACTTGACGTCCTTGGCAATCCTTGCACAAAGTCCATCGTTATATGCTCCCATTTCCATTCTGGAATGTCTAATGGTCTCAAGAGTCCTACGGGTTTACGATGTTCCGCTTTTACTTGCTGGCACATCAAACATTGAGAAACGTGCTTAGCCGTATCTGCCTTCATACCATTCCACCAAAATTGCTGGCGCAAATTCCTGTACATCTTTGTACTACCTGAGTGGATACTATAATTACTTTTATGTGCCTCCGACAGGATTTCCTTCCTCAATTCTTCATTGTCAGGAACACAAAGTCGTCCTTGACATCTTACTATTCCATCATCAGAGACTTGAAATTCTGGTCTTTTCCCTAAAGACACCGCATCCTTCACTTTCAAAATCTCTGGGTCAAACTCTTGCAAGACCTTAATTTTCTGAATAATCTCGGGTTCTATTCTCAATGCATTAAGCATACCAATAAGACAATCCATTTCCAATTTAAATTTTGAGTCTGCTACAGACTTTAACAATTCACATTCTGCCATCCTTAAACTAGCCATTTCCATAGCCGACTTACGACTAAGAACATCCGCTACTCTATTCGCTTTCCCTGGATGATATCTTATCTCACAATCATAATCCTTTAATAACTCCATCCACCTCCTTTGTCTCATGTTCAATTCCTTTTGTGAGAACAGATACTTCAAACTTTTATGATCTGTATAAATCTCAAACTTCTCCCCATACAAATAGTGTCTCCATATCTTCAAGGCAAACAATATAGCTGCTAACTCTAAATCATGCGTCGGGTAATTTAGCTCATGGGGTTTCAATTGTCTGGATGCATCGGCTACAACCTTGCCATGCTACATCAAAACACATCCCAGTCATTTGTGAGATGCATCACTATACACTGTGAAACCATCAGGTCCAGTAGGTATAGTCAGGATCGGAGCTGAAGTCAATTTCCTTTTGAGCTCCTAGAAACTCCTTTCACATTCTCCATTCCATTCAAATTTCACATTCTTTTGGGTTAACTTCGTTAAAGGTCTTGCCAGTCGTGAAAATCCTTCAATGAATCTCCTATAGTAACCAGCCAGTCCTAAGAAACTTCGTATTTCAGTGGGTGTCGTTGGTCTCGGCCAATTTACTACCATTTCAACTTTTGCCGGGTCTACTGCAATTCCTTTTCCTGACACCACATGCCCTAAAAATATTATCTGGTCCAACCAGAACTCACACTTACTAAACTTAGCATACAACTTATGCTCTCTTAGGGTCTGCAAAACTATCCTCAAATGTTGCTCATGCTCTCTAGGCCCTTTTGAATATACCAGGATATCATCAATAAAAACAATCACAAACTGGTCTAAATAAGACTGAAATATTCTATTCATCAAATCCATAAATGCAGCCGGTGCATTAGTCAATCCAAATGGCATAACAAGGAACTCGTAGTGTCCATAACGAGTCCTGAACGCAGTCTTAGGAATGTCCTCCTTCTTAATTCTTAAATGATGGTATCCCGACCTCAAGTCAATCTTAGAGAAGACCAAACTTCCCCGGAGTTGGTCAAACAAGTCATCAATTCTAGGCAAAGGATACTTATTCTTAATGGTCACCTGGTTCAGCTGCCTATAGTCAATACACAAGCACATCGATCCATCTTTCTTTTTCACAAACAAGATCGGTGCACCCCAAGGTGAAGCACTTGGTCTAATGAATCCTTTGTCAAGCAACTCTTGTAATTGCACTTTCAATTCCTTCAATTCAACTAAGGCCATCCTATGTGGGGCTTTTGATATTGGTCCTGTTCCAGGTATTAATTCAATTTCAAATTCAATCTCCCGCTCTGGCGGCAATCCAGGCAATTCCTCAGGGAATACATCTTGAAATTCGTTAACTACACGAACTTCCTCAAGTCTAGGCTCCTCCCTTGCATAATCTCTAACTATGGCTAGGTACCCTTGACACCCTTTGTCAAGTAACTTACAGGCTTCTACTGCCGAAATAAGTGCTACAGGAAAATGGGTCTGACCTCCTAAAAATTCACAACTAGACTGATCAGGTAAGACGAATTGAACCACTCTTCTATAACAATCCATTCTAGCCCGATACTTACGAAGCCAGTCCATTCCTATAATAACGTCAAAATCATACATAGCCATTACAACCAAATCTATTTTCATATCCTTTCCTCCCATCGATATCTTACAATTTCCACATACCAGCGTAGACAATACCATATCCTTTAACGGCGCGGGAACACAAAGAGGCATCTCAAGAGGCATAACCTCTATCTTATTCAAACGTCTATATCTTTCAGACACAAACGAATGCGTTGCACCCGTATCAAACAATGCATATGCCTTTCCACCATTAATAAGGATTGTACCTGAGATAACATTTTTGGAAGCTTCCGCTTCCTCCTGGGTGATCGCATACACCCTTCCTTGTGCAGGTGGTCTCTGAGAATTTCCTTGTGGGTTTGACCTAACAGCACTCTGATATGCCTGTCGCACCGAGCCAACACTCACTTGCGACCTCTCTTGTGGGCAATTTCTCCTAAGATGACCCACTTGTCCACAACCAAAACATTTCAGTTGTCCCGTACAAGGTCCTGGGCCATGGCGTCCATTACACTTCTGACAAATACCAGGCTAATAAGGTGCTTTCCCTATATTCGGACCACTCCTCACTCCTCCAAAATTCCCAAAGTTACTCTTCTTCTTCACATTCCAGGTCTGACCTTGACCAAAATAAGGTCTCTTACCCTTCCTCACATCATTAAAATTTAACAGTTTCTTAAACTCCGACCGTTCTCTCAACAGCTCCTGCTCCACTAACTGCGCCCTTTCATAAATCTCATTATAATCTCTTATGTTCAAAGGCACCAATTGCTTTCTAATGTCAGTCCTCAGCCCTTTCAAGAATCTCTTAGCTTTCTCTTCCTGATCCTCAATCAATCTAGGAGCATATCTAGACAATTCAGAAAATCTAGCCTTATACTGATCTACTGTCAACCCCTTTTGTTCTAGCTGAACAAATTCAATAATCTTCTTATCCTTAGCATAATCAGAAAAATGCTTCCTATTGAAAGCTCTAACAAACTCCTCCCAGTTAACATCAGAACCTGGTGGAAAGATTATGTCCTTCGAAGCTCTCCACCAAAACTTTGCATTTCCCTCCAACTGGTACTCTGCTAAAACTATTTTCTCAGCATCAGTGCAGTCCAACAGTCGGAAAATTCGTTCCATCCCATCAATCCATTGTTCCGCCTCCTCAGGACTTCCCATTCCATAGAACTTAAGTGGCTTCAGCTTCAGAAACTGCTCCACTAGTCCTTGAGTACGGCGTTCTGCTCCGGGTTGTTGCTGCGCCTGCCTTTCCATCAAATTTCCAATATTGGCTAATGCCTGCAGGATGTCTTCCATTCGGGGTTCAGCCCTTGCAGCAGAGGCTTCAGCCCTCGATGGATGAGCACTTCCAGCTCGCACCATGACTTTCCTGCAATTTCCAAGCATTGCCTTAAGAATAATCTAAGACTCACTGCCTCCATTCAAAGCAACTACTACTACTACATAAGTAACATATACATGTTACTAGTACCTAAAGGCAATTCAAAGTAAACTACTAGGGATCTACGAGTGAATACTCATCACCCGTTATTCAATTATTCCGTTTTATATCCTATGGTGTGCATTGTCATCATGTTCCTCAATTTCCAAATAAGGCTCCTTATCAATCCATCTATAACCATTCGCTCTGATACCAAAAAGCGCGGCTGTGACACCCCGAACCTTTCGCAGGTCGCCACAAGCGCCAATGTAGACACATTTTTTTTTTTTTATAAAAGCGGTCCCAGCTTGACTCATCAGCGGAAGCAAAGTAAAACATCACCATCTCTCCTCTTACCAATCATGATACAAATAAACACCACTAATCACCATGATTTTATAAACAAGCCATGACACTTATTTACATATATTTTCAAGATGGGACTTCTTTTGGGTCGGTACATCAAAAGGAAAAGCCAGGACTCAGCCACGTCCGGCCTAAAACCCCAAAAAGAACCCTTGACCCTCTACAACTCGCGTGCACAATCCCCATCATCAGTGTCGGCTAACGATCCCCAAAAAGATCTAGCACCTACTCGTCACGCACGGCCTTCACACCCATCCTGGTGCATCAAGCGGTGGCAGTGGCAGCATCCCACGCATCACCCCGTCGCGTCGAACATGGACAGATATAAACTCTTGGACAACAGGGCCCCCACCCAGACCCACGTCGTACATTACTAGACAGCGCACTCGAATATACACAAGACTAGGAACAGAAGGATAGTCAAACTCCTCGCACTCGACCTCTACGTCCTAAGGTATGCCGTAAAATACGCCCCGCGTAACGGCAGGAAGCGGTATGCTGCTAATCTGAAATGTTTGTCCCCAAAAGGAGTGAGTACAACCACTCAGCAGTTAAAGGAATCCAAAAACCACTCAATGCATGCATTGTAGGCGTTACTTACCTTGAAGCCATGCGCATAATATCATGCATCATCATATCATACATGTCATCATCATCATGGCATCATTATATCATACATGTCATCATCATCATGACATCATCACATCACACATGTCATCATCATCATGGCATCAATACATCATACATGTCATCATCATCATGACATCATCACATCACACATGTCATCATCATGCCATATCATATATCATCATCATTATCATCATCATGCATATCATCATGCATATCATGCCATGGGTGATCATCATTATTTCACATCACATATCATTATCATCATCATCATCATCATCATCATCATCATCATCATGCATATCATCATGCATATCATGCCATGGGTGATCATTCTTATTTCACATCACATATCATCATCATCACCATCATCATCATCATCATCATGCATATCATCATGCATATCATGCCATGGTTTAATTTCCACTTTTAGCTTTCAATTTGATCACCACATCACCCATTCCTCAAATCATCAATTTCATCATCCCCTCGGGCAAAGACCTCCGAGGCTTCCGGCATTCAGCCATCCCAAGCCACCGGGCATCCGGCCCCCCACATTCTGGGCATCTCGCATCCCAACTGGCATCACGAGGCATTCCCTTCGGGCAGAAACCTCCGACAGGGCTTCCGGCATTTACACTCCCTGGCCGGGCATCCCGCACCCCAAATCCTGGCATCGCGAGGTATTCCCTTCGGGCAGAAACCTCCGACAGGGCTTCCGGCACCCCCACGTTCCGGGCATCCTGAATCTCCCAGGGCCATCCGATAATGCATCTCTATACATTTCGGGCATCAATCCTCCACCACAACCACGTCCTCACTTATAATTATCCACATTTACCCATTTCGGTCTTAATTTTAGCATGGCATATGACGTGACCTCAAACAAGTCAAACTTGGCATGGAATTCACACATACATCTCAATTCAATGTCATACGTACATCAAGACCTTATGATATAATTATTTATTAATAAATTTAATGGAATTTATGGCCAATAAAATAATCTATTTTATTTTATTATTTTTTTTTTTCAATATTAAATTTAATATCTATAAATTCCCAAAATTATAAAAATTCACGCAATTATTAAACAAGCTAATAAGATGACAATTACATGCAAAATTCATGGCCAAATAGAATTTTACACAATCTCACAATTTTCACAAAACATCATATGGTTTTCGGATGAAACTAGAACGCACGGTTTCCGAAGAAATTCAATTAAAATATCCATATGGCCTCCAAAAATTACGAAATTTTACCGAGTTATAGTCAAGACATTTTCGTACGACTTTCATGAAGACTTATAAGCCAAATTATTTTTAGATTATTTTATACAATCTCACGAAGCTTCTGGATCCATTACCGCATCGTCCAGTGTATGCTTCTCTGAAATACTGAGATTTCACCTACTTATTCTCTTTCCTTTCCTCTGAAATTTGGATATGTTATATATCAAGATGTCCTCTATAAGTTTCATGAAGATATCCAAGTCAAATAACCATAGTATAGTCATCATTTAAGTCCATGAAGTCTCGGGTGTCCCAAAATACATCTCCAGAATTACCGTCTTCAAGATCTAGTCGATTTACTAGACTATACTTGTTCATTTCACTTCAAATTTGAGTATGTTGTATTCTAAGATGTCCCATACAACTTTCATGAAGAAATCGAGGAGATATTCTCAACACAAACCAGCATGCAATCACAAATCCAACAAGAGGTCAGTAAAATCTTTCCAGATCTGAGGTCTCCGTAGGATAAGATTTTAACCCCCCAAATATCCATCATTTTCCACGAAATTTCAGTATGTTTTAGTTCAAGATGTTAGCTACAACTCTCATGAAGAAATCGAAGCCAAAATCGGACTCTAAACATGCATGCAAGCTCACACAACATTCTAACTCACACTGTTCGAGCAAGAACAGCCATGCCATTCAAGAATAAACCAACCATACTTCGGTTTTTCTCACCTAAACACCCAAAAATTCAACATGCAAGCATCATACACACATCCAAGAGCAGCTAGAGGACTCCCACTTGCCTCTAGACCAGACGGACGACGGCACAAGGCAGCGAGCACGGCAGCACACGGCGGATGGACGACAAGCGACGGTGACTCCTCGGCTCCTCCTCCCTCTCGGCCGCTCTCCCTCTCTCTCGCACGATCTCTCTCTCTCTCTCTCACTCTCTCTCTCGGCCGAATGAACCGGCCACTCCTCTCTCTCTCTCTTCCCTTTTATCCCCCCTAATCCTCATCATTGATAATCATTGCTTGCCTTCAAATTAGCCAATGCATGGCATCCTAGTCTAGGCCAATGCATGAAGACTTCTTGCCACTTGTCTTGATGGGCTTTTGGGCTTGGGCTTTTGGGCTTTTGGGCCGGCCACTCTTGGACCTCCCTCTTGGTCGACGGCCGCCCACTTGTGGGCTTCAATGGGCCGGCCAACTTGGCCCATTAAAGATCCACTTTTGGGCTTAAGGCCCAATCAAATTTTACCCTCCTTTTTTTTTTTGAATTTCTTCTATAAATATTTTTAAATTTTAATTTTCAACATGGCCAAAGTCTTGTGACATTTTGTTTATTGAAATTTAATTTATAAAGTACATGGCCAAGCATAGATCATTAATCTATCAAATTCTCACAAATATATGCACAAATCATCTATTCTTAAAAGACTAATGGCTAGAGCATTAAATCATAGGAAATTTTATTACCTAATTAGAGACTTTAACACACCTTATGGCTTGACTTTGAATTTTTGGTATGCCACAAAAGGTAAGTCATGTATCTTTTGTGTGGCTAGATGGCCTTATTTAGGCGTATATCCTTCCTAGTCGGAGTTTAGGGGGTGGACTTGCTAAGACATTGTCTCACCACGTCGTGGGTTTAACTTTTCAGGACCCTAGTGTGAAGAGCTTGGAGCTTGAGGTAGAAGGGTCAGGAGCATGGGTGGTTCAGAAGTTCTTTTTGGAGATAGACCTCTTGTACTTAGACCCTAGAATTGGCCTCTGTTGGTAAACCAGATTGTGGTTTTTAATAATGTGATTGATTTGAAATTTGTTGTCCTACTTTTCTATCCCACGTTTGTTATGGTCAGGGGATTAGTAATTCGCTTCCACATGTGCATTAAAATGAATGGGTTGACGACACATCCTGGAACGTTACAAATTTTATCAACCACCAAGGGATGGGCACGCGCTCGAGGATTGAGGAGCGACAACTTGCATGAAGAAGCAAGTGGCAGAAGAAACAACAGCTGAAGGACACGCCCACTTCAGCCGTCCTTCACCATGAGCAGCCACGAGAATGCATGGATGTTGACTCAATTGTCCACCGAATGAGGACTTCTGCTGGTGTCACGTACACCCACGCGTCCCTCTGGTGAACGGCCACAAAAACCTTTGGGTTGTTGACCGCTTAAGTCAACCATAGCAAGCCGAATGAGACTTCTTCTCCTCTCTCTCGGCATTCTGAATTTTCCTTCTGTCCAGCGACACCTTCAGTAGATTAATCTAGAAATCCTCCTACCCTCTCGCTCATACTTTGCCGCTCACTACCGATCACCGCACCAGCCGCACCACCAGCCTCCCTCGCCGCCATCCCTCAACCCGCTGTCGGCCAGGAGAGCGTGCTGTCTCGCCTCAGCCACTGCAAATCAGAGACGTCGTAGCTTCACGCACACTGCCGTCGCTGTTGACTTGCCACAGCTGCATCCGCAACTCACGGTTCACCTCACCGCTAACACCACCGGACTCTAGGCAAATCGATAACTACTAACCTATACAACGTGAACTCAGTCATTGCTTGGTGAAATGCATCCCGTAAACTAACGTTATTTTAGAGTACTCGCGTTAATTCGTGAACAAGGAGGTCGTCAGATTGACCACGAGCTATGTGAGAAAGGATTTAGTATCTTCACGGTCAAGTTCGAATTTGGGACCCACGTACGCATTGACTTTGGTATTTCAAAGCTTTAAGACTTTGCATGGGAACTGTTTTGAAATTTTAGGGTCGGGACTGAGATTATCGACTTGTCGATGTGCCAATTTTAATATTACAAGAAATGCTTACGGTTATGATGAAAATCATCGTGCATAAATTTCAAGTTTTGAGGCATAAGCATGTTTTAAGTCCACGCCTGTGAATTTCGGACAATGATAGGGGTGAAAAGATGAAAATTGATTTTGATCTATTCTGGTATTTAACTCTATATTTTATGAAAGGTTTGTTGTCACAAATTTGGTACATCTTTAAGATTTCATTGCACGTTGACTTATACCATGATTTGGGATTTCAAAATCAAAGCAATTTCCTATATTGGCGATACGAAAATTTTCTAGCATTAATTTGTTAGATGACTACACCATGGTACGTGAGTAACAAATGCCATCCGTCCACATTGATGACGATGCCCCGGGTGTCGAGTTGCCCGGAGGGTCGTGATGGCGATGCCTCTAGATGCCTGGGGACTCGTGAGCCCCGGAGGTGCCCCGGGTGTCGGAATGCCCGAGAGTGTGACGTAACACGTACCGGATGCCTGGGGACATGATGAGCCTCGGAGGTCCTCGTGATGCCAGGTAGTGTGCAAGGTGCCTAGGGGTGTGACGTAACATGCTCCAGATGCCCAGTGATTGAAATATGAAACCGGAGGTCCTCATGATGCCAGGTAGGGTGCAAGATGCTTGGAGGGATGCAAACACTGGTTCCTCTAGAAGATGGTGGTAGTAAATCGAGATATATTAAGTTTCTAAATTTTCATTGTTTTCTGATATGCCGTCTTGTTATGAGATTCTTTTGAATTGATGCATATTCATTACTACAATTATGTGCCTTGTTTTGGATTACGTTGAATCGAGTGGCGATAGGCTCGCGTAGTATAGTTTAGTAGAGTTTTAACTGCTGAGTGGTTGTACTCACCCCCCGTGGGACTATCATATTTCAGAGACTTAGATATGCCGCTGCAGCCCGCATCATCCGGTATGTTCTATGGCATTCCCATCGACCTTAGGTGGGACCAGACGGAGCATGCCGACCCTAATTTTTCGGATGTCACATTTATCTAGATTATGGTGATTCTCACCGTGGACATTGGACTTACCACAAGCCCCATGCTTATGGGGTTTATCGTCCCGTACACCCCATTCAACGGGTGCACGGTGGGGCCACTGCCGCTTCCGAAAGATGATGACGACAGCTCTAGTGGGGTGGAGTAGTGGAGGACTCGGGAAGACGGCACATTTTTGGATGCTAGGATGTGGTGCCAAGACGACGATGTAGATAAACAGCTAGATAGTCAATCCAAATTTTGGTTTAGCCAAAAATAGGAACTTTTTGGCCTAAGTGTACCGACTGATGTCGTCTTGAAATATAAATAAATAAAAAGTGCCTAGCTTATATATCGTGTGCATCCTTTTAAGTTAAGTTGAGATGGAGTTAGATACTTGCTTCCGCAATGAAACAAGCACTGAGACCAGGATATGCAAGTGGCAGACCCTAAGGCAGCCAAGGTTGCCACATCGAGTGGTATCAAAGCTAAGGTTATGTCTGGAGTGATAAGGTGCATTAGTAGAAAAGGAGGATAGAATGATTGCGCACGATAAGGCACTAACTATGGGTAGTTGACTAACTATGAATAACAGGTGATTGATTTTCACTCGTAAAATATCGATAACGATTGTGAGTTACCTTTGCGTGCCAATAACATTTGTATGTTACTTATATAATCTCAGTAACGTGTGAACGTTACTTTCCTTTTAGTAGGTTAGTGACATTAGGTCACTAATTGTTGCTGAGGTAAATGCTTGATAACCTGCAGGAAGTCATGGTACGAACAGGAAGTTCTCACCCATCAAGGGCTGAAGCCACTGCTTCGACGGCAGAACCCCAAATGGAAGATATTTTGCAAGCACTGGCCAACATAGGGAATCTAATGGAGAGACAAGCTCAACACCCACGTTTACTGGAATGGGAAGTCCTAAAGAGGCGAAACAATGGATCGATAGAATAGAAAGGATCTTTCGGTTGTTGAACTACAACAGCACCGAGAATATAACCTTGGTGGAGAGCTTCTAAAGATACAATCTTTCAACCTGGTACTGCCATAAACTGGGATGAGTTTGTCAGAGCTTTCAATAGAAAACATTTCTCTGACTATGTGCTAGGGATAAGAAAATAACCAAATTTGTTCAACTAGAATAAAGGGAGCTGACAGTAGACCAATATGAAGCAAAGTTTTCTAAACTATCTAGGTATGATCCAAGATTGGCAAAAGACTAAGAGGAGAAAGCTAAGAGATTCCTAAAGGGCCTGAGGACGGACATCAAGAGACAACTGGTGCCTCTAAATATGAGAGATATAGATGACTGGGTGAAATAGGAACCACATCTCTGGATAAGCCTCTTCATATTTCTACGCCGTTGAAGGATGTAGTGGTAATGTTAATATGCGAGAAATGTAAGATATTGATAGGTGGACGAGATCAGGAAATAGACCTAGTGGTAATGGTCATGTATGACTTTGACGTCATCATAGGAATGGATTGACTCCATAAACAACGGGCTAGGGTGGATTGTTATAGAAAGATGATTCAGTTTAACCCATTAAATCAGTCTAGTTTTGAATTTTATGGAGATCAAACAAACCCCTCAATGGCTCTTATTTCAATAATAGAGGCACATGTACTCTTGATGAAGGATGTCAAGGATACTTGGCGGTAGTACGGGACCATACTAAGGAAGAAGCCAAACTCAATGAAATTTGAGTAGTTCAGGAGTTTCCGAATGTATTTCCTGAAGAATTACCTAGATTACCATCGAAATGGGAAATTGAGTTCGTAATCGAACTGAACATATCCAAAGCCCCGTATAGGATGGCTTTGGTGGAACTAAAAGAGTTGAAAGTACAACTGCAATAATTACTCAAAAGAGTATTCATAAGGCGAAGTGCGTCCCCATGGGGTGCACTAGTCTTGTTTGTGAAGAAGAAAGACGGGTCGATGCACCTGTGCATTGATTATAGGCAATTGAATCAGGTAACCATCAAGAATAAGTACCCGTTGCCTAGAATCGACGATCTATTTGACCAGTTGCAAGGGAGTTCAGTGTTTTCTAAAATAGACTTAAGGTCAAGGTATCATCAATTAAGAATCAAGAAGGAAGACATTCCTAAGACTGCCTTTAGGACTCACTATGGACACTACGAGTTCCTAGTAATGCCATTTGGATTGACGAATGCCCCAGCTGCATTCATGGACCTAATGAATAGGATGTTCAAACCCTATTTGGATTAGTTTGTAATTGTCTTCATTGATAATATTTTGATATACTCCAAGGATCAGAGGAACATGAGCTGTGACATCCTGAATTTTCAATACCGTTTTCAATTGAATAAATCAGGCCTTTCATCGACATGTTTATAGTGCTATTCTCAAAGCCAATTACTCGTGAGATAACTAGACTATTTAGGGAAGTCATTAAGGATTTTAATGCAATGGACTTAAAAATTCTACCAGAAGTCGACTACTCAACCGTGTTAGTCTGCAGGGGTCATTATGGCATTGTCAAAATCGATTAGAGATCAGGGATATATTGATTCAACTGAGATGTGTGGTCAAAGTGTGAGTGATTCCACTTGATTGTAAAATTCTCGTTGATCGACACTAGACCAATTTTCTATCATTTTTGGTACCCCCGTGCTCATAATTGAAACCTTGAGATTTTCACGACCACCGAGAGTTGCCAATGTGTCAAGTGGGTTCATTGTGGCTCAAAGAAAATTGACCACTGGTCATTTGCATCAAAAGTTTCTGAAAACTACCTAGTAGTCTAAGTCACACCAAAAACGCGCCGAATGAAAATTAACTGTGAATTTGAATCCAATTTTAGAAATCGAAGATTCTGTCATGTCTCAATAAATTCTAGGAGCGTCGACTCAGTCACATAAGATTTTTTTGCAACCTGAGACTTTTTGGGAAAAAGTCGTCGCAGAGCTGTTTTTGTTCAGAAAAAGCCGATGATTGTTTTTGGTCGCAAATTTGAGATGCAAGACGGTTCTAAGGGTGAGGAAAAATGCTAGATTGAGTATTGACTCGACCACAGGATTTGTTGAGGACCAATTGAGGTTGATTTGAGAAGAGTCAAGTGTCCAATTGAAGCCATTCCCTTGCAAATTCGTATGCCCCCTTATTACCTAGCCTTTTGGACCACTTCAAGAGTCCAAAGATGAGGCATTGGTGGCTCATTGAGGGCCAAGGGATCCTAGCTTGGTGGACAAGCTCAAAGGGGACAAGCTTGTGAAAAATAAGCTTGGTATGCCCCCTCCAACCTCATCTCTTCTTTCTCTCTCTCCCTCATTGCCATCCAAGCCATCTCTCTCTCCCTTCATCCTTGTTGTTCGAAGACCACCAGTAGCCAAGGAAGTCACCAGAGCAGCCACACCACCGCCAGATCGTTTTCCTCCTATATTTTCACTAATGCTGGTTTCTGTTACAGCTAACCTTTCGCCAAAGATCTGAGTTGAAAGTGATCTTCCTAGACGAATAAGCCAACGAACCACCCATCACCGAGACCAGCACATCCAAACCATTCCAAAGAGCCCGACCTCACCCCGAGCGGAGCCGCCGATCGTCCTGTACGGCCGTCGCAAGCCGTCGATCGCTGATCCGTTTGTCCCTTGCCCACCTACACTGTTTCACATTTTTTCACGAGTTTCTCTCAATTCCGACCCTTTCTTTGCCTATTCCAACTACCAGCACATCCCCCCTTGACCCTAGGAGCCACCGATTGCCAACCACCTGCTCGTCAGAGCTCCAATTGGCCCGTTTTCACCGTTGAAGCCGCTGGTTTCCTCTCTGCAGTCCAGCAAGCAAAAGCAAAAGCCTAACCAACCTTGTTTCCTTATTTTTGCAGCTCAAAACAGAGGCTGAGTTTGTGGGTATCCAGCCACCTTCAAAGCCCATTTTGAGGTGGTCTCGAGCCTCGAGAATTATTGATGCATGTTAGGCAAATGGTTAATGTACTTAGCAAGGGAATAGGTCCTAGTATTTATTAAACGAGTCTCGGTAATTTTCTGGGTTCGTCTCGACTTCCAATTAGGCATTATGGGCCTAAATTGGATTTATTGCATTTATTTAATAATTTTCGTAATTATTAAATTATTTATTTATTTTCCAAAAATTAGGCTAGGATAGCCGACGACCGAAATTTTATGCTAATCATTGTGGTGCAGTCCGTTTATTTATTTAAGCATTGATTTGTGCTGAATTGAATTAAGCATGATTTTAGGATTTTATTCATAATTAATTAAATTTAGTAATTAAGTGGAAAATTACCAGGCATCGGTCTACAACGTCCAAAATCTATTTTGTGACTGCTGAAAATAGTGGGAGGTTCAAAAGTGAAAATCTTATATTTTGCCTAAGGCCGATCGTGTACCCACGCACGGGTATTTTTATCAGGAAAGATAAAAATGGTGAATTGATTAAATGATCAATTATGAGCATGCTAGGAAAGTATGGCTGGTAGCTTCTGGCAAGCATATATACGTTTATCAGCATACTCGGAAAGTATGGCTGGCAGCTTCTGGCAAGCATATATATACATTTATCAGCATACTATAAAAGTATTGCTGGCAACTTCTGGTAAGTATATATAGAATAGCGGATCAATGGATCTGCCAGCTTCTGATGAGCATATATAATTCTCAGCATACTATGAAAGTATGTCTGGCAGCTTCTAACAAGCATATATAATATACTATATCATAAATTGAGGTAGCTCTTGGCGAGCATATATATATATAGTATATTATCTCAGTATTTGAGGCAAATTCTGGCGAGTTATACTATTTATTATCGGTTTATAATAAGTAGTCCTGGGTATGGTCGGACTTATAGATAGTATTAATTGAGATGACTAGGAAATGGTCTGCTTGACATGTAATCGACTAGGTCGATTGATTAATGATTTAATCTGATGTTGTGAATTGATGTGATTCCTGTATATCTGATATATACTAACTTGCAGGAAGGAACTGAGGCCAAGGTAAGTCCTCTAACTCGTGTTGTGCTTAGGCAGCCTCTAGAGTGTATTGGCTTCCTAATCGAGTCTTAGAGGGTAGAATTTGCTGAGATGTAGTCTCATCCCGGTTGTAAGACAACATTTCAGGTCCCTAGATGGCAGCACCTCCACGTTCTCGTCCTCCCATGCTTTTTGGTATACCTAAAGAGACTGAGATAGGGTACCACTTTCTGATACACTCCCACCTGGAAGGATTAAAATATGTTTTAGTGAAATCAACAGTCTGGGTTGATGTGGGTAAAAACGACTTGAGATCCCACGAGTATCGATCGCGGTGTCGTCACTACCATGATGGGCGAAGAGAGGATCCCATACCGAAGGGTGATGTGCCTATGTTCGTCTTAGAGGCAACATTCGGAGAAGGGACTGCGAATCCCAAGGACGGAGCGGTGACCAATGCCAAAGACCCTAAGCTCGAGAGTGACCCCAACTCTCCCAAGCCATCAGCAGTAGACTCCAGCTAGAGCATGGAAGAAGGAGAGATCGAGCAAGAAGAGGTGTACCCAGAAGAGAACCCGGAGAAGGAACCTGAGGAGAAAGAACCTGAAGAGGAGGACCCTGATGAGGAATTAGAGGAGGATCTCGAGGATGATCTGGAGTATGACCTGGATGAGGACTGAGACCTCACCCTGTTTTGCAAACTCTAAGTTGTGATATGATATGTGATAGATCTGACTTGTTAATAGTATTGTAATATATACAATGAGGTTTGCTTGTATAAAAGCATGGTTGTGGTTTTTCAGTTGTGAAAAATATAGCCCTACTTTTCTATCCCATTGTTTTGTTGTCTGTGGATTTTTATCTGCTTCCGCATGCGTATTAAAATAAAAGGGTCGGCAATGCGTCCTGGGACGTCGCTAATAATCGACCAAGATGAGGGATGGGTGCGTGCCCAAGGATCAGGGCGTGACATAAGCAACACCTGAAAATAGTGCTATAAACCCTTAGAGACCATGAATTGTATGCCAAATTCAGTAAGTATGAATTTTGGCTAGACTAGATAATATTTCTAGGACATGTGGTGTCAGGAGGAGGAATCTCGGTGGACCAAGCAAAGGTTGAGATGGTAGTAAATTGGCCGAGACCGACAATGCCAACAGAGATACAGAGTTTCTTGGGACTTGCATGTTATTATAGGAGACATTGAAGGATTCTCACAACTTGCAGGCCCATTGACCCAATAGACCAAGAAAAACATAAAGTTTGAATGGAGTGGTGAACGTGAAAGGAGTTTCTAGGAGCTCAAGAGGAGATTGACCACAGCTCCAATACTAACTATTCCGTATGGATCTAGTGGATTCATAGTATTAGCAATGCTTCCCATAAAGGATTGGGATGTATTGTGATGCAGCACGGTAAGGTCATAGCGTATGTATCGAGACAGTTGAAACCCTACGAATTGAAGTACCCAACTCATGATCTCGAGTTGGCGGCTATAATTTTCACATTGAAGATATGGAGACATTATCTGTATAGAGAGAAGTTTGAAATCTATACAGATCACAAAAGTCTGAAGTATTTATTTTCTCAAAAGGAATTGAATATGAGGTAGAGAAGGTGGATGGAACTACTAAAGGATTACGACCATGAGATATTTTATCATCCAGGAAAGGCGAATAAGTTAGCAGTAGATATGGCAAGTGTAAGGGTAACAGAATGGAACCTGTTAGAAACGATAGCAAACTCGGAGTTTAAGTTGGAAATAGACCATCTCACAGGTGTATTAGCCGCACTAAGGATTGAACCGGAAATTATTCGAAAAATTAGAACGTTACAATAATCTGATCCGGAAATCATGAAATTGCGAAATGATGTGTCTTTAAGGAAAAGACCATAATTCCAAGTTTCTGATGATGGGACAGTGAGGTACCAAGAAAGACTATGTGTTCCCAACAATGAAGAAATAAGAAGGGAAATTTTGTCGGAAGCACATAAGAGTAATTATAGTGTCCATCCTGGAAGTATAAAGAAGTATCGAAATCTACGTCAACAATACTAGAGGAATGGTATGAAGGCAGATATCACTAAACACGTTTCTCAATGCCTGACATGCCAACAGGTGAAGGAGGAACATCGTAAGCCCACAGGACTGCTAAGACCACTGGATATACCAGAGTGGAAATGGGAGCACATAATGATGGATTTCATACAAGGATTACCAAGGACGCAAAATGGTCACGACTCTATTTAGGTGATAGTAGATCGCCTTACTAAGTCTGCCCATTTCCTAGCAGTCCGTATAGATTATCCAATGGATAAATATGCCAAAATATATGTAAGCCAAATAGTACTCTTACATGGTGTTCCTGTAACTATCACGTCAGATCGAGACTCGAGGTTACCTTGAATTTTTGGCGAAGTCTTCAAACCGCCTTAAGGACCAAACTCTAGTTTAGTACTGCTTTTCATCCGCCGACAAATAGACAAACAAAGAGAGTGATCCAAATACTGGAAGACATGTTGAGAGCATGTGTGATTGATTTTGAAGGAAGTTTGGATGAAAAGTTACACCTAGTGGAATTTGCGTATAACAATCATTTCCAACAAAGTATCGGTATGGCTCCCTATGAGGCGCTATATGGGAGAAGGTGTAAGACTCCTGTCTGCTAGAATAAAGTAGGTGAGAAAAAACTGACAGGACTCGAATTGGTACAAGCCATTACGAATGCTGTAGAAATTATTAGAGATAGACTTAAGACGGCCCAGAGTCAAGAGAAAAGTTACACAGATTAGCATAGAAGGCCATTAGAATTTAACATAGGAGATCACGTGTTTCTAAAGGTATCCCCGATGAAGGGTATATCGCGATTCGAAGTAAAGTCAAGTTGAGTCCAAGATTTGTTGGACCTTTCGAGATCCTTGAAAAGGTAGGGGATGTAGCCTATCGACTGGCTTGCCTCCTAAATTGGCAAATATACATGATGTCTTCCACGTGTCGATGTTAAGGAAGTATTAGCCTGATCCTACTCATATACTCGATCATGAAGTCATCGAGGTGGATGAAAAAGTGAGGTACAGGGAAGAGCCGATCCAGATACTGGATCGGAAAGAGTAAGTTCTCCATACGAAGAAAATTTCACTAGTCAAGGTCTTGTGGTGACACCACAATGTGGAAGAGGCTACATGGGAAAGTGAAAAGGAAATGAGGCAAAGGTACTCTCATCTTTTCAATGAAACATAACAAGCACTCAATTTCAAGAACGAAATTCTCTGAGGGGAGAATTGTGATATTCAGATTTTGCCAGACCTTGAATACGTAATGGTTCGTGACAGGTCAATGAGTTTGTCATCGGACTACGTCGTTGACACCACTTACGGCCCCATTTCATCACCATCCCCGCTGCGCCAAGATGTCACATATTGTCACGATTTCGTAATAACGACTCATCTAGAAATTTCTTCACAAAACGCCACTCGCGAGACCAACATCCCCCGCATTTGTACCTTACTAAGCAAGTTTTCATGTACGCGGAGATGTCGACTTCCGGAATTTGCGGCCACATCAAGATGCTCCTTCCTCATGCGACCGAAGACCTTGCCCCATGCAGCAGCCATGCACGTTGTTCTCCTCTACTGACCGACGCCTAGAAGACTCAGATTATACCTTGGCCACACTACTTGCATGAAGAAGCAAGTGCCAGAAGAAACAACAGCTGAAGGACACGCCCGCTCCAGCCGTCCTTCACCACGAGCAGCCACGAGAATGCATGTATGTTGACTCAATTGTCAACCGAATGAGGACTTCTGCTGGCGTCACGTACACCCACGCGTCCCTCTGGTGAACGGCCACAAAAACCTTTGGGTTGTTGACCGCTCAAGTCAACCACAGCAAGCCGAAGGAGACTTCTTCTCCTCTCTCTCGGCATTCTGGATTTTCCTTCTGTCCAGCGACACCTTCAGTAGATTAATCTAGAAATCCTCCTACCCTCTCGCTCGTACTTTGCCGCTCACTACCGATCACCGCACCAGCCGCGCCACCAGCCTCCCTCGTCGCCGTCCCTCAACCCACTGTCGGCCAGGAGAGCGCGCTGTCTCGCCTCAGCCACTGCAGATCAGAGACGCCGCAGCTTCACACACGCTGCTGTCGCCGTTGACTTGCCACAGCCGCGTCCGCAACTCACAGTTCACCTCACCGCCAACGCCACTGGACTCGAGGCAAGTTGATATCTACTAACCTATACGACGTGAACTCAGTCGTTACTTGGTGAAATGCGTCCCGTAAACTAACGTTATTTTAGAGTACTCGTGTTAATTCGTGAACTCGGAGGTCGTCGGATTGACCACAAGCTATGTGAGAAAGGATTTAGTATCTTCACGGTCAAGTTCGAATTGGGACCCATGGACGCATTGACTTTGGTATTTCAAAGCTCTAAGACTTTGCATGTGAACTGTTTTGAAATTTTAGGGTTGGGACTGAGATTATCGACCTATCAATGTGCCGATTTCAATATTACAAGAAATGCTTACTGTTTTGATGAAAATCATCATGCATAAATTTCAAGTTTTGAGGCATAAGCATGTTTTAAGTCCACGCCTGTGAATTTCGGACAATGATGGGGTGGAAAGATGAAAATTGATTTTGATCTATTCTGGTATATAAACTCTATATTTTATGAAAGGTTTGTTGTCACGGATTTGGTACATCTTTAAGATTTCGTTGCACATTGACTTATACTATGATTTGGGATTTCAAAATCAAAGCAATTTCCTATATTGGCAATACGAAAATGTTATGGCATTAAATTGTTAGATGACTACATCATGGTATGTGAGTAATGAATGCCGTCGATCCACATTGACGACGATGCCCCGGGTGTTGGGTTGCCCGAAGGGTCATGATGGCGATGCCTCTGTGTGGCATCCAAAAATTTAGATGATCCTCGGATAGGTGACGGTCACCGAACTGTGGCATTAACATTATTTACAGGCATTAAATTGTATTTGTTCATTTGAATTTATATTTTATTTTATTTTTTAACCGAAAGGACAGAATTCGGTCTCGCGTAAGAAATATGCATGCTGAAATTAAAGAATTAGAACTTTGAGGATGTTGGACGGCATGCAAGAATTTTGAGTATATACTTGTATAGGAAGCAATTTAATTTTTGGGATATTAAATTAAATTCGGTAGAAATAAAATGCTAAAATAAATAAATAATAATAATAATAATTTTGGGCTTTATTTTAAGGACTCTTGGGCCCATGATTTCGGGCCCAAGCAAGCCCAAAGACCCCCATGGGTGTCGACCGGACCAAGAAGGGGAGGGGGGAGTGCATGTCCTCCAACACTTGTCTTCAATTTTGCCTCCACTTGTTCTCTCCTTTTAGCCACTTGTTCTCCTCATGAGAACACTTGTCTCTTACATGCAAAAATAGAGATAAATTGTTAATCAAAGAGCAAAAAGGAAGGGGGTTTCGGAAGTGAGAGGGAAAGAGAGAAAGGGAGGTGAACCAAGGGAGAGAGAGAGGGTTCGTGGGTGCTTCGGCGAGGAAGAGGAAGACCAAGCCCCACCGTTCGTGCGCCTAGCTGCTGCCATCGAGTCCTGCCGTCGAGCCTGCCGTTTGCTTGCTGTGTTTCGCTTGGATTAGAGGCAAGTAGAGTCCATTGATCTACCCTTTGCTTGCTTTTTTTTGTGTGTGATGAATGGTGAAGTTCGGATGAGGATGAAGTGTGAAATCCCGAAGCTATAAGAGTTGTGCTCTAGCCTGGTGTTCTGTTTCTGGAAAAACAGTCCGACCTTTGATGATTTCGTGAGTTGCATGCAATGTTTTGGTTGGAATTTGACTCGACTTCCTGATGAAAGTTGTAAAAGACTTCTTGGAGAATAACATATCAAAATTTGAGAGAAAACGGACAAGTATAGGTCAGTGAAACTATTTTTCTTTGATGAAGCTAGATCTGAAAACTGTTATGATGATCTATTGTGATTCTATGAATTTCGTGCAAGTATCCAGTCCGAATTTGATCTTGTGTTCTTGATAAGAGTTGTAGACGACATCTTGAGGAATAACATACTAAAATTTGAGAAGAAACGGACAAGTATTTCTCGGGTGAAATGATTTTCTTTGGAATGGTTAGATCTGGAAATCGTTACTGAGGATTAGGAAAAAGTATAGTGACTATAGATTTTGATCTATCACGAATCTGACTTTGATTTATTCACGAAAATTTTACCTTTATGTATCAAATATAACATTTTAAATATCAGAATTTTCGGAGTTCATTTAAGGGTTTAATCGAAATTATTACCGAAACTGTGCAAGAAGTGGTGCTGGAATTTCTTTTGCTGTGATGTATGGACTTATGTGATTGATGTGGAACTTTCTTGACATGGCATTCTTCATGAAATATCTTCCTCTGGATCTTGTTTACATTGTGTTAAATTTTCAGAATTTATTGAGACTGTTTACTAATTTTTCCAGAATTTTATTAAAGAAGTGCATTCTGCTTTATCCGAAAATTTGCTGCATTTTCAAAATAAATGAATTTGCTCCATGTGATATAATGTCTTGAGTGGTTGATTATGCTGCATATGTCGGGACATATGGCATGTTATATGACATCAAAAGCTGGTTGAAACCTTTGATATTGTTACATCAATTGCCATGTTGAAATTGAAATACATATGTGAATATAAAGTATGAAAATAATGATATCGTCGAAGGTGTGAGCCGACGATGCCCCAGGAGTGTTGGGATGCCCGGAGTGTGGGTGCCAGATGCCCGGAGTGTGTGTGCCGGATGCCCCGGGAGTGTTGGGATGCCCGGAGGTGTGTGACGAAAGCCCTGGAGGTGTGTGCCAGGGGGATTCCTCATGATGCTAGTTAGGATACGAGATGCCCAGAGTGTGTGCGCCGGATGCCCGAAGGTGTGTGCCGGAGACTCCTCGCTATGCCAAGTTGGGTGCGAGCGATAAATTGAGGGATGCAAACATTGGTCCCTGGAAAGAAAAATGATGAGATCCTTGTGAAAGATAAAATTGAGAATTGAATCGTGTGCATGGATGTGTGCATATGGCATGGGATAAACCTCATGGAAATGCAAGCATGAAGTGCATGGTGGTATATGCACGTTGCATGGTGATATATGCATGGCTGCTTGATGATATATGTACAAGTGCATGGTGGTATATGCACGTTGCATGGTGAGGTATGTTCGAATGCATGGATGATATGTGCTTTATTCGTGATACCTTGATTGTTCTATCTGACGTATTGTGTAGTTTGGTAGATCTTTACTGCTGAGTGGTTGTACTCACCCCTTATGGGGACTAACATTTCAGACTAGATAAGATACCTCTGCTGCCACTGCCACTGCCACCGGTAGATGGATCGAGTGGTTGGATATGACTGCGAGGAGGAGGATAGCAAAGGAAGGAACTTTCGAACGCCGACACTGATCGATGGACTTTAAGTATACGACTATTGGAGAAGATGTCGGTCATCTTTTGAAGTATAGCAGACTATAGAAGACTACGGCATTTTGATGTACCGATAAATGATGTCCACCTGGTTTAAGTAAATAAAAGTGTTCGGCTTTTACCTAAAAATGTTTAATAGGTGTGCATCATTTTCTGAATATAGGGAAGGGAGTTGATGGATGTGCTTCTGCCATATAAATTGCGCAAGGACCAATCTAAAAGATGTAAACCCCAGGATTTATGAATTTTAATGAAATTCCTTGGTATCAGAGTATTATATTATCAAGTCAAGTGAAAGGTAAGCGGACTGTGGCGACCCTAACGGCTCGGGGGTTGTCAAGGGGTGCCACACTCCGGATGCCTGGGGACTCGTGAGCCCCGGAGGTGCCCCAAGTGTCGGGATGCCCGGGAGTGTGATGTAACACATACCGGATGCCTGGGGACATGATGAGCCCCGGAGGTCCTCGTGATGCCAGGTAGTGTGCGAGATGCCCGGGGGTGTGACGTAACACGCGCCGGATGCCTGGTGACTGAAATATGAAACTGGAGATCCTTGTGATGCTTGGTAGGGTGCAAGATGCTTGGAGGGATGCAAACACTGGTTCCTCTGGAAGATGGTGGTAGTAAATCGAGATATATTAAGTTTCTAAATTCTCATTGTTTTCTAATATGCCGTCTTGTTATGAGGTTCTTTTGAATTGATGCATATTCATTACTACAATTATGTGCCTTGTTTTGGATTGCGTGGAATCAGGTGGCAATAGGCTCGCGTAGTATAGTTTAGTAGAGTTTTGACTGCTGAGTGGTTGTACTTACCCCTCGTGGGACTATCATATTTCAGAGACTTAGATATGCCACTGCAGCCTGCATCTTTCGGTATGTTCTATGGCACTCCCATCGACCTTAGGTGGGACCAGATGGAGCATGCCAACCCTAACTTTCCAGATGTCACATTCATCCAAATTACGACGATTCTCACTGTGGATGCTGGACTTACCACAGACCCCGTGCTTATAAGGTTTATCATCCTGTACACCCAAGTCAACGGGCGCACAATGGGGCCACTGCCGCTTTCGAAAGATGATAATGACGGCTCTAATGGGGTGGAGTAGTGGAGGACTCAGGACGACAGCACATTTTCGGATGCCAAGACGTGTCACCAAGATGATGATGTAGATAAACAGCTAGATAGTCGGTCCAAATATAATTCAAGATGACTCTCGTCAGTACATTCCTATTTTTGGCTAAACCAAATTGTTCGACTATCCTGTGGTCTATCTATGCTGTCATCTTGGCATCACGTCTTGGCATCCAAAAATGATGCCATCCTCCCGAGTCCTCCACCTACTCGACCCCACTCGAGCCGTCATCATCATCCTCCGGAAGCAGTAGCGGCCCCACCATACGCCCGTTGACTTGAGCATACAAGACAATGAACCCCATAAGTACAGGGCCCGTGGTGAGACCGGTGTCCACGATGATGATCACCGTAATCTAGATAAAGGTGACGCTCGAAAAGTCAGGGTCGGTATGCTCCATCCGGTCCCATGTAAGGTCAATGGGGATGCCATAGAACATGCCGAAAGACATGGGCTGGAGCAGCATAGCTACGTCTTTGAAATGTGATAGTCCTCCAAGGGGTGAGTACGACTACTCAACAATAACAGCCTGTCAAACCATATTACACAAGTTTACTGCTACTCAACCTATAACATTCTAAACAGCCAATATGTAACACGAAATGAATTAGGCTACCAAAACTCTAAAAGATCAACATAAATGAGACACTAGGAAGACAAATAAACAATCAGTACAATTTAGTAATCGATTCGACTTTAATTCTAACTGCCGCCATCTTCCAGAGGGACCCATGTTTGCATCCTTCCAGGCATCTCGCATCCCACCTGGCATCACGAGGACTTCCGGTTTCATATTTTAATCCTCGGGCATCCAGAGTGTGTTCGTCACACCTCTAGGCATCTCGCATCCTACCTGGCATCACGAGGACCTCCGGGGCTCATCATTGTCCCCAGGCATCCGGTACACGTTACGTCACACTTCCAGGTATCCCGACACTCGAGGCACCTTCGGGGCTCATCACTATCCTTAGGCATCCAGGGAATCATTTTTACGACCCTCCAAGCAACCCGACACTTAGGGCATTGTCATCACAGGGGCCCAATGGCATCAATATCAGTTCAAACATGACGCAGCACCTAACAGGTTTTATTAAAGCCATCATGCACGTCTAACCCGAACTACTATAGATGCTTAGATCAAAATCGACCATCTAACCGAGATTCGCACCATTTTATGTTCGACTTGATTCCACTCGCCTAAGAAATTCTAGCCTGCAAACCTAAATCAAACATGTCGAATTATCAAAACATTTCGATACTCGTCCATTTAATTTCAAACCCGAACAGCACCTTGACCAACTCAGGACCGATCAGCATCAATTCAGCTCTACTAAAGGTCAGTACCACTGCCCTATGCTCACTAGGACTCTCGGTTTCACACCCAATTAGGTCCGGCCATGCCGATGGTCACTACACACAAAACAAGGCAATTCAACAGTAATTCCAGCCCAACAAATGCCGAACCTCGGATTGCCTAGCGGACATTAGCCTACCAAGTCCGCACCACCAAATCCGATGATCAGCACCACCCATCATCTACCCAACGGACCCAAGCATGCACATCATTCAATCCAGCTTTGATCGACACATAAACAGACTAAATTCTGGTCGATCCTAGGGAGAATACACGAGCTGGGCGTCGATATGCAATATAGCACGACAAAACCACCACTTGCCTTAGGTTCTTGGAGCGTGAGCGGTGACGCGTTTGATGGCGAGGCGACGGCGTCGGTGAAGTGAGCTGCGGGTAAGAGCTGCGAGCTGCGGGTGCGAGCTGCGAGCTGTGGGCTCTCCTGGTCGGCAGTGGGTTGAGACGAGACGGTGAGGAGCTAGCGGCGTGCAGTGGTCGGCGAGTGGTACGATGGTAAGGTGCGAGCGAGAGGGTGAGAGTTTTCTGGGTTTCTTTGATGTAAACGCCGCTGGAATGAAGAGGAAGTGAGCACCGAGAGAGACCGAACAAAAGAAATAGCTTCTTTGCAGCCTCGTGGACTCCGCTTGTTGACTCCTCCGGTCAACCCTCCTCTCCAGCTCGTGGCAACCAGAAACACTGATAGCTCATTTCTTCAATTCTTGCATGAGACACCTTGCATGTCTCATGCAAGAACGTGGCCACAATTGGCCTACGTCTTCCACCCGTTGACCATTCGGTCAACTTTTCCCAATCCCAGTGGCAGCAAGTTAACTTAATCTTCTCTTATGTTCGCTAATCATAAGGAAGAAACGTGGCTGGAGGTGCACGTAGTCGAGGTCCACGGTCCGGTTTGTTGGCATGACTGCGCGGTGGAAATCCTCGGCACTTTTCTTCGTTAATTTCACGTACACATGGGGTCGAAAATGTCTTGCGTGTGGCTTTGCATGAAGAAAATTTAAGTGAGGTGATTGGCTGAGCGGCTATCGAATCGTCATGATGCTGAGAAGGCGTGACGATAAGGGTACGCCGCAACAACATGACGAAACGTAATGTCTCAGTTTGGTGATGGTAGTGATAAAACGGGGCCGTAAATGGTGCCAATGACGTAGTCCAACGACAACTTGTCGACACGTCTCAGACCATTACGTATTTTGTTAGGGAAATCTCTTATGATGTTTTGAAGATGACAAAATAAATCAAAGGCTACTAACATGTTTGATGGTTGAGTAATAGACTATGCAGATGTTAGAACATGTAAAGGATATTGTCAAAGTCTATACTTGGAAGAACCAGAAGATAGACTCTATGCTGAAGCTGAATTGGGTACAGACCTTAAAGCTAAATCTATTCAGAAGCAGAATATGTTCAGACTCAGATTGTAAAGTCTATCGCACTCAGACTCAGATTGTAAAGTCTATTACTCTCAGACTTTACATCCAGATTCGATGAATCGTAACTCAAGCCCAATCATACAACGGCTAGTGATCTGGTTTGGATTCCATATCAAGATTGATTTGATTGACGATTGGATCTTGAAGACAAGAACTTTCTATACAAAGAAGCTTTACTTATGGAAACCAAGATTTCGTTTGTATGGGCGATCAGAATCAATTTGGGATTCTACCTTTGTCACTCAACGGCTACCAAATCTTCTAGATACAGAGCTGTCCAATGGGTATATTGGAAGACGATTCTCTGGGATACTGTCCAACGGCTAGTTTGGAAGTGGAGAAGTATTTAAGGAGATGAAGGACCGATGAGCAAGTAAGAGATAGAGCATAGAATTTATAATTCCAAAGTCTGAGCAACCTTCGATCATGCACTTGTCTTTGGAGAGCTTAAACGTTTGTGATCGTGAGAGAAACACTAAAGGAGTGAATTAGTGAGATAGTGTGATCTATTAAGTGTTTGCACTCAAAGTTGTAATCTCTTGTTGATTGCATAGTGGAATCCAGCCAAGAAGGCTGTTAGCGTGGGAGAGTGGACATAGGCTTGGATTAAGCCGAACCACTATAAATCTTGTGTTCTTATTCTTTTCCCTAACTCCTTTATTTTACTCGAAGTTTATTTTATACCGCATATATTCGCCAAGGTTTATTTTATACACCTATTCACCCCCCTCTAGGTGTTCATACTAGCACTCTCATATTCGAGGTCCGGCAAAATCCGGATATCACATACTTGGACCCATCCATCCTTGTTCATGACTGGGACTATATTGGCAATCCAGTCAGTATAATGGGTGACTTTGAAAAGTTAACCTTCAACAGCTTCGTGACTTCTTCAATTTTCTTAGACAACTCAGGTTTTGTCCTTCTGAGCTTCTACTTCTTGGGTGGAATATTAAGATTGAGTGGTAATGCATGTTCCACAGTCTTGGGATCTAAACCTGACATATCAGTATAAGACCAAGCGAAGACATCTTGGTGTTCTTTTAGGAGCTTGACCAATTTATCAGCTTTTATCTAAGAAAGACCTACTCCAATCTTGGTTTCTTTGGGGCTTTTTGAATCTCTTAAATTCATGGTGATTGGTTGCTCAATAGTAGGAGGTTTTGATACTTTCATGTCTGAGTCTTTCCCTAACAATATCCTGAGAGCCATCTTCATTCTCTGAGTTGGAATAATTTAGTATTCGAGAAATTTATTGGGAACTTGCCCTCATGTCATTGGATATCCTTGTTCCACCAAAATGTTTTGAAACTACAGATCGTGTGGAGGCCTAGGCCTTAAAGCATCATCATAGAACTAGTTTAGGGTACTTCACGCATCTATTAACAAAAAGTGTGAATTTTATCGATGTGCAAAAACATTATTATAGCATATATTGTCTTGGATTAATGAAGATTATGATCCAGATTGTTACATGATATGAATGAATAAAACAAATATAATTTGCTCGTAGGGGAGAAATGAATGGAATACATTGAAAAGAAAAGCAGAAACTAGAAACATCCCTTACACAATGAGACCAGCAGGCTTTTCATCCTCACAAACGATGCCAACCATATCATCTTCAAAGAGTTCGGGGAGATGGTGGACAAAGGCTTCCTCCTCTTGTAGGAGCTTCGGCGGGGCAAGAAAGATATCCTTCAACAAAGGAGGCAAAAGGTGTCAATAGATCTTACCCTTAATATTTGGGCCATTTTAGTTATCTTGACTCTCTCGGTCATCTTGGTAACCCAGTCCTTCACATTTGTTCCTTTTGATTACCTCAATGGGATTTGGCATGCCTTAGGCAAGTTTACCCAATCCTTTGCCAGCCGTAAACAAGTTGTTGAGCAATTCATTGTTTGACATTGTGAATGCCTTCAAGAATTGAGGCTTCCTCATGATCGTCCCAATAGGCACATGAGTAACCGGCACGAGCTTAAATGAGTAGTAGCTAGACTCACCCTTGATTTCAGGCTCGATGTAAGGTATGGTAGTGTTGTGGAAAGTCTCCACATCCTTTTCACATTGAATGGTCACAATCTTACCATTGACTAGTCTCATCATCTGATTCCCTCTAGCCTAAAGGGACATGGAGACTTGTGACCATTCCCTCTAGCAAGTCTCATTTTTTGATTCCCTCTAGAGGGAATGATCCCAATAGCATGAATCCAAGGATGTCCCAACAGTAGATTAAAGTTGCTCGGGATATCAAGCACTTGGAAAATTTGAGTGATGGTAATAGGGCCGACCATCAATGGCAGGTCAATTTCCCCCAATGGTTCTTTCCTCATCCCATCAAAAGCTCGGATGGGACTTTGGAAGGCGAACATTATCCACGCTTATCCCCAATTGACAAAGACTGGATAGAGGGAAAATATTCAACACAGAGCCATTATCGATGAGCACCTTTGAGATCCTAGTGTCAAAGTATTGAGTGGATACGTATAGTGCTTTAATGTGTGCTTGCCTTTTAGGAGGAAGATCCTTCTTAGAAAAGGATATTTGATCTCTAAGGAGTATGGAGCCTACAAGCTCCTCCAATTGCACCTCTCCAATAGTCTCTAGCACATGAACCTCATTCAAGTTTTTGAAGAGTGCGTTTCTATGCTTCTTAGAAGACTTGAAAAGCTCCTGCAAGGAAATCTGAGCGGGCATCTTTTGTAACTGTTTTATCACCTCAACCTCACTTGTTTTGAGTGTCTTGAGGAGTTGTTCAGCTTCCTCGTCGGTTACAGCTTTCTTTTCCACACCTTCACAGGGTGGGTGGACTCGACCCGATCAGGTGATGGCATCGATCTCATTCATATCATAATTCCAAGAAACCACTTTAGTGTTATAGGCAAGAGGTGCTTTGGTCTTGGAGCACTCACCCATTTGTGGTGGTAATCCAATGACAACGGGTTCAAAACCCACGCATGAGATCTTCATGGCTTTGAAATTATCAACCAATAGGCCAATTTCAATAGTATTCTTGTCAGTTGTACGAGCTTCGTGAAGGACACTCCTTAATCAAATCAATCACAATGGGCTCAATCACAGCCACAAAGTCGTCATCAAATTCATCTCTCTATCCACTAGGAACAATGTCCTTGAGGTCTTGAAATAGGTCGGAGGAGGAGTATATTTGACCAGGAAGTCATACTTCTTGCTCGTTGCCTAAAGGTATCCACTATTTCACCCTTCTCATGGGCTTTCCTTAAAAACTCACTATCCTAGTGGAAGGTCTTATATTCGACTTCACCATCATCATTAGAGTGGGCTTCGTCATTCTTCGACAACGTTGGAGCGAGACTTCTTCATCATCCCATCCGCTCGGGACAATGTCCTTACTCGGCGGCGGTGTGAAATTCACCTTGAAGTCATACTTGCCACTTAGTTAGCCAAGGATATTCATAACTTCAACACTCTCGCGAGTTTTCCAAACAAAGTCACGGTCCATGCGAGAAGCTTTATACTCATCTCCACTTTCAGTGTATACATCAGGGCTTTTCTTTTTAAGGCACGACTAACATCTTCTTGAGTGTCATCCATACTTGGGTTTTTAGCCTCCTTTATGACCTTTGAGATCATGTCTTGCTAAACATATCAACTTCAACTAAAGTCATCGGGTTTTTGGATGGTTCCATCATCTTCATATTGGAGAATTCCCAGCTCAGTCAGCTTAGCTAGGCTGGCTATTTTCTCATCATGAGTGATGTCACCTTTCATTCGACGATCAGTGAAGGACACAATTTGCCTCAACTTTTGTATGTCCACAAGGAATGGATGCTTGTCATCATTCCCAAAGGTGACATTGACATCCTCGGCATGTTTCGAGAGGGGATTTCGTTGGAAATACAGCATTATGTCTTTGAATGTAAGTAGATTCTTGTCCAGTAGGTTTTTGATCTTCGAACGAAAAACATGAAAATTATCCACATGATGCCCTTTCTCTTCCATGTAATACTCATAGGTCTTATTAGGGTCGAACCCAGAGAATTTTGGTGAATTATCCCTCAAGATTTCTCTCGCCACCAGATGGCTTTTGATCAGCATTAGAAGTAGCTAAGATATGGGTCTGGGCAATGGAGTAAATTACCTTTGCTGAGCTTTTCTTTTGTAATCGAAGTTTTGGGAAGAACTCCTAACCTCCATAGTACCTCCATGGTAGGTTTATGAGCGAGAAGGTTGTTGTAACATCCTCGATTTCAACCCTTATTCTGGTCCCAACTAGGAGGCTGAGCTAGATAGGCCTTAGGTTAGTCAAACATCCTAGAAAATAAGTGTAAACAAGTGTGAAAAGCATTAAATAATGAGGATGATGAATGTAAAGGCTTATGTGTCCCTATAGCCTAGCCTAGTTATAACCTTAAACTAAGTAGGAGATCTTGGAGGCCAAGAAATGGACTACACATCCATTGGAAGAAAGAGCAAGCAAGTCAAAACTTCTTAGACAAGCTAAGAGTACATTAATTACATTTGGCTTCTAGTTATTCACTGCCGAGATGAAGTGTCCAAGTTAACCTAAGACCTAGTTGAAAACTTGGGACATAAGGATGCCAACAATTAATACTTCTTGACCAAGTGGGATGCTAAGACTGCCACCTTTGATTTTCGAAATTATTGCACCTATGCTATTTGCCAATTTTACGCAAATTTGTGTGGTGTGAATTTAAACAAACTTCCTTCATGAAAGTTGTTCTAAACATCTTGATCTAAAACATGTTTATATTTCATATTTTTCTAAGGTGAAATGGTAGGGACAAAGCCTCAATCATTCACCGTCTGGAACCTGTCCCGTGTAGTGAAAACGGTAACCAAGTTGCTTTCTCGAATTCTTATAAAATCTTCCCTTTCGAATTTGGACATTATTTCTTCACAAAAGTTTTAAATGACATCCATATTTACAACATATTAAAATTTCAAAGAGTTTTGTAAAGATTTGGATTTCGAAATGACTCTCTCTCTTTCTTTGACCATTGAATTTGCTCAACGGACGAATTTTTGGGTTGTGTTTAGTGAATTTCTACTCTTTCCACAACACGAATTTGGCTAAGTTTCCTTCATAAAAAAAATTTTCTTAAAATCTTCTTGATAACATATTAAAATTTTATAATTTTTCGAGCCCGTTTGATAAGGTAACGACACTGATTTTGAAAATTGCTCGAAACCATTCTTCAATTTAGAATGGGAGGCTACATGCCAAACTTAGAGAAGAAGGGGCTGCACGGCCAACTTGAGGAACAAGCCATCTAGAGTCTTCTTGGATTGAGATAAAGATGCATTAAATGCTCTTGGACCCTAATGCATTAATGCTAGGTTGAGTCATAAGGCTTAGTTGTCCCATAATTAATATAGTCATCATTACAAAGATGACTCAAACCTCAAATGGCTAATAAGAGAAGAAACAAGTGTGGCCCTAGGGATTAGGCTAGCCACATCTTCTCCTTAGCCTTGCCACCTTACAAATTTAGGCTTGCCACCCAAAGAAATCCTATTGGTCCATTTAGAAGAGTAATGATGAGAGATGTACCTAATGATCTCTTCCTCGGCCCCGGAATCAACTTGGATGATAGACTTTTCTAGATTGTCTTCTTGAGGAAGGAAAATTTGCCTTCTTAAAGAAGGAAATGAAAGTAGAAAGAAAATTCTAGAATTCCCTCATGAAGAAGGTGAGGTGTCCCTTGACTTTTCAAATGTCATGATTGTGGTCCAAAATATCTTGGATATTCTAGAAAAGTGGCATACACATGGACCAATTAGAGAGTGATACATAGGCCCCCATTGATGATGAAGATTCTAGAATTTGCTGAGTTGGTAACTTTGGCATTATTATTGTCAAACTTCATTAAATGCTCATTTAATGCAGGGTATAGGTGGGACCAATGGAAAAGTGAAAAGCTAGTCATCATCGACGACGCCTATGAGCTTAGGTTGCCAAGTAAGGCCTTTTAGCCTTCCAACTCATCATTTAGGCTTCAATTATTGGACCCATAGCCTTGACACCAAAGGAACTTAGATGGGACAATTGGAAACATTGGAATGGACTGCTTGGCATGGAAATGATGGCACCAAGGGCTAAAAATATGATGAGCTATCTTCATTTTCCTCACTTTGCTCCCATTTTCTCCACCCTCCATCTCTTTAAACGCTCTTCACCTCACGTCTCTCTCTCTCGGCCTTGAATAAGCTGTGCTTCCTTTATAGTTTCTGTCTTAGCTCGAGATTCATCGAAGGTAAGTGGAATCTCTAATTCTTGGCTAGGGCGATAGCCTACGTTGTTGAGTTTAGTGGTGTGCTCACTCGTGTGAGTTGCATGTATGTTGTAATGTTCTTTTGTATGGTTTGATCATGTTCACATGATTGAATGCGTTCACGCCATCGGGCTTTGTATGCATTGGCTAAGATGAAAGATGAAGAACTGGCTTGTGTGATGCACTTATATGATGCACCTAAAGAGGAAAAAGCAATCGTTGCCACATAATGTTGGCGGCGATGCCTCGTTCATTGAACAAGATGCCCTAATTGAGCCAAGATGCTTGGGTTTGAGCCCGGATGCCTCAGGTAAGCTAGCCCCAGGATGCCCTAGTTGAGCCTGAATGCCTTGGTGAGCTAGCGCCAAGATGCCTCGGTTGAGCCGGGATGCCCTGGTTGAGCCAGGATGCCTAGCTTGAAGTTGGATACATCGATTGAGTCAGGAGGGCCTGGTTGAGCCAAGACAACAATAAATGAATTTGCATGAGTGCAAATATATGCGTAAGTATGATATGTTGATATGTTCATTGACACGTTGTAGGTAAGCATGCATTGAAGTATACTACAATGGACATCTGCATGTAGTTGAGTTATAGTAATAAGTTTGCTATTGATGTGCCATCGACATTCCCTTGCGAGTGTTATACCACTAGATTTTGATGATGAGATGTCTTCCTAGTAGAGAATTAGGGGTTTTACTTACTGGGTTTCCCCAAAACTCACCCCTCATCCTTTCAGTCTCGTAAGCATGGAAGTCTCACGTCAATTTTGGGGGTTGCAATCTCACTAGAGGAGTTAAGGTTTACCCCGGCTTTTTGAAGATGTAATGGTTGTAAACATAACTGCCCATAACAACAACAAAAAACTTGTAAATATAACTGATGTAATTGTATATTTTTAAATGGTTGTTTTCTTGGTTGTTTGTTGTTGTTTGGGTGTTGTATGTACGCTTCCACATGTGCTTAATGAAAAGATAAAAGGAAATGGGACAGCGATGTACCTAGGACGTCACAAAAATAACTCTTGCTACTCGTGACCCTGGGGATGGAGTTGGGGTCTTGATAGTTGTACAATTTCTGAGAGGAAGAATTTTGTATTCCATAATTGACTCATTGTCCTTCTTTGAGGCATACCTGTGATTTGTGGTCTCAATCAACCTTCTCGCACGATTCTCTCGATCCATTCACCCAACTCCACCAATGCAACAAAGTTAATATAGGTGTGGTTATACATTTTCTTGAAGAAATCCCACGGCATGGCTTGTAGTAACAATTTCATAACCTCCATCTCAAATAAGGGTGGTTTTACTTGAGCATAAGCCTTGAATGTTTCAATCCTCTGGACCTGAACCAACTCTTCTCAAGTCGAGGCAGTTTCAGTGTTAAACCTGTATTGTTATAGGAATTCATCAGCAAGATCCTCTAGGTATGGATCTTTTCTAAGTCCAATTCGATAAACCACATCAACATAGGACCAACCAAGCTATCTTGAAAGGAGTTGATAAGGAGCAGAGGATTTTCGAAATAGCAAGCCACCTTGCTCAGATAGTACTTCAAATGCGTCTTTGGGCACCTAATGCCATCATACTTCCTTGTGAACTTAGGCTCTTTGTAGAATCCGGGGACTTTCACCTTGGTGAAGGGTGATAGCTTGTCGAATCCTTGAAGTTAGTAGCCTTACAACATGCAAAATCATTCCTCAATCTTTGTGAGGTGTCTTAAACCTTATTCGTCAAAGTAGGGAGTTGAGGTCTCCTTAGATGGAGCTTCTCGATCAATAACTGTAGGGGTAGGAAAAGGAACCTCTTCAGCAAGCCCTTTCCCCAAAAGATTCCGCTACTGGCGCATCAACAGGTTCAATAGGAAGGCTTGCAGTAGGAGCAGCAGGAGCTATAGGCGTCAAGTTCTTAACTTGATTAGAGAGGTCAACTAATAATGCCATTACTTGCGCCATTTGGTTCTCCATGTTAATGACAAGAGTGTTGGTATCTTCTTTTTTCCATTCTTGCTTGGTGGCGAGCATGTATGATTGAGCATTTTTCAGTCGTTTTTCAGTACTTTTTGGAAATAAGGAGCTCAAATCAGTACATGAGTTAAGAAAAATCAAGAAAATACAAAACCTTGTCAATTTTACATTTCCTTGAGATGAAATAGTGATAAGAACTTTTGGCCATTTGCCCCTTCTTGGGTTAATGTTCATCTCTTTCTCTCTACTGGTGGCTTGCGGGTACTGTTCCTCTTATTTGGATTTTTGTTGTTTCCAGGCGTTCTGGCCGTCCATTTGCGCTGTCCTTTGGAGACAGGACATGTCATGACCCTAGCATCCCTCTCACTGAACTGTTTTACCTGGTACGACCTCTTCTAGCGTCAATGCTCACCCCTTTTTAGGGTTTCGTGGGTATCTTTATGGACTCTTCTGCAAAAGGCCTGGCCTCTACATCTGTTGCGTCTAAAGGCCAGAAGGGCAAGGCCCAGATGGTGGCTGATGGCCGTCTAGAAAGGAGCCGTAGTAGGCCCTCATCTAATCCCTCCCTGGCCCATTCTGCTAGTATGAGAGAAGGCCAGTCAAGCTCGATTGTGGAAGGAAGACGCGGTAGAAGCCGAAGCAGGCTTTCAATCGGTCGTCCTCATCCCCAAAGTCAACAGACAAGGGGCTCAAAGCCCCCTCCAGTTCGGTCATGGGCCAATGTCACTAAGGTGGCCATGAAAGGGTACGATCTCTCCTATGTGCCCCCATCCTTTGTTGATAACAAACCAGTAGTGAATCTCTCTGAAGATATCTTGCAAGCCACAGACCCAAAGTGGTATGAGTGTATTGTAGGATACTTTGTGGGAAAGAGACTTCCATTTAAGCTTATTGAAGCTGCTTTGAAGCACACTTGGGGACATCACCTCGTTGATGTCATGGCCAATGATCAAGGCTTTTACTTTTTCCACATTCCGGACCATGATTTCAGACGGAAAGTCCTTGACGAAGGGCCTCTAACTATTGCTAGGGTCCTCTCATTTTACGACAATGGCATCCGCTCCTTAAATTGAAGAAGGATAACCACTCTACTATCCCGTTTTGGGTCAGGTTGAAGAACATTCCATATGCTTTCTAGTCTGCGCTTGGGATAAATGCGGTAGCTAGTGCTATTGGCAAACCTTTATACGTTGATCTTAGAACTGAGAAGATAAAAATGATTTCATTTGCCAGGATTTGTGTAGAGATATCTGCTAAGGATGCATGATGTGACTCAGTGGATATTGTATTAAATGGCAAGACCCGTACTGTCGTTGTAGAGTATGAATGGAGGCTAGCCTCCTGTCCAAGGTGTGGCACATTTGGCCACAAGTGCCCGTCCCAAGGAAGCCCCCTTGTTCTTGCTAGAGACCCTCTGGTTGCTCTAGACTGTGAAGGCCAGAATCCTGACTCTTGTCCCGAATTGGCCCTACTCCAGGCATTGTTGAGGAAGGTTGGAAGCATGCCCAACCTAAGAAGAAAACGCATCCTTTGCGGTCAAAGGAGGCAGGCCCTTCTTCTCCTGTGGTGGTAGGTGATTTATCGCCTGTACAGCCCCCTGTTCCTATGATGGATCAGAAGAAGCTTGTGTTGGCCCAGCAAGTTAATGAAGGGGCTCCGACTCCTTCGACCAGTTCAACTCCTCGAGTAACTAACCATGTTTCTTCACCTAGCTCAGATGAAGATGCTAAGGAGGATGCCAGCAATGTAAGTAGCTTGAATGAGGAGGACCCTGTTCTGGACAGCTCCATTATTCCTCAAATTGAAAATCCTAAGGATTCAAATCCTATTGCTCCTAAGGCTTCTTCCTAACAGCCTTTCCCTATGCAGAATCCTGGCCCTGTCCAAGCGTTTTCTGATCCCAAGTCTTCTCCAAAGACGGTGGGAAGCCGGAGGCGAGCAGCCAAGCGGCAGTAAATTTTATCCTTCTATGTACATTTTATATATATATGAATATAGGTGTGTGGAATATTAGGGATCTTATGGATCCCATCAAACAAGCTAAAATTAGAAGCTCCGTTAGCTCCAATAGCATTTGTTGTGTTGGTATTCTGGAAACTAAAGTCCCTGGATCTCTCTTTCCCACCATCTCTGTGGGTATGTTGACAGGGTGGAATTGGCTCTCTCTATGAGCATTCCCCAAGAGGGAGGATCTGGGTTGGGTGGAATCCTTGCCTGGTGAATTTTGATGTTTTTACTTCAAACACTCAAGCGATACATGGAAACCTTAGGTCCCTAAGCTCAGGAACTGATTTCTGTCTCTCCGTTATTTATGTGGAGCACACTTTTATTTCTCGGCAGCTGCTATGGGAAGAGCTTATTCATCTCAGTAAAAGCTGGTTGGATCATCCTTGGTTGGTGGCTGGGGAATTCAATGCTATTCGGGACCCCTCGGATCACATAAGAAGCTCAAATATCTGGCTCCCTTCTTTTGATAATTTTGGGCATTGCTTAGCCTAGGTAGAATTAGAAGATCTAAGGTATGCGGGCTATCGTTTTACTTGGTCCTCGTCTTTGGGTGCCAACCGAAAACTGAGGAAAATCGACAGGGTGCTCGTTAATATAAGATGGAGCCTCGACTTCTCTTTCTCCGAAGCATCTTTCATTGCTCCCGGAATTTCCAATCATAGTCCTATGGTTGTCAGAGTTATGGCTCCCTCTACCTCTAGAAAACCCTTCAAGTTCTTCAACTTCTCAATGAACCACCTGGATTTCCACTCAATTCTGGCTCAAGTATGGGAGAAACCCGGAGTGGGTACCCCATGTTCAAGCTTTGTTGCAAGCTTCGAATTCTTAAAGCCTGCCTTAAGCAGCCTAATAGAGAACCCTTTTCAGATATTTCTATCAAAACGGCTAATGCAAGGCAAGCACTTCAGCTCACGCAAAAGGCTCTCTAGCAGGACCCCTATAGCATCTCACTTGCGGAAATGGAAAAGATTCAGCTCCGGACCTTCACTGACTTTCGGTTGCAAGAGGAATCATTTTATAGGCATAAATCTAGAGTTCGTTTGTTGAAGGAAGGTGATCAAAACACCAAATTCTTCTACCACTCTGTCAACAAGAGACATCTGAGGAATAGAATCATTTCAATTTCGAACACGTCGGGTAGTCTAGTGACTAATCCTACTATGGTGCAGTAGCTATTTGTTTCACATTTTTAGGACCTCCTGGCTCCTTCAGATCCTCCCTCTCAGCCATCCCTTTAGGAGATCTAGGAGGTACTTCAACATTCTTTGAGTGCGGAACAGGTTCATATCCTCGCCTATCCTGTTTCTAAGATGGAGATTCATGATGCCCTTTTTTCCTTAGCTGTGGGCAAGGTGCCCGGTCCTAATGGTTTTAACGTTGATTTTTTTAAGCACAATTGGGACATAGTAAGTATTTCGGTCTTAGAAGCTGTTAAGGACTTCTTTATCTTGGGGATGTTGCGCGAGGTTAATAATACGATTTTAGCCCTTGTGCCATAAACTCCCAATGCGTCTTCAGTTTTTGACTTTAGACCAATTGCTTGTTGCAATACCATTTACAAGTGCATCACTAAGATCATAGCCTATAGATTGGCGGCTGTCCTCCCAAACGTGATTAGTACTCCCCATAATGCCTTTGTTAAAGGTCAAAGAATTAGTGATAACATCCTACTGGCCCAAGAGCTATTTAGTGACTTCCATATTGACCCATACTTGCCAAAGTGTGCTATCAAGATAGACTTCCAAAAAGCCTATGATACCATTGATTGGGTTTTCTTGGAGTTAACTCTCCAAGCTTTTGGTTTTCCAAATCATTTGGTTGGACTTATTATGACTTGTATTCGTACCCCAAAGTTCTCCATTTCTATTAACGGGGAGCGTCAAGGTTTCTTCTCAAGTGGTCGTGGCCTGTACCAAGGAGACCCGATGTCTCCTTACCTGTTTACTTTGGTGATGGAGGTATTTTCTAGGATTCTATTTCATCAAGCAAGTCAGCCGGGCTTCAAATATTATTGGAGGTGTAAACCCTCTTGCCTTTCCCACTTATTCTTTGCGGATAATGTATTCCTCTTCTCTAAAGCGGACTTGGCCTCAGTTTCTCTCCTTAAGAATGGACTTCTCATGTTCTCCTCTTGGAGTGGATTAAAGCCTAACCCAAACAAGAGCAAAGTCTTTCTTTCGGGAGGAACACCCTTAGCTCGTTCCCTCATCAGCCAGGCCCTCGGTTTCAAGGAAGGCATCATGCCTGTCCGCTACTTAGGAGTTCCTATTATCTCCTCTCGTCTGGGTAAGGCAGATTGTAATGCTCTGGTCAACCTCTTAACAGCGAGAGTCCAGTCCTGGACACAATGATTTCTCTCTTACGCGGGCCGCCTTTAACTTATCAGGTTGGTCCTTCACTTTATGCAGGTATATTGGGCTAATATCTTCATGTTACCTAGAGTGGTACTTGATTGGATGGAGCAAATCCTTCGACAATTTCTTTGGAAGGGCCCGGGACTTGGGTCTGGGGGTGCAAAAGTGGCATGGGAAGACGTTTGCCTCCCAAAAGAAGAGGGAGGACTTGGCATTCGTAATCTCCGTGATTGCAACATGGCAGTGATGTTGAAACATATATGTATCCTTTTTACAAATAAGGAATCTTCTTGGTGTAAATGGATTCACTCTACTTTCTTAAGAAAGAAGAACTTTTGGGTAGTTTCGAAGCCAACGTTTTGCTCCTGGGCTTGGAGAAAGCTGCTTGATCTCAGGAGGGACTTCCAACAATTTTTTATTTGGCGGGTGGGTGATGGCCGTTCCGTTTCCTTATGGTTCGACCCTTAGCATCCTCGTGGACCTTTAAACAAGTTCTTAACGGACACTTCTATTTATCGGTCCAGTCTCCCTAGACAGGCTACGGTGGCGGATCTTTCTTCTGAACAAGGCCAAGCTATCAAGGCTGTCCTCCTTTTGTGGTCGCATCCCCTCCCCTCCCTTTCACAGAATCCGAACATATTTGCTTAGGTGGAGCATTCATCAAGTACTTTCTCCATAGGTTCAGCCTAGGAAGCCATACGTCGAAGAAGTTGCTTGGTGCCGTGGTTTCCATTTGTTTGGAATAGTAAGTTCTTACCTCGGGACCGTTTCCTCCTATGGCTCATTACAAGAAACAGGTTACCTACCCAAGGCTTTTTACTCTCCTTTGGAAGAATTGCGAATGTGGCTTGTGTGTTTTGTAATTCTAGACCGGACTCTAGAGATCATCTATTTTTTGGGTGCCATGTCTCCTATGGCCTTGCTATCTTTCGGGCATCAAAATGCAACCTCCCGTGGCACTATAGATCCTTTTCGTGGATGGAAAATCTGCAATGGGCCATTGATCACATTTTTGGCAATGAATTCTATCAAATCATTGCCCAGTTCTCCTTCCGTGCTCTTTGCCATTTGATTTGGAAGACTAGGAACTATATCCTTTTCAGGAACCAAGCCTTGGTTGTTCCAACATTGAAGTAACATCTTTTCAAAGTCATCAAGGACAAGGCTCTTACATTCAACCATGTTGCGGACACTCCAAGAAATAGGAGGATACAATGCAATTGGGGTCTTGATCCCTCTATCTTCCTGTCCTAGGTGTCAGATCTCTCTTTAGTTTTGTTTGAGGGTTGTTGTTGTTTTAAGCTTCCCTCGGTCTCTTTTACTCTTGGCACCCTTCCACTCTCTTTGACTTGCTCTGTCACTGAGAGTGCAAGTGTTTTGGTGCCGAGATTTTTGTATACTCAGTTTGGTTAAAAGTCAATATACCTCTTATCTTACCAAAAAAAAAAAAAAATAGTGATAAGAAGTGTATATGATCCCAGTATCATATAAAATCCTCTCATCAAAATTTCTCCATATATATATACAATTGAAAAGGACGATGACAAATATTTAATCTAAACGGCCCTTTTCTAAAATTTACATGAAAATGAAAGCTTCATGAATTTTTATTGATCACATTGAACAATTACAAGGGAAATAGGACCTTACATGTTTAAAGCTTACAAAGCAGTTCGATTTTACATGTAATATGAATACAAGGAAATCTCAATGGAAATGAGGGAAGTACAAGGGAAATCCCTTTATAAGAAAAGAATATTAAGTAAAAATCCTAAGAACTAGGTGGAATCGTGCAGAGACACTTGTTACCATGGGCCAAGCATTCCTCATCGATCAAGGCTTCGTCTTCATACTTCTCAATATGAGCTTGTCGGAAACCTTGAAGGTTAGGAATGTCAAGCAATTGAACATGTGATATCCGGATTTCGCCGAACCTCAAATACGTAATGGTCCGTGACGGGTCGACGAATTTGTCGTCAGACTGCGTCGTTAGCACCACTTGTGGATGCCGTTTCATCATTACCATTGCCAAACCGAGATGTCACGTTTCATGATGATCTTACGACATACCCTCATGGTCATGTTTCTATCACGTCGTGATGACCCGATCACCGTGAAACTTAACGTCTCATCAAAAATTTCCTTACACAACCCCACCAATGGGACCAACATCCACCAGCAAATTGTACCTTGCTAACCAAACCTCTCATGCAAGTCACTCTAGACCCCATGCGTACGTGAAAGTTGATGACGGAAAATGTCAAAGACTCCCTTATTTTTCGCGTCGACTCTCGACCATCCCCAGCCAAAGATTGCCAACTACCACAGCTTCACGCATGCTTTCTTCTCCGTTGAACGGCCATGCAATTATGTCCCTTCCCTTCTTCGGCAAAGCCATCCCCGATTGCTACTATTGAAATTCAAGTCGGTAAAAGACGACTTACCTGATTCCGATGCACAAACAATAATTAGCCCCGGAAGGAACGTCGAATTGCTGATGAAACACGAATAAAAACACTTCACGTTGGTCTGAATGCAATCACGAGGAAAGTGATATAGCTAGTACAAGTACCTAGAGGGGGGTGAATAGGTATATAAAAGATTTTTCTTGATAATCGCGCAATACTTAGATAGTTTAAGGATTTGCAACAAATGATAATCAACGTAAGACTGAGTAAAAGAAAGAGAGAATTGAACACGCGGTTTATAGTGGTTCGGCTTGATTCAAGCCTACGTCCACTCTTCTGCACTGACAACCAATTGGCTGGATTCCACTATGAACAAAGAGATGTTACAGTGTTGATCTTCCTTGATTTCTAGGTGTAGATGATCTACCACACTCGCTCAAGGTATCACCAAGTATGGACACTCTCTGTGTATACAATTTCGCTCAGACTGTATCGACTAATAATCAAGGTGCTTCAGACTCTGGAATTTCTCTATCAATCACGTACTCAAACAACTAGAACGTCTTCCTTTTTATACTCCTTTATGCCATCATACCCGTTGGCACTTTCCAAAGGAATTCCTCCAATCTACCCGTTGGACGGAATCAATCAAGAAGATCATTCGAGCTATTAAAGGAACCTGACGATAGCCCATCAATCCTGTTCGCCCATACAATCAGGATCTTGGTTTCCAAGAATAGAACATTCCAAGAATACTTCGTCGACCATTGGATCTTCAATTGATCTAGATAAGAGCAAAAGAATCCGTTATATTTATCCAACCAAAAAGATCTTCTCCAGAGGATAGGATTAAATCCTCAACCATATACTTCGACTCTGGATTTCCTTCGTCACTGGATCAGAAAGACTGTCAATGAGAATAGTCTTGAGTCTTGAGTCTTGAGTCTTGAATCTTGAGTCTTGAATCTTGAGTCTGGAGATCAGAGAGTCTTCAGACTTTAAACTAGGCGATCTGCAGATATCTAGACTAGACTGATAGAAACGTTTTGTCATCTTCAAAATATTCTGGAAAGATTTCTCCAACAAAAAGCACCCTATTTCCATGGCGTAAATGCAAATCATTATTGTAAAAATGAAATGGAACGCCTTATCCCATTGATTGAAATGGAACAAACAAATGAGAGGATTTTCTGATCGAATGCTCTTCCAACCCATCCAACGGTTGTGTTCAGGCGGCTTTTACACGTTTCCCTTTGTACCCCTCCATTAGTGTCTTTCCATCGTAACGCATCAAGACGAAATGGTGCGTTCTAATCGCACCCCATCATAGATGTACCAGCTAAAGTACAACATCTCCCACTCGGACATGATGGGCTTGATAGCGCTCTATCAAGAATATAAGGCAACGCGTTCAACATTCATCAACTTGACAGAACAATTCATACTAGCAAGTAAGCCGTGCAACCAGTGAGCACACCTGCACTTGGGAGCTCAAATTATGCACCTATTATGGATGACATAATGGCTACAACCCCGAAAAGAAATAAACAATCGATGTCTCACAGTGCCCCAAACATATTTTGTTACATCAGTCCAAGTATACCTATCCCTTAAAGGCTATACTTGATTATTCTCAAAAGCACCATGTATTTACAATTATATCCGCAACCACAGAGGGCGATATAATTGGTCGACCAATAAATACATGTGATAGATGTAAAACAACAATAGTCTTCTTTTGCACTCATGTCTCTCTCAATTTCAAAACAACTGCTTTCCTAGACACGTCCCATAAGGCCATATCTATTCATGACCGCCGGTAACATGCTAAAGTAACAACATTGATCTTTCACTTCAAGAACATAGTCAGAAGTAACATAGGGCACAAAAATTGAGGTAAATTATAAATTACCTCGAGGGCTCACACGATAAGTAAATAGGGATAATTTTACTCACCTTCCCTTGTCGGTCGTATAATGCACATGTAGTATGAATTACATGTTATAGTGGATTTATCTTTCTATAAGAGCGTATGTGATTTATCAAATACATCTATTATATGGATCTTAGCCTAAACATAGTTACGTGCTTCTCACGTACTCATGTTTAGCTCGAGTGCTATATCAGCTCGCTTTCTATAGTGCCCAATTAAATACTCGCATCCGGCATCTTACAGGCATACATGATTGTAGGACTATCATGTTCAGTTTTATTATAAACAAATCACAAACCTCATCTTGACTCCAATCAAGGTGACATATTTTATGTACTAGACTTGCTTATCAGCATTTATTTATACATAACGTCTCATCTCAACATGCTATCTAAAGTACTTAAGGCGATTGCTTGTGTGAGTGAGTCAATCATTGCCTATTGACATACTTTTTAATAATATATGTGTGTAGTGCTAGCCTCATACTGTATTCGTACTTATTGATAAAAACATTAAGTCACTAATAAACAAACAAATACAATATATATGTTCACAAATACATAAACCAATGATCCTTTACAATGACACATATCACATTCTACGCAATCCTAGTAACATCCTATGGGTCAAGAATATGTCTCTAGGAATAGCCTTCGTAAATGGATCAGCAACCATTCTATTGGTTGAAATATATTATAGGATCACTTCTTTCTGCGTTATTATATCTCTTATGAAGTTGTTCTTTATGTCAATGTGCTTTGTCCTTTCATGATACTTTGGGTCCTTCACATAGGCAATGGCTGCTTGATTATCGCAATAAACTATCACCGGTCTTGGAACCTCAGTGACAGTGGCTAAATTTTCTAAGAAACGTTTTAGCTATACTGTTTCTTGCACTACGGCAGAACATGCAATAAATTCCGGCTCCATCATAGATAAGGTCGTGTATGTCTGTTTCTTGCTATTCCAAGAAATCACACCTCCATTGAGCAAGAATGCATATTCAAAAGTCAATTTACGCTCATCCAGGTCTCCACCCCAATCGGTATCTGAATAACCCAATAGGCCTAAATCATTCCCTTGGTAACAAAGTTGATAGTCCACGGTGCCCTTCAAGTATCTCAGGATCCTCTTCACTACTTTCCAATGTGCTTGACTGGGATTTGATTGATATCGGCTCACCAATCCCACGGCATAGCATATGTCGGGTCTAGTACACATCATAGCATACATCAAACTTCCGACTGCACTAGCGTAAGGAACAGTTTCCATCACTTTAATTTCTTCTGGAGTCTTAAGACACATCTCAGTACTTAGGCCTTCACCTTGCATGACAAGGGTATCAATGGGATTACAATGCTGCATATTGAAACGCTCAAGAATCTTCATAATATAAGAATCTTGTGATAAAGTAAGGAGTTTCCTTGATCGATCTCTTTCGATCTTAACTCCTAATATGTAAGCAGCTTCTCCCATGTCATTCATTTCAAAATTAGAGAACAACCATTCTTTTATGGTGATTACCAAAACCTTGTCATTTCCAGCCAATAGAATATCGTCCACATAAAATGATAAAATCACAAATTTATCTTCGGACGGCTTGACATATACATAATGATCTTCCTCGATCATCGTGAAACCAAAAGTGGTTATGGCTCGATGAAAACAAAGATACCACTGTCTAGATGATTGCTTAAGGACATATATTGAGCGATGAAGTTTGTAAGCTTTATGCTCTTAACCTTTAACTACGAAACCTATTGGTTGTTTCATATAGATTTCTTCATCTAGGTCTCCATTGAGAAATGCCATCTTCATATCCATCTGATATAATTCAAGATCCAAATGTGCAACGATGGCTAGAATAAGGCGTATTGAGGTAAACCTTACAACTGGTGAAAAGGTTTCCTCATAGTCTATACCCTCTTGTTGAGTATAACCTTTCGCCACAAGGCGAGCCTTATACTTTTCAATTGATCCATCCGCCCTTCGCTTAATCTTGAAAACCCATTTGTTTCCAATGGCCTTACGATTTGGTGGTAGATCAACCAAGTCCCAGACATGGTTTGCCCTTATTGACTCCATCTCATCTTCCAAAGCTTTTCTCCATTCTTCCTTATCAAATAATGAGAGAGCCTTTTGAACAGTCTTAGGCTCGGCATCGTTATTTTGAGCAATCATAAATGCTTCCCCTTCAATCTCAAAACGACAATAAGGAATACTTTTACGATTACTTTTACGCAATTGAATTTCTCTTGAATTCAATTCGTTAGACGATGCAACACTCCCACTAGGTCTTGCATGTTGAGGTAAATTTTCATTTCCCTCTACAACATCAGTGGGTGTGTTATCAGGATCTTCCATCTCATATAATTGGAAGTCCTTATCAATCTCACCTCTACTAGGAAAATCGTTCTTCAAGAACGTGACATCTCATGACACTTCCATCAACTTGTTCACCTATGAACACGTACCCTTTGGAGTGTTCAGAATATCTTAAAAAGATACATTTCTTCCCTCTAGGACCTAATTTGCCATATTTATGGGAAAAATCATGAACATAAGCTGCACATCCCCATGGACGTAGACTACTCAAGTCTGGTTTCCTACCAGTCCATAATTCATAAGGGGTAGAAGTGACCGATTTTGAGGGCACTCGGTTAAGTATATAGGCAGCAGTCAATAACGCATCTCCCCAATAGGAGATAGGTAAATTTGCTTGCGCCATCATAGACCTAACCATTTTTAATAGGGTTCTATTCCTTCTCTCAGCTACCCCATTTTGTTGTGGAGTACCAGGAATAGTCAATTGTCATACAATTCCCTTTTCATCACAAAGAGCCTTGAATTGCTCCGATAGATACTCACGTCCACAATCGGTTCTCAATGCCTTTATTGTTTTGTTCAACTGATTCTCTACCATCGCTATATATCGTCTAAAGCAGTCTAATGCTTCTGACTTATGGGAGATCATAAAGACATAACCAAAACGTATGAAGTCATCTATGAAAGTGATGAAATATGAGGTTCCATGCCTCGCCCTCACATTCAAAGGACAATAAATGTCAAAATGTATGAGATGCAATGGAAATTCAGCTCTAGTCCCTTTACCAAATGGTTTTCTAGTTGTTTTTCCCGCTAGACAATGTTCACATACGGATAGACTAACATTAGTGAGTGACCCTAAAAGGCCTTCTCTAGCTAATCTTTGCATTCTTTGCAATCCAATGTGACCTAATCTAGCGTGCCAAGTACTTGCATCAATATCAACATTACTAGAAGATGCAATTAAAGAAAAACAACCATCGACATTAACATTGTACTGATTATAGTCAATGTCTAACACCATAAGGCCCACGCGCAGTGGCTTTTGGCCACGAGTGTGGGTGCGTCCGGCATCATCCGGCGGCGCTCAACCCATCGTCGGACTCGTCTCGATGAGTACTTGCACCCTGTATGTTTAAAAATTGATTTTGGCTGAAAAAATATTTCGGAAATTGGCCATAACCACACAGATGCACGCAACCCCGAACCCGTTCTTCGCTTCGGTTCGATTTCGAGTTTTCATATGGCAATTCTGACCATTAGACATCCAAATAGTGTAGATTTCATACTCTTGATCTCGATATCAAATGGTAAACGAGAAAATTCAATGAAAAATAAGGTAGAAATCACGACCGGGCTCTAATACCAATGTTGGAATTCAAGTCAGCGGAAGACGACTTACTTGATTATGATGCGCAAACAACAATTAGCCCCGGAACGAACGTTGAATTGCCGATGAAACACGTACAAAAACACTTCACGTTGGTCTGAATGCAATCACGAGGAAAGCACCCTATTTCCACGGCATAAATACAAATCGTTCTTATAAAAATGAAATGGAACGCCTTATCCCTTTGATTGAAAATGGAACGAACAAATGAGAGGATTTTCTGATCGTATGCTCTTCCAACCCCTCCAACGGTTGTGTTCAGGAGGCTTTTATACGTCTCCCTTCGTATCCCTCCATTAGTGTCTTTCCATCATAACGCATCAAGACAAAACGGAGCGTTCCAATCGCACCCCATCATGGATGTACCAGCTAAAGTACAACAGCTACCATGCTTACCCGAATACGCCGATGAAGGAGCACCAAAGTTGGCCAGCGTGCGAGTACGTCAGCCACCCCTCCTCCATGTAGCAAACGAAGATACCGGCGCCGAGTTGCTTCTCCCATTGACCACCACGAAGACCCCATCTAGTTGACCCATGCAGTCAACTAAATGAGGGACACGTCTATGCATGCCGAGGGATAAGTGGCAACCAAAATTCTCCAAGGATGGCCACGTTTTGCTCGAGCTATCCCCGCCTCTTCGCTGCCACCAAGGAGAGCAGTTTGTTGACTAGATTAGTCAACCCGCGAGAGGAACAAAACGAGCTACAGAAGGAAAGGGGCGGAACTCACGAAGAAAGAGCAACGAGAGAGAGAGAGAGGTCGCGATTTCCTTTTCGCCATCAGCCATCGACCATCATGTCATCGGCCTTCTCGATGTGCCCTGACCTCTCTCATCGTTGTCGGGTCGCTTGCAACTTACCGCAACTCCATCTAGCCAACTCTTGCGCCTCACCACACGCTGCCATCGCCGTTGCCTCACCGCGCCCACCGCTCAAGCCTCATGGACCCGAGGCAAGTGGTAGTTCTGTGGTTCTATATTGTGCGAGAATACCTGCTCGTGTGTCCCGATTAGGTAGAAGGTTATGAAATTAGCATTTGTCGATCGGTGTAGATGGCTTAGATGACTCGGTGTTGTTCTTGGCGAGTTGAGTCGGGTTTATCATTAAGCGATCCCGTTATGCACGTGATGACCGCTAGTAGAGTCGGTGTAGGTTCGAATATAAGGTTACGGGTTAGTATCATCGTAGGATCGTTATATCGACTTTAGTGGGATCAGTCTTGCTAATCGGTTATGTTTGTTGTGATTCGACATAGATGTAAGGTAAGTCGGATATATATCATTTAGGGTCAATTGCTAGAAACCTTTGGCGAGTCGTTGAAATTAAGTCAAATAGAATAAAAAAGAGGTACGGACCTCAGGGTAAATATGTGCAATGATTCTAATAAATCCTATTAGGTGTTGCGTCATGGTTGAAACGTTATTGTTGCCATCAGACCCTAGGGATGATGATGTTGTGACACCCCCGAAACGGCCGCTGATCCATTAAGGTTGCCACAATTTGCTTACCTTTCACTTGACCTGGCAATATATCTCTCTGATATCATAGAATTATAATGGATCCATAAGTCCTAGGGGTATATATCATTTAAATCGGTCCCAGCGCAGTTCATATAGCAGAAGCATATTCAAAATCTCCCTATCCCATAGTCAAAGAAAATAATGCAATGCACACCAATTAGACATTTTATATAAGTTAGAGCCGAACACTTTTATTTACATAACTTGATGGACATCATGAGTCGGTACATCAAAAGGCCAAGGCTTTTCTAAGCTCGGCTATAACCAAAAGTACTCGACTCCACAGTAGTCATGTACATCGGTCCATCATTCAGTGTCAGCAATCCAAAAAGAAGCTTCATCCTCCCTCCATCGTGCTCAGTCACACCCAACCTGGTCCGTCAGCCGGCAGCAGCGGCAGCATCCCCAACATAGCCCCATCGCAGCAGACATGCACAGACAAAAACTCCTGAATGACAGGGCCGGCGGGTGATCCAACGTCATACAAAACTAGAACCCGCACATGAACAAAAACTAACCCCCGTATCTCGGGGTGATGATGCTCCGTACACTCAACCTCGACGTCGGTCGATATACCATAGAAAGTACCGGGGGTGACTAGCGATAGAGACATATCTCCTAGTCTGAAATATTAGTCCCCAAAAGGGGTGAGTACAACCACTCAGCAGTAAAAGATCCATCAAACTACATAATGCAACGAGCAAGACAACCAAGATTTCATGTGGAATGCACATATTATCTATGTAATCATGCATATATCACACACCTCCGGTGTGACACCCCGAAGCACCTAGGGTCGCCACAGGCACCTGGCATTACACCTAATGGAACACTAACTATACCTTTTAGAAGAAGCGTCGTAAAATCATAGACATTTTTTTTTTAAAACGGTCCTAGCGCGACTCATTAGCGGAAGCAAAATATAACATCGTCGTCTCTCCCTCCAACAACCATGATACAATTGCACACCACTAAACATCATAATAATAGATAGCCATGACACTTTATTTACATATTTTCAAGATGGGTTTCCTTGGGTTGGTACATCAAAAGGAAGGCCAAGACTTAGCCATGCTCGGCCTAAAACCCCAAAAAGAAACAGTCGACCCACTACAACTCACGTGTAAGATCCCCCATCGCTAGTGTCGGCTAACCATCCCAAAAAGTTTCAGCTCCTACTTGTCACGCACGGGCCCTCACACCCATCCCGGTGCATCAAGCGGTGGCGGCGGCAGCATCCCATGGATCACTTCGTCGCGTCGAACATGGACGGATATGAACTCCTGGACAACAAGGCCCCCAGCCAAGCCCACATCGTACATAAATAAACAGCACACTCGAATATACGTAAGACCAAGAACAGAAGGACAATCAAACTCCTCGCACTCGACCTCTACGTCCGAAGGTATGCCATAAAATACGCCCCGCGCGACAGCAGGGAGCGGCATGCTACTAATCTGAAATGTTAGTTCCCAAAGGGGTGAGTACAACCACTCAGCAGGTAAAGGAATCCAATAACCATTCAATGCATCATACAATACAATCACATCATCATACATGCCATTCATGCATCCATGCGTGCTTACCTTGAAGCCATGCATATACCATCATACATCTTCATCACCATCATAACACATACATGTTGTGATGTTATAGGTTATCATCATCATGTCATACACATATATCATCATATCATAGATCGCCATCATGTCATACATATGCCATCATCATTATGTCCTAGACATATCATCATCATCATATCATATCATATCATATATCATAATCATGACATCATCATATCATACACATGTCATCATCATCATGGCATCATCATATCATACACACGTCATCATGCCATAAGTGATCATCATCATCATGACATCATCATATCATACACATGACATCATGCCACAGGTGATCATCATCATATCATATCATACATGCATACCATCATGCCACAGGTGATCATCATTATATCATATCATGTATGCATTATTCAATTTCCACTTTTAACTTTCAATTCGATCACCACATTACCCTTTCTCAAGATTATCAATTTCATCTCATACTTTACACTCGCACCCCATCCTGGCATCGCGAGAAAAACCTCCGGCATTCAGCCATTTAAGGCCACCGGGCATCCGACACCCCCACATTCCGGGCATCTCGCATCCCAACTGGCATCACGAGGCATCCCCTCGGGCAAAGACCTCCGAGGCTTTCGGCACCCAACCATTCCGGGCATCCTGACACTCCCAGGGCCATCCGGCCATGTATCTCTATACATTTCGGGCATCCGGCACCCCCCATCCCGGGCATGCTGATACTCCCAGGGCATTATCATCCGCCATAACAGTTTCTTCATTTATCATTGTCCACATTTACCCGTTTAGGTCTCACTTAGCATGGCACGTGATGCAATGGCAAATAAAATCACTTTCATCATTCAATCTATACATGCATTATCAGTCATCATCATACGTGCATCAAGGTACAATCATCCATAAAGATAAAGTTCATGGAATTCATACAATTTAAAATAGCCCATTTATCATGCCCTCTTTTTTCTCTTTTTTTTTTTTTTTGAAATTTATTTAAATTCCAGCTTGTATCATTCTTGAAAATATTTAAAATTAAATATCCATATAATTCTCAAAAATCATGAAATTAAGGCTAATGATAGACAAGACAATAGGGTAATAATTTCATGAAAAACACAAGGCCAAATCAATTTCCACGCAATATTTATAATTTACACAAATCCAGCATGAAATTTCGGATAAAACAGAATGCACAGTTTCCGAACTAATTTTATTAAAATATCCAAACGACCTCCGAAAATTATAAAATTTTACCAGCTTATAGCCAAGACACTAAGGTAGATTTTTTATGAAGACTTCTCAGCCAAATTCTTTCCATATTAGTTTCTACAGTCACACGAAGCTTCTGGATCTAACACCGAAACGTCCAGTGCATGGTTCTCCAAAATACTGAGTTTTTACCCACTTATACTTCTTATTTTCCTATGAAATTTGGATATGTTTTACTTGAAGATGTACCCTACAACTTTCACGAAGAGATCTAAGTCATATTTTCAAAGGACAGTCTCCCTATGGGTCCATGAAGTCTCGGGTAGCCTGTACCGCGTCTCCAGATCTACGGTTTTCAAGAGTAAGTTGATTCACCAGGCTACACTTGTTCATTTTACTTAAAATTTGAGTATGTTAAACTTCAAGATGTTCTCTACAAGTTTCATGAATAATTCGAAAATATATTCTTAGTAGAAATCAGCATGCAACCACAAATCCACCGTAAGGTCAGTGAAATCGTTCCAGATCTGGTGTCTCCGTAGGATGAGTGTTTGACCCCTTAAATCTCCATAATTTTACACCAAATTTTATTATGTTGTATTTTAAGATGATATCTAAAACTTTCATGAAGATATCAAAGTCACATTCGAACTCAAAACATGCATGCAAGCTCTCACAAGGTTCTGACTCAAACAGTTCATGCGAAAACATTCCAGATCTAGCATCTCCGTAGGATGAGAGTTTGACCCCTTAAACCTCCATAATTTTACACCAAATTTTAGTATGTTGTATTTTAAGATAATAGCTACAACTTTAATGAAGAGATAAAAGTCAAATTCGAACTCAAAACATGCATGCAAGCTCTCTACAAGGTTCTGACTCAAACAGTTCATGCGAAAACAGCATGCAACTCAAGAACAAACCACACTTGCTTCACTCCCATGCCTCCAAACATCCTAGATTCCGACCATACATGCAAAACATTGGTGCAAGAGTAGAAAGTGGATTCCCAACTTGCCTCTAGACCGAACGAACGACGGCACATGGCGGCAAACACGGCGGCACACGGCGGCGAACGGCGACGACTCCTTCCTCTCCCTCTCGGCCGCACCCTCACCCTCTCTCTCGCACGGTTCACTCTCTCTCTCTCTCTCTCTCTCTCCCTTTCTCTCTTGGCCGAATCAACCGGGCGCCTCTCTCTCTCCTTTTCCTTTTTGTTTCCCCAATTTCTCATCATTTGCAATCATTAGATTGCCTCTCAAATTGGCCAATGCATGCCATCTCCTCTTGCCACTCGTCACAACACATGCATGGGCTTGGGCTTGGGCTTGGGCTTGGGCCTCAATGGGCCGGCGACAGCAGCCCCATCCGCAGCTCTAATTGGGCCGACTAGCTTGGCCCATTAAAGCTTAGGCCAATGGGCCGAAGGCCCAAACCTAAATAAAATTAGATTTTTCAATTTTTATACTTTCTTCTATAAATTTTAAATTTTAAATTCCACATGGGCAAAGTCTTTGTAACATTTTATTTATAGGAATTTAATTTATGAGGTGCATAGCCAAGCATAGATTATTCTCATTAATTTATCCTATAGTCCTAATTTCAAAAATTCATTAACACAAGCATATAACACATAGCCTTAAGAGAAAACTAATGGCTAAAACATAAACCATAGGTAATTTCATTACCTAATTATTGGCTTTAATTCCCTCTAGAGGGTGACTCGAATTTTTGGGATGCCACAATTCTCCTCTCCTTAGAGAATTTCGTCCTCGAAATTAGACACCACTCGTGCCTTCTTGAAACAAATAGGGGTAATTTTCCTTCATCTGATCCTCACTTTCCCATGTGGCTGCCTCTATATCATGATGTCGCCATAATACCTCAACCAATGGGATCTTCTTAGTCCTAGGAATTTGTTCCTTTCGATCCAATATCTGCACAGGCTCTTCAATGTACCTCACTTTCTCATCCACTTTGATGGCTTCATGATCGAGTATGTGACCAGGATCCGGCCGGTATTTCCTCAACATCGATACATGAAACACATCATGCAAATTTCCCAACTTAGGAGGTAGCGCTAAACGATAAGCTACATCCCCTATCCTTTCAAGTATTTCAAAAGGTCTAACAAATCTGGGGCTTAACTTACCCTTCATCCCAAATCGAGATATCCCTTTCATTGGAGATACTTTAAGGAATACATGATCTCCCACGCTAAATTCTAAAGGCCTTCTACGCCTATCTGCGTAGTCTTTCTGCCTACTCTGAGCTGTTTTAAGTCTTTTCCTGATAATTTCAACAGCTTCAGTGGTAACTTGTACCAGTTCAGGTCCTGTCAATTTCCTTTCACCTACTTCGTTCCAACAGACAGGAGTCCTACATCTCCTTCCATATAATGCTTCATAGGGAGCCATGCCTATACTTTTCTGGAAACTATTATTATAGGCAAACTCTACCAAATGCAATCTTTCATCCCAATTTCCTTTGAAATCAATCACACAAGCTCTCAACATATCCTCTAATGTCTGGATTACTCTTTCTGATTGACCATCTGTCTAGGAATGAAAAGCAGTACTAAACTAAAGCTTAGTCCCTAATGCAATTTAAAGACTTCGCCAAAAGTTTGAAGTAAACCTCGAATCCCGATCTGAAGTAATAGTCACTGGAACACCATGTAGGCGTACTACTTGACCTACATATATATCCGCATACTTATCCATTGGGTAGTCCATGCGAATTGCTAGGAAATGAGCCGATTTAGTCAAACGGTCCACTATAACCCAGATAGAGTCATGACTACTTGATGTCCTTGGCAATCCTTGCACAAAGTCCATCGTTATATGCTCCCATTTCCATTCTGGAATATCTAATGGTCTCAAGAGCCCTGCGGGTTTGCGATGCTCCGCTTTTACTTGCTGGCACGTCAAACATTGAGAAACATGCTTAGCTGTATCTGCCTTCATACCATTCCACCAAAATTGCTGACGCAAATTCCTGTACATCTTTGTACTACCCGGATGAATACTATAATTACTCTTATGTGCCTCCGACAGAATTTCCTTCCTCAATTCTTCATTGTCGGGAACACAAAGTCGTCTTTGACATTTTACTATTCCATCATCAGAGACTTGAAATTCTGGTCTTTTTCCTAAAGACACCGCATCCTTCACTTTCAAAATCTCTGGGTCAGATTCTTGCAAGATTTTAACTTTCTGAATAATCTCGGGTTCTATTATTAATGCACCAAGCATACCAGTAAGACAATCCATTTCCAATTTAAATTCTAAGTCTGCTACAGACTTTAACAATCCCCATTCTGCCATCCTTAAACTAGCCATTTCCACAGCCGACTTACGACTAAGAGCATCCGCTACCCTATTCGCTTTCCCTGGATGGTATCTTATCTCACAATCATAATCCTTTAACAACTCCATCCACCTCATTTGTCTCATGTTCAACTCCTTTTGTGAGAACGGGTATTTCAGACTCTTATGATCCGTATAAATTTCAAACTTTTCCCCATATAAATAGTGTCTCCATATCTTCAAGGCAAACACTATAGCTGCTAGCTCTAAATCATGCGTCGGGTAATTCAGCTCATGGGGTTTCAATTGTCTAGATGCATAGGCTATGACATTGCCATGCTGCATCAAAACACATCCCAGTCCTTTGTGAAATGCATCACTATATACTGTAAAACCATCAGGTCCAGTAGGTATAGTCAGGATTGGAGCTGAGGTCAATTTCCTTTTAAGCTCCTGGAAACTCCTTTCACATTCCCCATTCCATTCAAATTTTACATTCTTTCGGGTCAACTTAGTTAAAGGTCCTGCCAATCGTGAAAATCCTTCGATAAACCTCTTATAATAACTAGCCAGTCCTAAGAAACTTCGTATTTCAGTGGGTGTCGTTGGTCTCGGCCAATTTACTACCATTTCAACTTTTGCCGGGTCTACTACAATTCTTTCTCCTAATACCACATGACCTAAAAATATTATCTGGTCCAGCCAGAACTCACACTTACTAAACTTGGCATACAACTTATGCTCTCTCAGGGTCTACAAAACTATCCTCAAATGTTGTTCATGCTCTTTAGGCCCTTTCGAATATACGAGAATATCATCAATAAACACAATCACAAACTGGTCTAAATAAGGCTTAAATATTCTATTCATTAAATCCATAAATGCAGCCGGTGCGTTAGTCAATCCAAATGGCATAACAAGGAACTTGTAGTGTCCATAACGAGTCCTGAATGCAGTCTTAGGAATGTCCTCCTTCTTAATTCTTAACTGATGGTATCCCGACCTCAAGTCAATTTTTGGGATGCCACATCCGAGCATCTCGCACCCCAACTGGCATCACTAGACCTCCAGCACACACCTCTGGGCATCTCGAAACTCCCAAGGACATCTGGCACACACCTCCAGACATCCGACACACACCTTCGGGCATCTCGAAACTCCCAAGGCATCATCGTCTCAGCCGTCCGATGGTATCATCAACATCTATATATATATATGTCTCACTTGAAAAAAAAACATTTGATGCAATACAATCATAAGTTTCAATGAGTTTACAAAGCCTCATCAATATCATCTTTCTTGATGTCATATGATATGTTAAATGTCACCGCATCCATTGTATAAATGACGACCCAAGACATCACAACTCATAGAGCAATTCAATTATTCTTGAAATAAAACAGTTTTCGAACCAAAACAGAATGCACTCCACTAATTAAAATTCTGGAAAAATTGGTGATTGATCTTAATAAATTCTAAGAATTTAACATGTTATAAACAAGATCTAGGAGAACAATCTTTATGAAGAACACCAAGTTAAGAAAATTTCGTATAAATCGCAATGGTCCGTGCATCACAGCCACAAAACTTCAAACATCACTATTGCACAGTTTTGATAATAAAATTCGGTTTCACCCCTAAACGAACTCTGAAAATTCTGAAAATTTTGATCTGTTATAGATAAAACTTAAAGGTAAAATTTTCGTGAAGAACTCGAAGTCAGATTCATGATAAATCAAGAGCTATAATCACTATAACTCTCCCTAACCCTCGATAACAGTTTCCAGATTTAATACTTTCAAAGAAAAATCGTTTCACCAACCAATACTTGTCCGTTTCTTCTCAAATTTTAATATATTACTCCTCAAGATGTCATCTATAACTTTTATTAAGGACATGAAGTCAAATTTCTGCTAGATAATTACAGAAAATTCACGGAGTCGCCAAAGGTTAAGCTGTTTTTCCATGAAACCGTTTACTAGTCCTAAGGAACTACTCCTATCCTTTCGAATTTCCAACGTCCAGCATCTCCAAAATCTATTACACTTCACACACAACCACAGCAAGCAAAGTGTAGATCAATGGACTTCACTTGTGTTGAAGGAGAGAGTATTCTACGTATTGTATTCACTTAATCAAAAAAGGATTACAAGAATATATATATATATATATGAGTAACCCTAGTAACCCTCTTATGACTATTTTACCCTTATTACTATTTCCTAACACTCCCCCTCAAGTTGGGATGTAAATATCAAACAATCCCAACTTGTTACATAAAAAATTCACTCTATTTCCTCGTAAAGACTTGGTAAAAATATCTGCAAGCTGATCCTCCGTTCTTGTATGTTGAAGAGTGATCTCTCCTTTCTGAACTTTTTCTCGTATAAAGTGACAATCAACCTCAATGTGCTTGGTTCGTTCATGGAAGACGGGATTGTTTGCAATATGAATAGCCGATTGATTGTCACAATATAATATCGATGGTTCTGATGTTGACATCCCAATTTCTGACAATAACATCCTCAACCAGAGCAATTCACTAGTCACATGTGCCATTGCTCTATATTTCGCTTCCGCACTTGATCGAGAAACCACATGTTGTTTCTTACTCTTCCAGGAAACTAAATTACCTTCAAGAAATACACAATAACCTGATGTAGATCTTCTACTAGTAGAACATCCAGCCCAATCCGCATCAGAAAAACCTATGGTATTCAGGTGGCCACAATTCTTGAAAATTAGTCCTTTACCTGGTGCTCCTTCAAGTATTTGATAATTCGAAGCACAGCATCCCAGTGAGTAGTCTGAGGAGAACCCATGAATTGGCTTACAACACTAACGACAAAAGATATATCAAGTCTCGTGACGGTAAGATAATTCAACTTACCAACTACTCTCCGATATTTCAATGGGTTGTGTAATAATTCTCCATCTTCTGCATCAAGTTTCACATTGGGTTCCATAAGAGTATCAACCGGTTTTGCTCCAACAAGTCCAACCTCATCAAGAATGTCAAGAACATATTTTCTCTTAGTTAAATTTATACCTGTATGCGAGTAGGCAACCTCAATACCTAGGAAATACCGCAAACGTCCCATATCCTTGGTACTAAATTGTGTATGCATAAATTGTTTGAGTCGTTGAATACCATTTAAATCACTACCAGTAATGATAATATCATCCACATATACCACCAGAAGAATACAACCAGCTAAGGAGACAGAACTGAAGACTAAATGGTCTACTTGACAACGCTTTAATCCAAACTTGATAACAGCATCACTAAACTTACCAAACCAAGCACGAGGAGATTGCTTGAGTCCATACAATGCCTTATGTAAATGACATACCAGATTCTCCCCCTGAGCAACAAATCCAGGTGGTTGCTCCATATACACCTCTTCAGCCAAATCACCATGTAGCAATGCATTTTTAATGTCTAATTGATGAAGAAACCATCCAAAATTTGCTGCTAGAGAAATAAAGACACGAACAGATGGAATTTTGGCTACAGGAGAAAAAGTGTCATCATAATCAACACCATATGTTTGAGTATATCCTTTAGCGACTAACCGTGCCTTCAATCGATCGATAGTGCCATCAGGATGGACCTTAACCGTGAAAACCCAACGACAACCAACAGGTTGCTTTCCCACAATAAGGGTAGTAAGCTTCCAAGTGCGATTCTCAATGAGTGCTTTCATTTCATCCTTCATGGCTTGTCTCCAACCAAGATGAGCAAGAGCTTCAGTAACATTGCTAGGCACAGAAATAGAGGACAAGGACGAGACAAAAGTAGAGAAGGTAGGAGATAAACGATCATAAAACAGAAAGTTGCTAATAGGATGATGAGTACGAAGACAATCAAACAGACCAGAATAAAGTGTATAACGATCCACAGGATGCCCAACACAAATCGTGTACCTTTTCGAGTAGCAATGGGTTCATCAGGATCAGGATCAGGGGACGGCACAACAATTGATGAGGGATCAGATGAATCAGGCGATGGCCGTACCTCTGTAGTGGGAGCTGTTCCTCGTCTATGGTAAGTTTGATTAGCAAACTGAAATCCTATTGACGATACTTGAGGAAGTGAGATTGGTGGAGGAATTGGTAAGACACACTTGTCAGTGTCAGGAGATACAGTAGAGACTATTTAAGTACTATAGTATGGCTGGTCCTCAAAAAATGTCACATCTGCTGATACAAACACTTGGCGACTAATAGGATTGTAACATTTATAGCCTTCTGAGTTCAAGAGTACCCAACAAAGATACATTTATCAGCATGAGGAGCCAACTTATCAAGACCTGGAGTCAGAGAATGGACAAAACAAACACAGCCAAAGACACGTAGAGGTAATGCAAAGGGAGGACGATTTGGATGTAAAATAGAGAAGGGTGTCTCCCCCTGAAGAACAGAAGTTGGAAGCCGATTAATTAAGAAGCAAGCTGTAAGAACAGCATGACCCCAAAATGTTTTCGGAAGATGCATGTGAAACATAAGACAACAAGCAACGTCAAGAAGATGACGATTTTTACATTCAGCTACACGATTTTGTTGTGGTGTATATGAACAAGAAGTTTGATGGATAATGCCATAGGAATCAAGAAAAGGTTGAAAACCAGAGGCAACGGCAAGATACTCTTTGGCATTATTGGATCGGAGATTTTTCACAGAAGTATTATATTGATTCAGCACTTCAAAATAGAATTGACGAAAGCAATGAAAAATCTCAGTACAATCTTTTATTAGGAACAACCAAGTCATTCGGGAAAAATCATCCACAAATGTAACAAAGTACCGGAAACCAGATGTATTAGAAACACGACACGGACCCCATATATCTGAATGAACTAACTCAAAGGGACTAGGCACACGACTCTGAAAGCGAGAAGGAAAAGAGACTCTATGGTGTTTTCCAAACTGACAAGCTTCACACTCAAAAGTACTCACAGACTAAGACTCTAGAAACAATCGTCGAAGAATGTTTGGCAGGGGATGACTAGCACGACAATGCATCCGATAGACTTCAGTGTATGTGTGCTTCAGAGTTGCTGCAGCTATCACCTTCTTGTCTAGATAGTATAGGCCATTTGATTCATGTCCCCCACCAATCATCTGTCCAGTCCTCAGATCCTGAAAAACACAATGAGAAGCAAAAAAGGTTACAGAAAAATTTAGCTCTTTAGTTAATGAACTAACGGAAATCAAATTATATGGAGATTTGAGATGAAGGACGGATGATAAAGAAAGGGAGGAACTCAAATGGGCATCTCCAGTGCCAGTAACTTGGGAAATTGAACCATCAGCTAAGGTAACGGAGTTGGACACCCCAAGAGGTGTGGAATTTAACGAAGACAACAATTTAGAGTTACCAGCTATATGATGAGTAGCTCCAGAATCTATAACCCAAGAGTCTGACACTATAGAAAGTAAACAGGATGAACTACCTTTTGAGTTATGTACTAGAGTGGCAGTGGGAGCTGAAGTTCCTGTCACCTATTTGGAGCGAATCCAAGCCTCATATTCTGCACGTGTCAATGTAACTGAATCTTTTGTATCATGCACATTAGTAGGATCGGATTGAACTGGTGAGGAATCTTCAACTTCAGCAAATGCAGCAATTGTGGGTCGAAGCTCTAGATGAAGCGTGTAGCAGTAAGCTTCAATGTGTCCAGCCCTCCGACAATGGTTACAATATCAAGTGCCACGGCTACCAAGAATTCTATCACAACCACCACGACTTCCACCTTGAATAAGCCCACATCCATGACCCCGATAACCACGACCACGAGCTCCACGTCCACTAGAGCCATGAGAAATCATGGCACTTGTCTCTAAAGTTGTAGTGGAGATCTTCTCGGTAGGTGTCAAGCGTAAGGCTCGGGAGAAAACCTCATCAACTATAGGAAGGGAGCTTTCAGACGTAATCTATTGACGAAGGGAGGAATTTTCATGCCCTAGTGCTTTAAGAAATAGTATCACTCGAAGATCCTCCTGACGTTTGACTAATACATTTGGATCATTGGAAGCTGGAAGATAAGTATCTAGCTATCTACAAAGTGTAGTGAAACGAGCATAATATTCAGAGACTGATCTCCACGCTGAAGATCAAACAGGGCCTCCCATGTGTCACACACTCGTGTCATATTATTTTGGCCAGAATAAAGTAGAGCACATTTATCCTAAACTTCCTTAGCAGAATTACATTGAATGAAGTGAGGGCTAATCTTCGGATCCATACTATTCCATAACAATGTACGGATCATTGCATCTCCAGCAATCCAATCATCTACTTTACTCTTATCCGAGGGAAGTGTGGACGTAAGATAATCATGTTGTCTAGTTGCAGTAAGACAAACTTGTACAGCTTTAGACCATGATGGATAGTTAGTGCCATCCAACTTGACAGATGTCAATTGGAAATGCGTCAAACCAGTAGATGATGTAGAAGCCATCAGTATTAACTCTACTGAACTCCAATAATGCAATTAGCCAAACAGGTTGAACACAAGAATTGACCGAACCCAATAAGAATGACACAATAATCAAGCACTTCACTCCAGTTGTGCAATCAGCCACAGAACAACAAACAGAAATAAGGGTTCAATCAATTCACCACTGAGTCAATATACTTCACTAGGAGGCCATTAAATCATACCAACCAGCACTTCAAGAAGCAATATACTCCAGTGAGTATCCATATAAGTATACTAGAAAACAACTTCTAATGCCCTCAGTTTGGGTTGATTTTTTTTTCGAATTTTTTTTTTCGGGGTGAAACCTTTGCAGAACCGAACGAAACCCTTGCAGAACCAAAGGCTTCCGAAATCCTCAGGATATATGAAAAACACAAAATCTAGATCGCAAGACAAACAAAGACCAAATCATGCAATTGATTTTCAATCTCGTCATCAAGAAAGAAGACTGAACACAACCCGATTTTGCTAGATGGGCTTCGGTGATTAACGTAGGGCAGTAGTTCTGTCCAGATCTTAGAAAACCAGTAGATAGATCTGGATCTAGGGACGATGACCGAACGACGATGTAAGCGTTCTTTCTCCTCCGCTATCTAGAAGAGAAGCACGCTGCGGCAGCAACGGCGAAGGGTCTAGATCTAGCGACGACCTCCGCCGCCGGGCTGTGGTGGTGGTGGGATCACTCTCTTGAAGTTTTAACCACGCTCTGATACCATGTTGAAGGAGAGAGTATTCTACGTTGATATTGCTAGTATGAGTACCTAGAGGGGGGTGAATAGGTATACAAAGATTTTTCTTTATAATTTCTGTATACTTGCGCAATACTTAGACAGTTGAAAGATAGTTTGCGTTAAGTAATAATCAATGAAAGACTCAGTGAAGGAAAGAGAGAATTAAACACGCGGTTTATAGTGGTTCGGCTTGATCCAAGCCTACGTCCACTCTTACGCGACGACAGCCAATTTGGCTGGATTTCACTATGAACAAAGAGATGTTACGGTGTTGATCTTCCTTGACTTCTCGGTGTAGATAATCTACCACACTCGCTCAAGGTATCACCAAGTATAGACACTCTCTCGTGTATACAATTTCGCTCGATCAGTATCGACTAATAATCAAGGTTCTTCGGACTGGAATTTTTCTATCGATCACACACTTAAAACAACTAGAACGTCTTCCTTTTATACTCCTTTATGCCATCATAGCCGTTGGCACTTACCAAAGGAATTCCTCCAATCTACCCGTTGACGGAATCAATCAAGAAGATCATCCGAGCTATTTAAGGAATCGATGATAGCCCATCAATCCTGTTCGCCCATACAATCGGGATCTTGGTTTCCAAAATAGAACATTCCAAGATTATTTCGTCGACCATCGGATCTTCAATCGATCTTAGATAAGAATTAAAGAATCCGAAATACTTATCCAACCAAAGAATCTTTTCCAGACGATAGGATCGAATCCTCAACCATATACTTCGGCTTTGGATTTCCTTCGTCATTGGATTAGAAAGACTGTCAGTGAGAATAGACTTAAGTCTTGAGTCTTGAGTCTTAAGTCTTGAGTCTTGAGTCTTGAGTCTTGAGTCTTGAGTCTTGAGTCTTGAGTCTCGAGAATACAAAGTCTTCAGACTTTAAACTGTCGGTCTCCGAACATCCAGACTTAGACTGAAAGAAACGTTTTGTCAGCTTCAAAATATTCTGGAAAGATTTCTCCAACATACGTATTGTATTCACTTAATTAAAAAAGGATTACAAGAATATATATATATATATATGAGTAACCCTAGTAACCCTCTTATGACTATTTTACCCTTATTACTATTTCCTAACAACTTGCCTTAAGTCCAATGCAACCACGGCAAGCAAAACAGCAACTTGAGGACTTCGGGTGCGGCTTGATCGACGGCGAAGCTAGGCAACGTCGACGACGGCAGCAGGCGCACGCACGGCGGGGCTGGTCTCCTTCTTCCCCTCGCCAATGCACCCTCACGAACTCTCTCTTTCTCTCGAACTCTCTCTCTTTCTCTCGGTCACTCTCTCTCTCGATCACTCCCTTGTTCAATCTGCCCCTTCCTTTTCCTTTTAATTTCTTAATTAGCTAGTAATCATGAGGTTTTGCATGGGAAGGACAAGTGGAAGATGGTTATGGACAAGTGTAAAATGGCATGCATCTACCTCCCCCTTGTCCGGTTCTCTTCTTCTCCCCCCTTCTTTCGGTCGACGACTTTAGGGCCTCCATGGGCTGCTTGAGCCCAAAAGTTTTGGGGCCAAAAGAAAGTCCAAATAAAGGCCCATAAACTTTATAATATAAACCCATAATCTTTGCACCATTTTGAAGCATTTCATTATTTTTCTTAAAGAAATAAATTTTGCATTCTCCTAATCCAATTGCTTCATATACAATTGCATAACCAAAGTTCTTGCATGGAAAAAGAATTCGATCAAGCGGCAAGATTTCTTTTCCTTACTTGTCAAATCGCACAATGAAGGGACGTACATGATTCTCAAGTTCGACCCAACTCCTCGAAATTTTATCCTTAAATTTCAGCTTGCATGTTCCTCACACAGGACCGAATTCCATCCCTTCGTAACTAGAAAAATAATATTATTCAATCATAGTCCAAAGTTTTTCTCTTGTTGCACGGTTGATTAGCCAATTGCTAGACACATCATATCAATCCAATAAACAAATACAAATTTATGCCCAAAAATGATATCAATGCCACATTCCGACGATACTCCCATCGATTGATCATGACTGTCACCTATCCGAGGATTGTCTAAATTTTTGGATGCCACAAATGCCCCGGGTGTCGGGTTGCCTGGAGGATCGTGATAGCGATGCCTTTGGATGCCTAGGGACTGATGAGCCCCGAAGGTACCTCGGAAGGCGGGATGCCTAGAAGTGTGACATAATACGTTCTGGATGCCTGGGGACATGATTAGCCCCAAAGGAACTTGTGATGCCAGGTAGGGTGCAAGATGCCTAGAGGTGTGACATAACATGCTCTGGATGCCTGGTGATTGAAATATGGAACCGGAGGTGTCGGGAATAACGGATTCCCTAAAACCGGATTTGATACTCAATCGAACCCCTAAAACGAATGCGGAAGATGAGCCCAAAACACATGTATCCGATCAAAGATACACCACGCAATCGAGCGTACCTTATTTGTCACAGATTAAACACCAATGTTGAAGTTCGAGGAAGAATCTGATCTCATTCTACCAAGGAGCGTACTATTGCTGTTAGAGGGAGAAAACTCTATCTCTTGGAAGCGTACTATCTTACATTCCTTTTGGGAGGGGGAGAGAACTTCTAACGTATGTACACCAAAAAGTACGTTCCCTTTTTTTTTTTGTTTCTTTCCCTTAAAGCGTCTCCTCCAAAGGACGCAACCCCTCAACGTAATACCTATCCCAAAATACACAACCCCTTGCATCAGAACTGTTCCTCCATGGGCCCTTATCTTGCTGGCCGGGCTTTTAGGCCCAACATGGGTGGACAGGCCTACTTAGGCCCATCGACATATAAATAAAAACCATCATCTCCCACTCGCACATGGTGGGCTGAACAGGATCCTCTTTACCTCTCTGCAACATTCATACCGGTGAATAATCCGTGTGACCAGCATACTCTATTAGGAATATATAGTAGCTCATAATGGGCATCACACTTTGAGTAGATTTAGTATACAGTACCCTAGATCGATCGATCACAATTATATCTCTCTCTTGATCTCTTTTTAAACAATGATATATTGTATTCACAATTATGATTGTCCCAAAAACAATCATAATTGGTCGACCAGTGAATACAAAACTAAAATGTGATTCTCCAAATTTGATCTTTCTCTTTCCTTCAAACTCCCAATTTCAGTTCAGTTTGCTTTCTAGAAATGTCCTATTAGATCGAATCAATTCATGATCATTGGCAACATCCTAAAATAACAAACACTGAATAGAAATTTTGAGAATAAGTAAGAGTCATGAAGGCACTAAATTGAGGAACTCTTTTCCTCAAGAGTCTCACACGGCATAAAAGTTGAGATCAAACTTTTGCCACTCTCATTGGTCGTCTCATGCATACATAGTATGAAATACATATTACGGTATTTAACTCATTTCCCATAGAGCGTATGTCTACACCTTTAATACCATACAAATGATAGTTCAGACATACCCAATGTCTAACTTGAGTTCACATATCTACTCATAAACAGAATTCATCAAAACTCAAAACTAGCATCATAGACAGATAAAGTAAAATATGTGGGTTATTTTATTTTCGGATATAGTAAATATTATGTCCTCATCTTAACACTCAGTTAAGGTGACATACATATTTTAAGCTTGAGTTCTCAATTATCACCTAGATAATAAGCTTAAAAAACCGTCTCATCTCTATTTATCACACAGTAAATAGAGGCGATTACCTGTGTGAGTGGGCTAATATTTTATCTGTCCGACATACTTTTTCAACTTAATATAATGCACTGTGCATTAAGATGCATAAACATCAAACAAAGATTCATAGGCATTCATAATGAAAAAACACAAATTCAATTCATGTGAACGCTTCAGGGAAATTACATTATTCAGTACATCAACCTCTACGCAGTCCTAGAGATTTTACATGACCACAAAACACATCTCTAAGTATTGGCTTTGTCATAGGATCTGCTACCATTCTATACGTAGATATGTACTGTAAGTTCACATCTTTTCGTGTAACCATATCCTTGACAAAATTATACTTGGTATCTATATGTTTGGTCTTACCATGATATTTTGGATCTTTGGTGTATGCTATAACTGCTTGGCTATCACAGTTAACCAATAATGGATTTGCGGCATACCCAATAACACCTAAATGATCTAAAAATCTCTTAAGCCAAACACCTTCTTGTACCGCTGCTGATAATGCCACAAACTCAACTTCCATCGTGGACAAGGCTATACACGTTTGCTTCTTACTGCTCCAAGATATGGCGCCATTATTCAGTAAGAAAGCAAATCCATAAGTAGATTTCCTTTCATCTAAATCTCCTCCCCAATCAGTATCTGAATTGTGACATCCCAAATTTCACCGACCTTCATTAGTATAATTAGAATCATTAGGAACTTAGATTAATTTAGATTGGGCTAGAAAGTGAACCCGATGGACCGTGAGGAATGTGTGGGCACGAGAAGTAAGCGGGCCACACGAATTTTAGAATTGGGTTTGATAAGCCGAATGGAAGAGTTGGGCTTGGGCTTAGCTTAGAGCGGGCCAAGATTTAGAATTGTCAGACTGGTAAATTTAGTTTAATGGGCCAGATTGTTATAGATTGAGCCTGTTGGGCCAGAGACGGATATTTAGGCCCGAGTGATTTTATTTTCAATTTAGTTTATAGATTATAGTTATGATAATTTGATTAGTGATTGTAATGCTAATATCAATTTCTAACTTTAGCATTTCTTGTGATGAATTCTCTATAGACTAACATTAAATAGTTAATATGTCATATAATTTCATGACTTTATATGATTGTAATAGAATTGAAATCTAATGGAATCGAAAGGGAATTAAGTGAAAAATATTAGATACAAATGAACTAACTAGCGACATGGATTAACTGTTAATGGATGGTGAGCGACAAATGGCGAAAGTGTCGTGCATGGAGGCCACGACATCTCTCTCTCTCATTTCTCTTTGTTCTTTCATCACCCACGGTTCTCTTCACCCACTAAACCGAAACAAGAAAAGGAGACATCATCATTAGATTTGCTAATGATTAGTCTAGCTTAGGGATGAGACCATAGCCCCATTTCCCCTCTTAACTCACATAATCTCTCTCTCTCCAAAACCAAAACCCATCTTCTTCTTCTTCTTCTCGTTTTCTCTCTCGGACGAGCAGCGACAAGTGAGAGAGAGAGAGAGTTCTTGCGAGAGGGTGAACGGCGAGAGGAAAAGAGGAAAGAAGGACCGCCCTCTGCCGTGCTCGTGTGTGCTGCCGCCGTTAACGCCAACCATCTTCGCCGCCGTTGAGTCACACACGAGGTCCCGAGCTTCCTGTTTTGTTTGCCGATTGAGCTTAGGAGTGAGGCAAGTGAAAGTTCATTGGTCTATGTTTTGCATGCTGTGATTATCTAGTGAAGTGCTAGTTGATGTGAGAAAATGCAGAATTTGGAGCTACATGTTAATTTTAGATGAATGAGACGAAGCTGGACTAAGAAATTGAGCAAAAAAAAAAAAAACAGAGTATGTTCTATGGATTTCGGTTTTTGGGTTGAAATAAGAACTTAAGGGTCTAACTATAGTGATTTTTGAAGTAAAGTAGCTGTAATGTAGTGTAATAGACTTGTAAACACTTGGCTGTGGACGTTGGACGCTGAGATTCAAAGAGTAGGAGTAGTTCTCTTTAGGACAGTAAACTGTTTTTGCATAAGACAGTATGACCTTTAGTGATTTCATGATTTTTCTGTAATTATCTAGCCAAAATTTGACTTCGAATCCTTAATAAAAGTTGTAGGGTACATCTTCAGGAATAACATATCAAAACTTTAGAATAAATGAGCAATGTATGACTGCCGAAACGATTTTTCTATGAAAATGCTAAAGCTGGAAGTTATTACAGAATGTTAGCAAGGAATACGGAAATTACTGCTCTTGATACATAATGAATTTGACTTAGTGTTCTTCATGAAACTTTCCTTTAGGTCTTATTAATAACATGTCAAAATTTCATAATTTTTTGAGTTCATTTAGGGATTATTCCGAAATTTTTACTAAAACTGTGCACTGTGATGTTTGAGCTGTTTTGTTCCGAATTTGCTCAATTTGTCTCAAAGGTGAATGCTTCTTGAGTTGTTATTTGAGATGATGATAATGGCATTCAGCATATCATGCAATATTGAGATTTGATGAAGACTCATGGGACATCTTGTGACACCCCGAACCCTTCGCAGGTCATCACCAGCGCCAATGTTACTCCTTATTACCTTTCTCCTTAGAAGATGCGTCGTAATTCATAGACACATTTTTTTTTTTAAAACAAAACGGTCCCAGCGCGACTCATTAGCGGAAGCAATTTAAAACATCACCATCTCTCCCCCTACCAACCATGATACAAATACACACCACTAATCACCATGATTTTTATAGACAAGCCACGACACTTTATTTACATATATTTTCAAGATGGGACTTCTTTTGGGTCGATACATTAAAAGGAAAAGCTAGGACTCTGCCATGTCCAGCCTAAAATCCCAAAAAGAACCATCGACCCTCTACATCACATGTGTACAACCCCCATCATAAGTGTCGGCTAACTAACTCCCAAAAACACAGCCCCTACTCGTCACGCTCGGGCCTCACACCCAGTCCGGTGCGTCAGGCGGTGGCGGCGGTAGCATCCCTCCCATCACCCCATCGCGGCGAACGTGAACGGAAACAAACTCCTGATCGACCGGGCCCCCAGCCAGGCCTATGTCGTATGTAACAAAACAGCGCACACGTATGTAGGTGAGTCCAGGTACAGAAGGACAGCTGAACTCCTCGCACTCTACCTCGACGTCGGACGGTAACCCGTAAAATGCACCCTGCGCGACGGCAGGAAGCGGCATACTACTAATCTGAAATTGTGGGTCCCCAAAGGGGTGAGTACAACCACTCAGCAGATAAGGAATCCAATAACAACTCAATGCATCAATCAAATCATACATGCATTGCAGGCGTTACTTACCTTGAAGCCATGCGCATACTATCATGCATCATCATATCAATTTATAACACATACATGTGTATCATCATCGTATCATACATGTCATCATCATCATGACATCATTACATTACACATGTCATCATCATCATGGCATCATTTCATCACACATGTCATCATCATCATGACATCATCACATTACACATGTCATATCATATATCATCATCATTATCATCACCATGCATATCATCATGCATATCATATCATCATCATCATCATCATCATGTATATCATCATGCATATCGTCATCATCATCATCATGCATATCATCATGCATATCATCATGCATATCATCATCATCATCATCATTATTTCACATCACATATCATCATCATCATCATCATCATCATCATCATCATGCATATCATCATGCATATCATATCATGGGTGATCATCATTATTTCACATCACCTATCATCATCATCATCATCATGCATATCATATCATGGTTTAATTTCCACTTTTAGCTTTCAATTTGATCACCACATCACCCATTCCTCAAATCATCAATTTAATCATCCCCTCGGGCAAAGACCTCCGAGGCTTCCGGCATTCAGCCTCCCAGGCCACCGGGCATCCGGCCCCCCACATTCCGGGCATCTCGCATCTCAACTAGCATCACGAGGCATTCCCTTCGGGCAGAAACCTCCGACGGGGCTTCCGGCATTTACACTCCCTGGCCGGGCATCCCGCACCCCATATCCTGGCATCGCGAGGCATTTCCCTTCGGGCAAAGACCTCCGACAGGGCTTCCGGCACCCCCACGTTCCGGGCATCCTGAATCTCCCAGGGAAATCCGACAATGCATCTCTATACATTCGGCCTCATCCTCCACCACAACCACTTCCTCACTTATCATTATCCACATTTACCATTATTTTGATCTCAATTTAACATGGCATATGGCGTGACATCAAACAAGTCATACTTGGCATAGCATTCACACATGCATCACAATTCAATGTCATACATACACCAATATCTCATCATACATGCTACAATGTATAATTATTTATTAATAAATTCAATGGAATTTATGGCCAATAAAATAACACATTTTATTTTATTTTTATTTTTTATTATTTTTTTAAATAAATATTAAATTCAATATCTATAAATTCCCAAATTATAAAAATTCGAGCAATCATTAAACAAACCAATAGGATGACAATTTCATGCAAAATTCATGGCCTAATTGAATTTCACACAATTTCACAATTTCCACAAAACAGCTCATAATATTCGGATAAAACCAGAATGCACAGTTTCCGAAGAAATTCAATTAAAATATCCATATGGTCTCCAAAAATTACGAAATTTTACTGAGTTATAGCCAAGACATTTTCGTACAACTTTCATGAGAACTCCAAGCCATATTCTGTTTAGATTATTTTATACGACCTCACGAAGCTTCTGGACCCATTACCGCATTGTCCAGTGTACATATCACCGAAATATTGAGATTTCACCTACCTATTCTCTTTCATTTCTCTGAAATTTGAATATGTTATACATCAAGGTATCCTCTACAAGTTTCATGAAGAGATCTAAGTCAAATAACCAGAGTATAGTCATCATCTATGTCCATGAAGTCTCGGGTGTCTCGGAATACATCACCAGAATCATCGTCTTAAAGATCTAGTTGATTTACTAGGCTATACTTGTTCATTTTACTTCAAATTTGAGTATGTTGTAGTTTAAGATGTCTCCTACAACTTTCATGAAGAAATAGAAGTGATATTCTCATCAAAAACCAACATACAACCACGAATCCAGCAAGAGGTCAGTAACAACTCTCCAGATCTGAGGTCTCCGTAGAATAAGACTTTAACCCCTCAAATCTCCATCATTTTCCACGAAATTTCAGTATGTTGTATTTCAAGATGTTAGCTACAACTCTCATGAGAAATCGAAGCCAAAATCGGACTCTAAACACACATGCAAGCTCAAACAAGTTACTGACTCACACGATCCGAGCAAGAACAGTCACACCATTCACACACAACTCATCCATGCTTCGGTTTTTCTCATCTAACACCCAAAAGCTCAACATGCAAATGACATACAAGCATGCAAGAGAAGCTAGAGGACTCCCACTTGCCTCTAGACCGGTCGGTCGACGGCGTAGGGCGGCGAACACAGCGGCACACGGCGGACGGACGGCGGTTCCCTCCTCCTTTCTCTCTCGGCCGCTCCTCCCTCTCGCACAATCTCTCTCTCTCTCTCTCTCTCTCTCTCTCTCTCTCTCCTTGGGCGAGCAAATGGCCGGCCACCCTTCTCTCTCTTCCTTCTTATACCCCCAAATCCTCATGATTGATAATCATTACTTGCCTTCAAACTAGCCAATGCATGGCTTTCTCCTTTATGCCACTTGTCCAATTACATGCATCATGGGCCTTGGAGTTGGGCTTGGGCTTGGGCTCCTTTATGGCCGGTGACCACTCCCTCTTGGGCCTCTATTGGGCCGGCTAACTTGGCCCATTAAGCTTAGGCCAATGGGCCTAAGGCCCATTCCAAAAATTAACCTTTTTCCCTCCCTTTTTTTTTTGAATTTCTTCTATAAATATTTTTTAATTTCAATTTTCATCTTGGCCAAAGTCTTGTGGCATTTTGTTTATTGAAATTTAATTTATAAAGTACATGGCCAAGCATAAATTATTAATCTATCAAATTTAAATTTTCACAATCATATGCACAAATCATCTAATTAAAAGACTAATGGCTAAAGCATAAGCCATGGAAATTCTTATCACGTAATTAGGAACTTTAACACACCTTATGGCTTGGCTTTGAATTTTTGGGATGCCACACATCTTGTTATTGCATTGAAAAGTGTTTTTGGAAACTAAGATATTAATTGCTGCCGTTGGACCCTCGAGTCAACGATGCCCCAGGAGTCGGGATGCCTAGAGGTTCGAATGAGTCAATGCCCTTTGGATGTCTGGTTGTATTATGAATACATGCCCAGAGGTTTTCCCCAGGAGTGTCGGGATGCCCGATTTTATTATGATACATGCCCAGAGGATGAGGGGTGTATTATGATGCATGCCCGGAGGTTAGGGGTAACCATATCTATGGTCCTCTGTGATTCCTCGTGATGCCAGGTGGGGTACGAGATGCCCAAAGGTTCGAATGAGTCGATGCCCTTTGGATGCCCGGTTATATTTTGAATACATGCCTGGAGGCTTCCGCGACGCCAAGGTTGGGTGCGGAATCCCAGAAGGACGCAAACATTGGTCCTCTGGGGATAAAACCATTTTGAATGATTAAATCTAATGATTATATTAAGTGTGAGTGTGGTCTGGTTATGGGACTAAATTGTATGGCAAGGAATGGGACGTGTCATTACAGCTTGGCCCTATGATCGAGACTTGTGTAACTAGACATGATGCATCTTGAGGGTTTCGAAATTGTACTTGCCATTACATTGAAGAATTTCATGATTTTCATGCTTGCTTATCCATTGATTACCTGTTTTTGTCTATCTTGCATGAATCTGGATATTGATGGTACTGCGTGATATAGCTTAATGAATCTTTTACAGCTGAGTGGTTGTACTCACTCCGTTTGAGGACTAACATTTCAGACTAAGCCAAGATACCTCTGCTACAACCGCCACCAGTAGATGGACCGAGTGATTGAATATGAACACGAGGAGGAGGACAGCAGAGGAAGGAACTTTTGGACACCGACACTGATTGATGGACTTTAAGTATACGACTGTTGGAAAAGATGTCGGTCATCTTTTGAAGTATAGCCGAATATAAAAGACTACGGCATTTTGATGGTACCGACGAATGATGTCCATCTGGTTTAAGTAAATAAAAGTGTTCGGCTTTATTTTATAAAAGTTTTAGTTGGTGTGCATTGTTTCTAAAGTTGGAATAGGGAGATGTTGCATATGCTTCCATTTTATATAAACTGCGTAGGGACCGATCTAAAATATATAAACCCCCAAGATTGATAAACCTTCAGGTCAAGCAAGAGAAAGGTAAGCGAACTGTGGCGACCCTAACGGATCGAGGGCCGTTAAGGGGTGTCACATGAATAGCCTTCAAGCCACAGATCATTTACTTGGTAATTCAGCTTGTAATCAGTAGTTCCCTTCAGATACCTCAGTATTCTTTTAACAGCCTTCTAATGTGCTTGACCTGGATTGGATTGGTGTCTACTCACCATTCTAACCACAAAACATATGTCAGCTCTTGTACACATCATAGTGTACATTAAGTATCCCACGGCACTAGCATAAGGAACATGTTTCATTTGTTCATTCTCTTGTGGAGTCCTTGGACACAATCTATGGCTTAATCATTCACCTTTTGCAATAGAAGTATCTATGGGTTTACAATCTTGCATATAAAATCGTTCAAGAACCTTATTTATATATGTTTCTTGCGAAAGATAATGATCTCTTCGAACGATCTCTTGAAATCTTAACTCCAAGGATGTATGCAGCCTCACCCATATCTTTCATCTCAAAGTTGGAAGATAACCAACTCTTGACAGTATTAACAAACTCCATATTGCTTCCGACAATTAGTAGATCATCAACATATAATGATATGATCATAAATTGATCTTTGGATCTTTTGATATATACACAATGATCCTAATCAATCATTGTAAAATCATATGCCATTATGGCATTATAAAAATGTATATATCATTGTCTCGACGACTGCCTAAGGCCATATATCAATCTCAAAAGTCGACATACCTTTCCTTCTTGGCCTTCCATAATGAAACCAGCAGGTTGTTCCATATATATTTCTTCCTCCAATCTTTACATCCATTTGATGTAACTCAAGATCCATATAGCCACTATTGCCAGAATAATGCGAATCGAGGTAAGTCTCACTACAAGAGAAAATGTATCTTCATAATCAATTCATTTTTGTTGATTATACCTCTTCACCACAATGTGAGCTTTATGCCTTTCTATTGAGCTATTAGCTTTACGCTTTATTTTAAGAACTCACTTGTTCCCAATAGCTTTGCGTCCTTTTGGAAGATCAACTAGTTCCCAAATATGGTTTGACTTCATTGACTCCATTTCCTCTTCAATTGCATGCATCCATTTTTCCTTACTACGGCAAGTTAGAGCATCATTTGTGGCATCCCAAAATTCGAGTCACCCTCTAGAGGAATTAAAGCCTATAATTAGGTAATGAAAATTTCCTATGGTTTATGCTTTAGCCATTAGTCTCTTTTAAGATTAGGTGATTTGTGCTTGTGTTTATGAGATTTTAAATTAGATAGATTAATGATAATAATTTATGTTGGCCATGCACTTTATAAATTAAATTTCTATAAATAAAATATCACAAGACTTTGGCCATATAGAATTTAGTAATTTAATTCTTAAAATAAAGGATAAGAAAAGGGGATAAAATTGATTTTTATTAAGATGAGCCTTAGGCCCATTGGCCGAAGCCTAGTGGGCCAAGCTAGTCGGCCCAATTAGGCCCGCGAAAGGGGGCTATCGACCAGCCCAAGAGGAGGCCCAAGAGTGGCCGGCCCAAGCCTAAAAGCCCATTAAGACAAGTGGCAAGAGGCCTTCATGCATTGGCTTAGAGAGGGATGGCATGCATTGGTCAATTGGAGTGGCAAACAATGATTACTAATGATTAGGAAATGGGGGGATAAAAGAGAAGGGAAGGAGAGAGAGTGGCCAGTTGCTTGTTCGGCCAAGAGAGGGAGAGAGAGAGAGAGAGATTTCGCGAGAGAGAGGGAGAGCGGCCGAGAGGGAGGAGAAGCCGAGAGGAGGAGTCGCCGTCCGTCCGCCGTGATCGCCGCCGTGTGCTGTCGTCCGTCCGGTCTAGAGGCAAGTTGGAGTCCTCTTGCTGCTCTTGCATGTGTGTGTGTTACATGTATGTCGAATTTTGGGTGATTAGGAGAGGAAAACCGAAGCTTGGATGACTTGTTTTTGAGTAAGGTTGCTGTTTTCGTTTGAATCCGCTCGAGTCAGAATGTTGTGAGAGCTTGCATGCATGTTTAGAGTTCGATTTTGGCTTTGATCTCGTCATGAAGGTTGTAGGTAACATCTTAAACTACAACATACTAAAATTTGGTGGAAAATGATGGAGATTTAAGGGGTTAAACTCTCATCCTACGGAGACCTCAGATCTGGAACGATTTCACTGACCTCTTGATGGATTTGTGGTTGCATGTTGAGTTGTGCTACGAATCTCTCTTCGATTTCTTCATGAAAGTTGTAGGGGACATCTTAAACTACAACATAATCATATTTGAAGCAAAATGAACAAGTATAACCTAGTAAATCGACTAGATCTTGAAGACGGTAATTCTGGAGATGTATTACAGGACACTCGAGACTTCATGGACCTAACTGACGACTATACTCTGGTTATTTGACTTAGATATCTTCATGAAACTTGAAGAGAACATCTTGATGTAGAACATATCCAAATTTCAGAGGAAACAAAGAATAATAGGTAGGTGAAAACTCAGTATTTCGGAGAAGCATGTACTGGACGATTCGGTGTTGGATCCAGAAGCTTCATGTGACTGTAGAAAATAATCTAAAAATAATCTGACTTGGAAGTCTTCATGAAAAATGTACTTTAATGTCTTGGCTATAACTTGGTAAAATTTCGTAATTTTTGGAGGTCGTATGAATATTTTAATCGAATTTCTTCGGAGACTATACATTCTGATTTCATCCGAAAATTATATGCTGTTTTGTGTGAATTATGGATTTGTGTGGAATTCTATTTGGCCATGTATTTTGCATGAAATCATTATCTCATTGTCTTGATTATCACTTGCCTTAATTTTTATGATTTTTGAGAATTATATAGATATTAAATTTAATATTTTGAAAGTGGCACAAGCTGGAATTTAAATAAATGTCAAAAAAAAGGGGGGGCATGAGAAATGGATTATTTTAATCGGCATAAATTCCGTAAATTTTATTTCATAAATAATTGTACTATGTAGCATGTACGATAAGGTCTTGATGTATGCATGACAATGGATTGAGATACATGTGTGAATTCAATGCTGAATATGACTTGTTTGCCATCACATCATATGCCATGCTAAATTAAGACCGAAATTGGTGAACATGGATAATGAAAAATGAGGAGATTGTTGTGGCGGATGATAATGCCCTGGGAGTATCAGGATGCCCGAGATGGGGGGTGCTGGAAGCCGGATTGTATTGAGATACAAGGCCGGATGGTCCTCGGGAGTGTCGAGATGCCCGAAAAGTTGGGGTGCCGGAAGCCCTGGAGGTTTGTGCCCAGGGGGATCCCTCGTGACGCCAGTTGGGGTGCGAGATGCCCGGCCAGGGAGTGTAAATGCCGGAAGCCTCGTCGGAGGTCTTTGCCCGAGAGGATGCCTCGTGATGCCGGTTGGGATGCGAGATGCCCGGAATGTGGGGGGCCGGATGCCCGGTGGCCTTGAATGGCTGAATGCCGGAGGTTTTTTTTTCTCGCATGGGATGCGAGTGTAAAATATGAGATGAAATTGATGATCCGAGGAAGGGTGACGTGGTGATCAAATTGAAAGCTAAAAGTGGAAATTGAACCATGCATGATATGATATGACACAATGATGATCACCCATGGCATGATGATATGCATGATGATGATGATATATGACATGATATGATGATGATATATGATATGGCACAATGACATGCATATATGTTGTGATATGATGACGTTATGTTGATGATGACATGTGTATGATATGATGATGATGACATGTGTATGGTATGATGGTGTCATGTATATGATGATGATGACATGTGTGTGATATAATAATGTCATGATTGCGATGATATGAGTATGACATGATGATACACATGTATGTGTTATGATTGTGGTGATGATGCATGATAGTATATGCATGGCTTCAAGGTAAGTAATGCCTGCAATGCATGTATGACTTGTATGATGCATTGAGTGGTTATTGGATTCCTTTACCTGCTGAGTGGTTGTACTCACCCCTTTTGGGGACCAACATTTCAAATTAACAGCATGCCACTTCCTGCCGTTACGCGGGGCGTATTTTATGGCATACCTTCGGACGTAGAGGTCGAGTGCGAGGAGTTTGACTGTCCTTCTATTCCTGATCTTACGTATATTCGAGTGCGCTGTTTAATTATGTATGATGTGGGCCTGGCTGGGAGCCCTGTTGTCCAGGAGTTCATATCTGTCCATGTTCGACGCGACGGAGTGATGCGTGGGATGCTGCCACTGCCACCGCCTGATGCACCGGGATGGGTGTGAGGGCCGTGCGTGATGAGTAGGAGTTTGATCTTTTTGGATAGTTAGCCGGCACTGATGATAGGGGTTGTGCACGTGAGATGTAGTGGATCGAGGGTTCTTTTTGCGGTTTTAGGCCGGACGTGGCTGAGTCCTGGCTTTTCCTTTTGATGTACCGACCCAAAAGAAGTCCCATCTTGAAAATATATGTAAATAAAGTGTTGTGGCTTGTCTTTTAATCATGATGATTAGTGGTGTGTATTTGTATCATGGTTGCTGGAAGGAGAGATGGCGATGTTATATTTTGCTTCCGCTAATGAGTCGCGCTGGGACCGTTTTCAAAAAAAAAAATGTGTCTACTAATTATGACGCCTCTTCTAAGAAGAAAGGTAATAAGGTTGTGGTGACCTACGAAGGGTTCGGGGTGCCACATCATTAACATTTCGTGGCTCATCCTCATCTTGTGGAGCAATCATAAAAGTTTCCCCTTCAATGTCAAAACGTCGACGGCGAATAATTTTGCGACTTGTTGGCCGTATAGGAGATTGTACACTTTGCACATCATTCCCCATCATGCTCCCATTAGAATTAGATAATGACGATATCATCTCATCATGTGGTTGTAATTAAGAGTGAGTTGAATTAAATTCATCACTTCTCATATTACTCCCACTCAGACGAACTCTACTAATTTTATTATCTTGATCCAAGGTTTCAAATAGGGAGTAATTCTCACCTATTTCGCTCTTCTTAGGAAATTCATTCTCTAAGAATGTGACATCCCGTGATTCGAATTCAGTTATACTTCCAATTTCCTGCTCACCTATGAACACATACCCTTTCGAGTGTTCAAAGTATCTTATGAAAATACTCTTCTTTCCTCTAGGACCCAATTTCCCAAACTTGTGAGATGTCTCATGAGTATAGGCAGCACAACCCCATGGTTTAAGAAAACTTAAATCCGATTTTCTGCATGTCCATAACTCATATAGAGTATAAGTAACTGATTTGGAAGGCACTCAGTTAAGTATATAGGCAACAGTTAATAACGCATCACTTCAAAAAGTGATAGGTAAGTTAGCATGCGTCATTATGGACCTAACCATTTCCAATAGGGTTAATGTTCCTTCTCTCCGCAACACCATTTTGTTGAGAAGTATATATAATAGACAACTGTCTTTCTATTCCTTTTTCATCACATAACTTTGTAAACTCATTAGACATATATTCTCGACCTCGATCGGATCTCAATAATTTTATTTTCTTGTCTAATTGATTTTCTACCAAGTTCATAAATCTTTTGAAACAACTCAATGCTTCAGATTTATGAGAAATCAAATAAACGTATCCGAATCGAGTATAATCATCTATAAATGTGATGAAATAAACAGCCTTATGCCTTCCTCTCACATTCATCGGACCACAGACGTCAGAATGAATTAAATGCAAATGAAATCTAGCTCTTTTACCTTTTCCAAATGGTTTCCTTGTCGTTTTCCCTACAAGGCAATGCTCACATATGGGTAAATCGACTTTTTCAATATTGCCAACAAGCCCTCTTTGGTTAGTCTATTCATACGTTGTTGGCTAATATGACCAAGTCTAGCATGCCACACATTCACATCATTATCATATAAATTAGGAGACGTGAAAAGGGAATAACAAACATTGGCATTACCATAGTCAATATTTAATACAATGAAACCATCTAGAAAATAACCACAACCATAATAATTTGTATCCAAATACAAATCCACACCACTATTATGGAAGTTCATATTAAAACCAAGCTTAACCAACACTAGAACAAACACTAAATTCCGACGAATCTCCGGAGCATACAATACATCATGTAGGAACAAAGTGCGTCCACCACGCATGTTCAGTTGGTAGGTGCCAATCCCTTTTACTTATGCTCTGGAGTTGTTTCATACGTAAATCCACTTAGTTCCAGTTGATACTCGTCAGAATTCCACGAAGAATTCTCTATCCTTCGCTACATGGTATGTCGCTCCTGAATCTACAGTTCACAAAAGATTAGACTCAGTTAAGAATACATAACTTGACACATAAGCAAAGTTCTTAAGAGTACAAAGGGTGACTACATTCTTTGGCTCACAACAGTCGCGAGCATAGTGACCTTTCTAGTCACATTTGTAACATTTCACCCTTGAAATACTCTTCACTCGAGGATGTTTTCCTCTCTTATATTGGTTAACTTTTGGTTTCTTGCAAGAATGACTTGATCCCTTGCATTTTCACATATTGAACGAATCAATGCGCTTGTGCTTAGAGCTCGAATCCCCTTTTAAGCTGAAAGCAACATAGCAAATATCTGTATCCCGCTCAAATGCCTTGAGGCGATCCTCTGCGAGCTCAAGGTGGCGCATAGCATCCTCAAGTTCTTCCATAACATGGTCAAGAGCTTTTAGTGCTACTTGCTTTTCAAGCACACATTGAATTTTCATATTCAATATTTCACAATTCTCGCCGTTCAATTTGTCTTCTTTGTTCAAATCAGCAATTATGTTCTTAGTTGCTGAAGCCATCGATTTGAACATATCAAACATATATGCACGAATTATTAATGCATATCGTTTATGCATCCATTTTGCACAGACCCATCATATTAATGAATAATTTCAAGTAAGGTTTCGGAATCAAAAGGTCACTATGTTTCCAATCATCATCCAAAAAATCCTAACTTAAAACTATCATTAAGATAATCTTCTATGAAAAATAAGTTCAGCAAAGTCACTAAAACTTTCATGAACTTCCCACAACGAGTTGTAAATTAACATACAAATTTACAACAATAAATAACATTGAACTTTCAATAATTACACATGTCCATTTCACTAAGTAATATATCCAAAGGAAACTATCAATATAGAAAGAGATATTTACACCTAAAACATCTCAAACTAATCTAAGAAATAAGTAGGGAAAGTCTCTTCTAATCTATTAGAAAAATTATCTAAGAAATCTAAAGGCACATTGGCCAACCATGTGGCACTCATCCCAAGGGTTAAAGTTTGGGTTAACTCAGTCCTATAATATTCTCTTACAAAAGCCACTGCAAACCTTCTATAATCCGGGACCACATTGACCTCCCATAAGCGATCTAACACTACTTGCCATTTAGGTGGAAGAGTGCTCATTAAGGCTGGTACCTTCTCAAAATCCGGCATAAGATAACTACTCCAGATGATTTCTTATATCATCTAATTGACCATGACCACGTGTGATACTACATCACTGTCATTCCACCGATAATTAACTAACTCTGTCATTAGCCCTTTAAATCTTGCATTTTCTTTGTCCGTTCTCGAAAATGTAGGTATGCGTGCATAACGCATCATAGTTTCTACAACAAATGCAGAACAAAAATGGATTACTTATAATCCACAATGAACAAAAGGGAAAATACAGAATTTTACACGATTCATGCCACAAATGCAAAATAAAATAAAATAAAATAAGGGATTACTATAATCCATAATGAACAAAATGGAAAATACATAATTTTCCATGGTTCCTACAACAAATGCAGAACAAAAAAGGATTACTTATAATCCACAACGAACAAATTAGAAAATACATAATTCTCCTCTCTTTTTTTTCTTTTTTTCACCGATCAACAGTGGTCAACACCGGTCAACGATGGTCAACACCGGTCAACGGTGGTCAACGTAGGTCAACGCAGGTCAACAATGGTCAACGATCAAACTAGTCAATGGTCAAAGGGGTCAATGGGTCAAGTCAATGGTCAATCGGGTCAATAGGCCGTCGAGTCGGGTCGAATCGGGTTGGACCAGTCGGATTGGGTCGAACCGGGTCGGGCCGGTCGAACGAACCGACCGGCACGTGCCGCGCGCGTGCGCAGGATGACATCACACTGACGTCAGCTGGTGCCTGCCACGCACGCGCCAGCCACTGCGCGGATGCATCGCATGCACCTGAGGAAGACCGCATCAGCGCGTGCGTTGCAGGCACCAACGACTTCCGGCCGCGCGTGGCGACGTGTCCGGTGGCCTTCGGCAGTAATCCGCCACTCGATTTTCTCATATCGACGAGAACTTCGACCCTACGCTTTCAAAAACAAATTTCGACTTATAGAAAATCACAAAACGGGGTGAACAGTACGCGGGTGTCCAAATTTTTTCATTCCTGATCGGCCGACAGCGGTGTTTCACGAAAATTCAATCAAAAAACAATTCATAAACATGAAAAGGGGTCGAGAAACATGAACCCGGCTCTAATACCAATGTCAGGAATAACGGATTCCCTAAAACCGGATTCGATACTCAATCGAACCCCTAAAACGAATGCGGAAGACAAGCCCAAGAAACACATGTATCACTAATCAAAGATACACCACGCAATCAAGCGTACCTTATTTGCCATAGATTAAACACCAATGTTGAAGTTCTAGGAAGAATCTGATCCCATTCTATTGAAGAGTGTACTGTTGCTATTAGGGGGAAAAAACTCTATCTCTTGGAAGCGTACTGTCTTACGTTCCTTTTGGGAGGGGGAGAGAACTTCTAACGTACTTACACCAAAAGGTACGTTCCCTTTTTTTTTTGTTGTTTCTTTCCCTCAAAGCGTCTCCTCCAAAGGACGCAACCCCTCAACATAATACCTATCCCAAAAGACGCAACCCCTCGCACCGCAACCGTTCCTCCATGAGCCCTTATCTTGTGGGCCGGGCTTTTAGGCCCAACATGGGCGGACGGGCCTACTTAGGCCCATCGACATATAAATAAAAACCATCAAGAGGACCTCGTGAAGCCAGATAGGGTGCGAGATGCCCGGAGGGATGCAAACACTAATTCCTTCGGAAGATGACGGCAATTAGAATTAATCTTGATTTGACTTATGAATTGTTCCGACTGTTTAATCGTTTTCCTAGTGTTTCGCTTGAATTGTCCTTATAGTATTTCAATACCCTGAGTATTATACTTTGCGTGTTGCATGCTAGAAAATTGTAGGTAAAGTTATGGTAGACTTGTATAATATGGTTTGACAGGCTTCCATATGCTGAGTAGTCGTACTCACCCCTTGTGGAGCCATCATATTTCAGAGACATAGAGATGCCGCTGCAGCCCGCGTCCTCCGGTATGTTCTACGGTACCCCCATCGATCTTAGGTGGGAGCAGACGGAGCACCCAGACCCCGACCTACTAGAGCTCACATTCATCCGGATCCTAGTGATCCTCACTATGGATGCCGGACTTACCTCGAGCCCCGTGCTCATGGGGTTCGTTGTCCTATACACTCGAGTCAATAGGCGCACGGTGGGACCACTGCCGCTGTCGGGAGGATGGCAGCATTTTTTATGATGGCTTGAGTGGGGTCGAGTAGGCCGAGGACCCGGGAGGACGGCAGCATTTTTGGAAGCTAGGTCATGATGCCAGGACGACGATGTGGATAGACAGTTGGATAGTTGGTCCAATTTTGGCTTAGCCAAATATAGGAACTTTTAGCCTATGTGTACCGACTAGTGTCATCCGAAAACTATAAATAAATAAAAGTGTCTAGTTTATATATCGTGTGCATCATTTTAAGTTAAGTTGAGATGGAGTTAGATACTCGCTTTCGCAATGAAACAAGTGCAAAGACCAAGATGTGCAAGTGGTGGACCCTAAGGATCGAGGACTGTCGTGGCCCAAGGTCATCACGGAACCTCAAGTTTAGGTTCCAGTTGACAATTGATATAATCGATAATAGCATGATGAGTCCTCATCTCTCCCTGTAAGTCGACTTCATCAACGGCAACCACATAGTGTGAGAATCAGCTCAAATCGTGGCTTCAACATGGCTAATTTGATTTTCTTCAATGACCTCATCATGATAATCAATACGGTACAACCACAGCTTGAGGATTAACGGGATCATTTGAAGGGTGCAATATTGGGGAGCACCCTTAAAGGGTAATACGACGTGAGACCTGTCAATCCCACGGGGGGAGTGGGTCGTCAACTCCACTAATAAGGTGCACCTCGGGATTCCCAAGTCATCGAACATGCTATTGGATTAAGCTTGGGTTAAGGTTCTTGAGAAAATGGAACTATATAGAGAAAGACCATGATGAAAAGAATTCATTTCTCTGATGAAACCTAAGATTTGGATGATGATATTTTGTGACATCGACGATCCTCATGTGAGGGGCAGATTCTTTGATATGCAAAAAAAGCCAAATTTGGAGAAGTCCTAATAGGGCTTTAAGAGTTCCTCAACCACTCGCTTTAAATCGATTAAGGGACACGAAAGTTTCGGTGAGGATCATGTGTGTAAAGCAACTAAAAGTGCATCCTTGATTAACGATATGAGTCACTAAAGGATCCAATTTTTTTTAGTGTACGAGAATACTACAAAGCCAAAGAATATGAGAAGAAAGACACGGGGAATCCGATTCCTAGATTTAGGCTCGAGGCTAAGAAGATGTTGCTCAAGGAATGAATAGGGCATACAATTCGAATCTCCTTTAAGAATATCCCTAATGTGTTGGCATGAATGTTGAGGAATTGACTTAGGAGAGAAATTGGTTTTTGACCGATAGGAGGGGTGGCAAAACCTAAGGAATTTTTCCCTAACCCAATGGCTTTCTGAAACTCCTCAAATGTAGAGGTTAACTTGGTTAAACACGAAGGTGGAGGTCATGGGATCTTAAAAATGGGCCAATGCCTTCACCATCGCAATCCAAGGTTCAACCTTTAGCAAGGTCGGAAGGAAGCCTATGCACTTCTCTATGTAATCTTGATGTCTTGGGTTGAGATTCTCCCATATAGCATTGAGATTCCTCAGCAAAAAGACATCATTCAATTCCGATTTGCCCATCTAAACCTAAACCTAAAGGGGCATTCATGATTAAAGACATATCGTCATTGAAATATAAAGTGTGTAATTAAAGCATGGAAAGTAAAAAGATAACAATAATAAGAAAGGAACAGTGTCTTACCTACCAAACACATGGTAACCACAAATCACATGTCACATAAACTTGTGAGGTTTTGACGCCTAAGGTAAGGGTACTAAAAGCTCATGGTCCTCATCCTAAAAGATAAAAATAGTTTACCCACCGCTACTATCGTCGGTCAGTGCTATGTTTATCAATTGGATGAGTGGGTTTATGGAAGTAATGGATTACCACGAGTATTCACTCGCAAATTTCACCCATAAACCCTCATAAGGTCCTAAATTGAGCGATCAGGGTTTTAGACTAAGGTTGTGGGTGCAATGTCATGCTAAAGCTCATAAACACTCATTAAAAATTAAACATCCAGCACTTCAATATAAACCTTCATACATTCATACATCCTTACTGCACCTACAAAACAGAGGGTTTACAAGCATACCTCCCCTTATAACTTGTACCTACAAGAACATTTAACACTTATTAGCGACTAACTTGATTTTCCACATGACTTTGACACGCAGGTGATCCTACACAAGACACGTCAGCTAAACACAATAACCATTTTTATACAGCATCATGTCCTCTTAATCTAGTAACTAGTCCCTAGCAAAGTCACTAAGCTTATTGCGACCTTGCCCTTTCTGTCGTTAGGAAAATGTTAGGTTTAAGGGTACTTGACCATGAGAGTTCCCTCACGCTTCGCATTCTAAAAGACAATCACCTCACCTTTCTGATCGAACCTCTTGTGAGTTCCCTTGTACAAAGTCGCAAGTTCCCCTAAACTCGTATCCCATGTAACAGTGGAGTGTCGCGACCGGTTCCCACAAGGGCAAGACACCTCAAAAGAGGAGGTTGGATGTGAATATCATATTTAAGGTTACGTTTACCATGATAGCCTTCTTAATAGTATGCTTCGCCCATAAAGATGCCATCACTTCATCCTTTTAGGATATTGCCATATCAAGTATGCTAAACATGATAAACTTTATCAAGACTCATACCCCTCACACGGGTTCATTTATAGGATTTAGTTGTCTTAGACAACCTAGAGATAAGACGAGAGTCACCACTAGCCTCGTTTTGGGAGGTCGGCTAGAAACCCAATCGAGGGCCGGAATGGTCCCTCGATTTCCATGTAACCAAAAATCTAGGTTTAGGACTTTGGTTACGCTAGCATTTCTTTTAGCGCCCTTTTGGTACCTAACAATATGTTGTGTTTACCTAAGGTGTTCATGCATTTCTTTTTAGTTTTTCAAGATCAATTGTCTTAAACTAGGTGATCAAGCGTGGTTGGTCGTTTTCATGCCATTCTATTTCTAAGAAAAATGAAAAGAAGGCAATCAATTGAATTGAAAGTGCGAGATGATGATTAAACAACCAAGGAAAGCAATAAATCTATCATGCAATCCTAAAAAAGAAAAAAAAAAGAAAAAGGAGAAACAAAATTAAAGAATAGGAAAGAAAAGAACCCGCAACTTGTCAGGTTTTTATACAAACAAAAGGAACACAAGACATATGCCAGGGATGAATGATGTAAAAGTAGGGTCGGAGTGGACATTGACCTTTCACCGTCTTCATGTCGTCTTCATCTTTGGGATCATAATCTAAACCTAGTCTAAGAATTGTAACTAGGTGCATACAATGGAAATAAACAAACATATATATCAAAACAATCAAAAGCACAACATCAGGCCAAGATCGATCAATCAAGAGAAATAAAATTCAAAACATCAATCAAATTTGGACCTCGAGGTCAGCCTTTGCAATTCATGCGTAAGCCCCTCTAGACACATACCTGATTCATTTTATGGCTCACAACCATTATTGACAAATTATATTCTCACATGGCCAATAACATTTGTAAGTCCTTAACAAGGCATTCTATGTGATTCCCAAGATTTTCCCTCGATATCATGCATCACTCCTAACATATATATATAGAAATCACATGCATGAGCAGGAATTAAACACATAGGCATATCTTTTGGACTTTATTTCTCAATCAATCAAACAATAAAGTGAATCGTAGCCAGTTCACTTATTACCAAAGGTATGTGCCAATCACAAGCACAGGCATTTCTAATGAATAGCGTGATTTTATTCATGTAGGGGCACATGTCATATTTCAAAAACATAGATCTAAAATCATCGATAAAGTGTTAAAACAAAGTGATGTCTTAGCTATAGAAAGCATTCAATTGCCAAGGCTAGCTCAAAGCTCGTATAAATGCACTCACAAACATCGCAAGCATTTTGAATATAGTCCAAATTATGACTTTCATAATGTCAAATCAAGTATTGAGAAGGATTTCTAAAAGGTTGCTTTTGGAAACATTATATGTACCAAAACGATTTCAAGATGTGACTTGAGAAGCCAATTCATTGGAAGTCACTTGACAATGAAGATCAAAGTATTTAAAACAACTTTCATGAAGACAACATGGCCTAATATGATACACAAACTAGCATAAAAGGTTTAGCTAAACAATCACAACAAATTCATATCGGGAAATTTCAAACCAAGCACAACAAATCAACAAACTCAGGTGATACCCATTGATGATCTATGATAAAATTTCCTAAGAAGCATAACATGATATGAAACAACTTTCACGAGTAAGTTTTCCTAAACGAGCTAAGCACGATTTATAAAAATTGGACAACAAGCAACATAACATCAGGAAATTGTCAAAATAACAGGACACACAATTATTACTACCAAGGTTTAGCCTACCAAATGCAGTCTAAAAATCACAAAATTTTCACACAACATAGTGAACATGGTAACAAACAAACCTTATTAAGGAACCAAGTCGAGAATCCTTACAGAAAAAATGGTACAAAAATGGCAAATGTCCATATAAACAAAGGAAAAAGCAAGGATCTGAATTTGATCCCCAGTCCATATTCCAGTCTAGCTAAGAAAAAGTGAAAAATAGACCTAACGGTGATCATTTAACATGAAATTAAAGGCCTTTGAAAGCTCTAAGTGTGTTTTACAACTTCCTAGAAGGGCTCGGATCTAAACGAGATCAACTTGGTGCATTAAGACTAGGGTTTCTAAAGGTGCGCATATCAGCAATTAAAAACATAACTTAAGCATGCATTTTTAAGCCTCAACATCACTTAAGTAATGAATAAATGGCTTGAAAAATTACACACAACTTAGAATTGGATGTGGCAAGCAATTTGGCGTAATCATCTAACCCTAAATCAATATGCGAAGATGTCATGCGATTTGATGTCACTACGAGATGATTAAGCACTTATAATGGCATACTCGAATATTTCTAAGTGCAACAAGCATGCGGATGTATACACATGATAAGGCATTGATCCTATAACGAGGGCTAAGAACATGCCAAGTTTTGATCACTTAAAGATGAACATAACTCTTACCCAAAAAGATGCCATATAGAATGAATGCCAATGAACACTTTTCATTAAGGACTCGATGTGACACCCCGAAGCACCTAGGGTCGCCACAGGCACCTGGCGTTACACCTAATGGAACACTAACTATACCTTTTATAAGAAACGTCATAAAATCATAGACATTTTTTTTTTTTGAAAACGGTCCTAGCGCGACTCATTAGCGGAAGCAAAATATAATATCGCCGTCTCTCCCTCCATCAACCATGATACAATTGCACACCACTAAACATCATAATAATAGACAGCCATGACGCTTTATTTACATATTTTCAAGATGGGTTTCCTTGGGTCGTTACATCAAAAGGAAGGCCAAGACATATAGCCACACTTGGCCTAAACACCAAAAAGAGACAGTCGACCCTCTACGATTCACATGCAAGATCCCCCATCACTAGCGTCGGCTAACCATCCCAAAAAGTTTCAGCTCCTACTTGTCACACACGGCCCTCACACCCATCCCGGTGCATCAGGCGGTGGCGGCGGCAACATCCCACGCATCACTTCATCACGTCGAACATGGACGGATATGAACTCCTGGACAACAGGGCCCCCAACTAGGCCCACATCGTACATAACTAAACAACGCACTCGAATATACGTAAGACCAGGAACAGAAGGACAGTCAAACTCCTCGCACTCGACCTCTACGTCCGAAGGTATGCCGTAAAATACGCCCCGCGCGACAGCAGGGAGCGGCATGCTGCTAATCTGAAATGTTGGTCCCCGAAGGGTAAAAGAATCCAATAACCACTCAACGCATCATACATGTCATTCATGAATTCATGCGTGCTTACCTTGAAGCCATGCATATACCATCATACATCTTCATCACACTCATAACACATACATATCATCATGTCATAGGTTATCATCATCATGTCATACGCATGTATCATCATATCATAGGTCGCCATCATATCATATTATATATCACCATCATCATGACATCATCATATCATACACATGTCATCATCATCATGACATCACCATATCATACACATGTCATCATGCCATAAGTGATCATCATCATATCACATCATAAATGCATATCATCATGCCATAGGTGATCATCATCATATCATATCATACATGCACATCATCATGCCATAGGTGATCATCATCATATCATATCATCATGCCACAGGTGATCATCATAATCATATCATGTATGCATGATTCAATTTCCTCTTTTAACTTTCAATTCGATCACCACATCACCCTTTCTCAAGATCATCAATTTCATCTCATACTTTACACTCGCACCCCATCCTGGCATCGCGAGAAAAACCTCCGGCATTCAGCCACTCAAGGCCACCGGGCATCCGGCACCCCCACATTCCAGGCATCTCACATCCCAACTAACATCACGAGGCATCCCCTCGGGCAAAGACTCCGAGGCTTCCAGCATTTACACTCCCTGGCCGGGCATCTCGCACCCCAACTGGCATCACGAGGCATCCCCCTGGGCACAAACCTCCAGGGCTTCCGTACCCCCAACTTTCTGGGCATCTCAAAACTCCCGAGAACATCCGGCCTTGTATCTCTATACATTCTGGGCCATCCGACACCCCCCATCCTGGGCATCCTGATACTCCCAGGGCATTATCATCTGCCACAACAATTTCCTCATTTTTCCTTATTCATGTTCACCAATTTCGGTCTTAATTTAGCATGGCACATGATGTTATGGCAAACAAAATCATATTCAGCATTGAATTTATACATACATCTCAATTCATTGTCATGCATGCATCAAGACCTCATCATACATGCAACAAGGTACAATTATTCATAAAATAAAATTTATGGAATTCGTACCAATTAAAATAATCATTTATCATGCCCTTTTTACATTTATTTAAATTTCAGCTTGTACCACTTTCGAAAATATTTAATTTAAATATCCATATGATTCTCAAAAATCATAAAATTAAGGCAAGCGATAGACAAGACAAATAGGATAATGATTTCATGCAAAATACATGGCCAAATAGAATTTCATACAAATTCATAATTCACACAAATTCAGCATGTAATTTCGGAGGAAATCAGAACGTACAGTTTCCGAAATAATTTGATTAAAATATCCACACAACCTCCAAAAATTACGAAATTTTACCAAGTTATAGCCAAGATACTAAAGTATATTTTGCATGAAGACTTCTAAGCTAAATTATTTTTTGATTATTTTCCACAGTCACACGAAGCTTTTGGATCTAACACCGAAACGTCCAGTGCATGCTTCTCCGAAATACTGAGTCTTCACCTACCTATTCTTCTTCGTTTCCTCTGAAATTTGGATATGTTTTACTTCAAGATGTTCTCTACAAGTTTCATGAAGGGATCTAAGTCAAATATCCAGATTATAGTCATCATATGGGTCCATGAAGTCTCGGGTGTCCTGTACCATGACTCCAGATTTACCGTCTTCAAGAGTAAGTCGATTCACTAGGTTGTACTTGTTCATTTTACTTAAAATTTGAGTATGTTATATTTTAATATGTTCTCTACATTTTCCATGAAGAAATCGAAGAGATATTCCTGGTAAAAATCAACATGCAACCACAAATCCACCGAAAGGTCAGTGAAATCGTTCTAGATCTGGTGTCTCCGTAGGATGAGATTTTTATCCCTCAAATATCCATTATTTTGTACCAAATTTTAGTATGTTGTAGTTTAAGATGTTAGCTACAACTTTCATGAAGAGATCAAGGTCAAAATCGAACTCAAAACATACATACAAGCTCTCACAAAGTTCTGACTCAGGCGGTTCATGCGAAAACAGCATGCAACTCAAGAACAAAACACATTAGCTTCACTCCCATGCCTCCAAACGTCCTAGATTTCGACCATACATGCAAAACATTGGTGCAAGAGTAGAAAGTGGATTCCCAACTTGCCTCTAGACCACACAAACGGCGGGCACACGGCGGCGAACGGGCGGCACACAGCGTGCAACGGCAACTCCTTCCTCTCGGCTTCTCCTCCCTCTCGGCCTCACTCTCCCTCTCTCTCGCACAATCTCTCTCTCTCTCTTTGGGCGGTAGCTCAACCGGCCACCTCTCTCTCTCCTCTTCCCTTTTATTCCCCCATTTCCTAATCATTTGCAATGATTAGTTTGCCTTTCAAGTTGGCCAATGCATGAGCTCCTCTTTGCCACTTGGCAAAGCTCATGCATGGGCTTGGGCCTCCTTTTGGGCCGGTCGACAGCCCCCTCCATGGGCCCCTATTGGGCCGGCGACTGCAGCCCCTTTCGCGGCTCTAATTGGGCCGACTAGCTTGGCCCACTAAGGCTTAGGCCAATGGGCTTAAGGCCCAACCTAAATAAAAAAAAAATTAAATTTTCCCCTTTTATAATTTCTTCTATAAATTTTAAATTTTAAATTCCACATGGCCAAAGTCTTGTGACATTTTATTCATAGGAATTTTAATTTATGAGGTGCATGGCCAAGCATAGATTATTATCATTAATCTATCAAATTTAAAATCTCATAAATATAAGCACAATAACACATAGCCTTAAGAAAACTAATGGCTAACACATAGACCATAGGAAATTTTCATTACCTAATTATAGGCTTTAATTTCTCTAGAGGGTGACTTGAATTTTTTGGGATGCCACACGCGAAACCAAATTATGATCACATGGATAGTGACAAAAATGGCAGGATAGATGCACGTTTTTGGCTTTTCTATACAGCAGCACCTATGCCTATTTGCGCATGCGATTGATGCATAGAATGACTTCAAAATTTTCCAAAATCTAGCTTCAATAGAAAGCATATGATATGCAATTCATTCTTCATGAAGGCCTTAAGGTCAAACAAAGTCGATTTCATATTCAAATCTACCTAAGTGCATCTCGAATCAAAACAGGGCAGACTAACCAATGCTTAGATCTAAGAGGTTCAGACCTGGCTAAACATGTCAAAATTTCCAAAAAAAAAAAATATACAGGACATTCTCATCATAATGACAAACGACTTTCATGAAGACAAGTCCATCCAAAACTTATCACAGAAATCAAAGCAAAAATGACAAAACTTAGAGGCGGACTAAGGTCAAAACTCTAAGAGTACCAAGAACCTACATAGATCGAGCAGATTTTAACATGTTTTTCAAGGGTCAAATGTGGTCCAATTGAGGCGTGCAAACTATTGATTCGAAGCTTGTATACTTCCTATATCTAGAAGAGCTTGAACCGAAATGAGGCCATCTCAGACTTCGTTGTAGCCAAAATAGCAAGCCTATCATAGAATATACAAAAAATGTAGATCTAAGGCAAATCAAGTTCAATCAATCTAATTTCATCATTGATGAACGATCAATCACAGTAGATCGATGTTTTAATCTATCAATCAAATTTGTAAATATCTCGTGAAACCCTAAGTGTGAATCCTGGCCCGACTAGCTAATTTACTCTCACGTCACGGTATTCGAGCCTAGAGCATTACTTTTTTGCGATTCTCGACAATTGCAAGCTCAATTGGATGATTGAACACTTGCCAAAACACGATCATAGCTTGATTTGGCCTCCAAAGGTCAAATCGGACTACAAATGTGTCGGGTCGGGATGGTTTGGACCATCGGTTCACCAAAGTAAACCCGGTCTAGTTGGACCGGCCTTGAACCACTAGAGGGATTTGAGGTCGCCAGTGAAGATATGTTGATTGATCCGCCGATCCTCGACCACAGTAAGGTTGGTGACTCTTCGAGGAATTGATTGGAAGTGATCGAATCTCCATTGGACGGCCGATGATGGCCGATTTATGGGAAAAGACCACTGAGCACAACACTAGCGAAAACGCAGTGATTTGTCCAAGAGGGAAAGCTTGCCGGATCAAGAACTCTAGTGACCTTGATGTCATATGAGGCTTGCGACCATAGAGAGGGAAGGCCAAGGGAGGTGTGGACTGTCGGTACTGGCCAAAGGATCGCCGGCGAGGGGCTAAGTTACCGGCAATGAGCAATTGCACAAGGAGGAGAGAAAGAGGTAGAATGGGCAGGAAAACTTCAGAGAGTGGAGACATTTGTGTCTTAAGAGAGAAAATTGTACAACAAATGAGCCCCCCAAAATTGGAGGGAAAAATTCATTTACACCACCTCAAAATTGATCGATTTTGACCGTCAAATGATCGAAATCTTAATCCAATGTGCAAAATTTGATTTCGAAAGTTTAATTGCGATCTTGAAGTGTCAGGTAATCGATCTAATGGGTTTGATTTGCAAAAACCCAAGCCTAAATCCAGAATTGCATTAAAATGTCTAATTGTAGGTAAAAATGCAAATTTACTAAATCCGGGGACCAATGTGCAAATTTGGGAAATTGAGGGTGGAGAAGTGAAATTGACACAATGGGGATCCCAAAACCAGTCATCGGAGGTCCAGAATTAACCTACTCCACCGAGTGGCCGATCAGACCGGTTCGCCTCAATTTGATTGATTCTTGACCGGTTCCTGATTGGTCTAATCCGGTTCTGGCTTATTCATTCACTTGCAATTCCTGTGGGCTTAAAATTCATGCAATTTGGTCCTTCAAGAACCATATTGAAAAGAAAACTTACTCAATTTGAGAAAAAAATTGTCTAATTGCAATCCAATTAAGCCAATAAACCTTCATAAATGTGTTTAAGGGTCTATTATTGACTTAATTAAATGATTGTTACAAAAGACAACAAACCAAAACTATGGGTGCTTAAAATTGAGCTTAAAGGGCTAAAATGAACAATTTCGCAATTCATTGGGTAAAATCGCAAATTAATTGAAATTGAGTCCAATTAATGTTGCAATTGCCCTATCTAATTAACTACCCATAGGTAAGATCACTTAGAGTATTCAAATTGACTTTGAATAAAGTGATGAGACTCAAGCCAAAACTAAATTTGGGTCTAATATTAAATATGGACCTAGATTAATGCAATTGGACCTTAGTCTTGAATGGGTCGATTTGAATTTCTTCGATTGAAGCTTAATGGCTCGATTTTCTTGCCTTCAAGAGACTGAAATCCCTAAAATGAGGAAGTTCTACCGCAAATTTCTTAAAATCGACTTCGGATTTGGACTTATTTTAAGAAAATTAACGAAAAATAATTGTCCGTTCGTAAACCATGACGAATCGATTTTGACCCCTAGTTAGGACTTAAAAGGGCAATTGGCATTTCGACGCGACAATTCACGAAATTGAATACATGAGTGAATTTAAAATAGTCTCCAAACCAAATGTCGAAGAACCTATCATCGTGGTTCTCATATTGCTAAGGAATTGCAGAAGTTTTCTGATGAAAATCTCTCTTACAAACAAGTCCAACAATTCCTTGGGATAATTATTGATCTCAAGGATTTTGTCCCAAAAATCGCAAAGTTTATAAGTCCACTGCAACAAATCCTCAAGAAAGATGCTCCTCCATGGGAATCACAGCAAACTAAGTCCGTATGCAGACTTAAAGAAATTCTACAACACCTTCCTCTATTGCCAATTCCTTCCACAAGAAAATGAATTTTGCAGACAGATGCCAGTGATGAAGACTGGCATGTTGTTCTTTCTAAAGAAATTAATGGAAAGCAACAAGTTTATAGACACAAGAGTAGAAAATTCATGCAAGAAAAAATGCATTGCTACTCTACGTTCAAAGGAATCTTAGCGGTAAAATATGATATCAAGAAATTTGAATTCGGTCTTATAGGACATCATTTCCTTGTCGAGATGCACATGTCCTAATTTTCTCATATTCTGAAGTTTAAGTTGAAGCAAATCTCGCATCCTTAGCTTCTTAAAGGGCAAAATGGTTCTCAAAATATTCCTTTGAAACCATATATATTTCGGGAAAATAAATATGCTTGCTAACTTTTCGTCTCGGCCAAAAGAATTTCCAACTACTACATCTATAAATATGTATGTAGTGAGGAATTCAAGAGACGGTTTTAAGGCCCGAGAAATAAAGCCTAAATGGTCTTTATATTCATACCCACTAGAACTCCCTGTGCTCATCCAAGACAATGTTCTCTTTGAAAATCTTGGAAAACTTATGTAGTAATATCATTTCCATATTTTCAACTATTATGATGGTCTTCTCCTTCGCCCAGACAAATTGCATCCAAAGTATTCATTTATTCATCTTCTTACTTTCTTCCCAAAAGAGGAATTTCCAAAAAAACTCAAATAGATTTATTGGTATATGTTTGATCTCCATATCATTATGATTGAGTTTTCAACAATGAAGTGGGGGCTAGCTAGCCCTCATTGAGGTGCTAGCGACCACGCCGGTCATAGCGGATGCCCCATTAGCGATGGAGCGGCGGCCACAAGCAGTGGAGGGCTACCAGTCCTCCTACCTCTTTTCTTTTTTCTTTTTTTCTTTTTTAAAAGTTTTAGCTGTTTTTTAGTTTTTTAATAGAAAATAGAAAAAGGAAAAATGTAAGAAAATAAGAGAAATTAAGAATAAGATCCATTTTATGTCCTTATTTAAGAAAATGAGGGCACTTCCAGCCTTTATTTAAGAAATTAAGGGCATTCCAAGCTTTTATTTGAAATTTTCTCTCTAAATGAAAAATGAACTTGGACCCATGAACCCATGAAAGAAAAAAAGAAAAATTTGATGTGGCATGTAGTTGTGGGTTATCATTTTTCCAAACTCGCAAAAAGCCTGAACCAACCCAACTCGAGCTTGAAAATTTTCTTCTCAAAAATTCATGGGTTCGGTCCAATTTGGAATAATGAAGATCATATGATCTTTCATCACCAAATATAACAAGCTATCGAATTTTGTATGTAGAAAATTTCAAGATAAAAATAAATTTTAAAACTATCAAACTGCCGATAAAAATGAAATGCATCGGATCTCTCGTTTTCTTGACGATTTTAGTATTTACCGCGCTACACGCACGACAAAGGACGAATCGTTGTAGATGAATGTCAATCTTTTCATTTTTTTGGTCGGTAGATGAATGTCAATCTAGTTAGCTGATGACGCGGTGTTTTAACGGACCTTGAGATGTTTAAGATGAATGAAGAGAAGACAACCAGAAAAGGTCCAAGAAGAGATCTCTCAAAGGCCCAAAAGTCCATCGCTTCTAGACCTCTCTTCAAGCCCAAACCCAAAGCATTGATGGCGAATCCTCCGCCACGCATCACATTCGTCTCCTCCTATGATAAGAATCCAACCATCACCGGCCAGTCTATGTTAGCATTTTCTAGTTAAAATTGATCATTTTAACTTAATTGGCAAAATGTGAAAAGATCTATGACTCCATTGATAAATTTAAAATGTTAAAAACTAATAATTTTCTCCAGGAAAGGCCAAGTTACGACACACAATATTTAGTTATAGATCGAAAAATAAAATTCCAAAATATGTATGATTAGTTAATGCATTCCTGTGTTAGGACTTTTATAATTTCTATTTTAGATATCAAGAATCATATAATCAAAGGCCTGAAAATGAATAGAAGAAAATAAGATGTTAAACGATAATGCGGTGTCTATCTTTTTTTTTTTTTTTTCAGTATCTGTCTTTAAGGCCCCAAAAAGAACTTGACCGAGCCTTTTTTTTTTTTTTAAGTATTTGTCTATAGGAGTTATCTTAAGAGCAATGAAGAACTTGATCAAGCCTGTCAAAAACCTAAGTTAAGAATCAAATGTTCAAAAAAAGACTCGTCATTATCCTTCTTGTGGTGATCAATACAAGAAGCAAAGAAACTTCAAAAGATTCTCTCCTTAAGCCATACAAGGAGGAGGAGGAATGGTGATTACTATGGGAAAAAAAAAATGCACTAGAAAGGGTTCTTCTGGAAAGTGTAGAAAATCTAACATGTGTTATTTGCAACAAGAAATGACATTTTGCGAAGAATTGTCCAGAAGCCATGGGAAGAAACTCTCATTTGATTTAGAAAATAGAAACACAAACTGGAGTGTCACTCCATAACGATGATGTGGAATCAGTCTTCTCCCTAGAAGATGAACCAACCAAATACATTGTGTGTGCTATCCAGACGTGGTTACAAACTAGTGACATCGAAAGTTCATTTGAAGAACTCGAAGAAGAAGAAGTTTCCTTCTTCTTCTTCTTCTTCTTCTTTTTTTTGGTAACCCAGGAAACCCCGTAAGCCGACGGCCAACGAACAAATCCTGGGGGAGCGACTATAGGACCCACCACCATAGTGAGGGGGAGAAAGCCCGAGCCAACTGCGCCGCTAAGGACAGTGGTAGTTTCCTTCTTCTTTGAACCTCCTATAATCCAAGATCTTTATTCATACACTCATTCAATTCTCTCATATTTCCCTATTAAAATATATTTATCCAAATATGATAAGCATATTTCTGTTATTACCCTCATTGACATTGGAGCTAATGCTTTTATCCTTGATATAAAGATACTACCAGAAAAATACTTGTGGGAAGAAAGTCGACGGAAGACAACTTACCTATTTCGGATTCGCAATGAACAATTTACCTCGGAACGGATGTTAAATTGTGGATGAATGACGAACAATATTACTTCACATTGGTCTGAATGCAGTCACGAGAAAACATCCAATTTCCATAGTGTAAATGCCAATTGTTTTCGTAAATGAGAAATGGAACGTCTTCTTTTTCTTTGATGGAAAAGGGAGAGAAAAGAGAACAATTTCTTTTTTGAACATACGTTCTGCCAACCTTTTCAACGGTTATCTTCAACAACTTTAAATACGACTCCCTCATACCCTTTCAAATGGTATCTTTCCATCATAATTTATCAAGACAAAATGATGTATTCTAATTGCACCTCATCATGGACGTATTAATAAAGTACTACATCTCCCACTCCGACATAATAGGCTTGATAGCACTCTATCAAGAATATAAGGCATTCAACATTGATCAACTTTAGAAACAATTCATACTAGCAAGAAAGTCATGTGACCAATTAATACACCTGCACTTGGGAGCTCAAATTATACACCTATTAGGGATGACAAAATGGCTACAACCCTAAAAAAAAAAAAAAAAAAAAAAAAAAAATTGATGTCTCACAGTACCGCAAACATATTTTGTTACATCAATCCAAGTATACATATCCCTTAAAGGCTACACTTGACTCTTATCATAACGCCATGTATTTACAATTATATCTACAACCACAGAAGGCGATATAATTTGTCGACCAGTAAATACAAGTGATAGATGTAAAACAACAATAGTCTTCCTTTACACTCATGTCTCTTTTCATTTTAGAACAATTGCTTTCCTAGAAACGTCCCATAAAACCATATCTATTCATGACCGTCGGTAACATACTAAAGTAGCAACATTGATCTTTCACTTCAAGAACATAATTAGAAGTAACATAGAGCACAAAATGAGGTAAATTATAAATTACCTCAAGGGCTCACAAGATAGGTAAATAGGGATAATTTCGCTCACCTTTCCTTGTTAGTCGTATAATGCACATGTAATATGAAATATATGCTATAGTGGATTTCTCTTTTTATAAGAGCGTATATCATTTATCAAATATATCCACCATATGGATCTTTGCCTAAACATAGTCACGTACTTCTCATGTACTCAAGTTTAGCTCGAGTGTTATATCAGCTCGCTTTCTATAACACCCAATAAAGTACTCGCATCGGGCATCTTTTAGGCATACATGATTATGGGACTATCATGTTTGGTCTTATTATATATAAATTACATACCTCATCTTGACCCAATTAAGGCAATATATTATTTTATGTACTAAACTTGCTTTTCAGCATTTATTTGTACATAACATTTCATCTCAACGTGCTAACTATAGCACTTGAGGTGATTACTCGTGTGAGTGAGTCAATCATTGCCTGCTGACATACTTTTTAAAAATATATGTGTGTTTGTGCTAATCTCAAAATGGATTTGTACTTATTGATAAAATATCAAGTTACTAATGAATAAACAAGTACAATACATATGTCCACATATACATAAACCAATTATCCTCTACTATAACACATATCACATTTTACGTAATCCTAGTGACATCCTGCGGGTCAATAATACGTCTTTAAGAACAACTTTCATAGATTAACAACCATTCTATTAGTTGAAATGTATTGTAGGATCACTTTTTTCTGCGCTATTACATCTCTGATGAAATTGTTATTTATGTTAATGCGTTTCGTCCTTCCATGATACTTGGGATTTTTCACATATGCAATGGCTACTCGACTATCGCAATAAACTATCACCGATCTTGGAACCTCAATGACAATGGCTAAATTTTCCAAAAAACGTTTTAGCCATATTGCTTCTTGCACTGCGATAGAGCATGCAATAAATTCTACCTCCATCGTAGACAAGGTTGTGCATGTCCGTTTCTTGTTGTTCCACGAAATTGCAACTTCATTGAGCAAGAACGCATATCTAGAAGTCGATTTACGCTCATCTAGGTCTCCACCCCAATCAGCATCCGAATAGCCTAATAGGCATAAATCATTCCCTTGATAACAAAGTTGATAGTCCATGGTTCATTTTAAGTATCTCAGGATCATCTTCACTGCTTTCTAGTGTACTTGACTAAAATTTGATTTATATCGGCTCACTAATCCCACAGCATAACATATGTCGGGTCGAGTACACATCATAGCACACATCAAACTTCTGACCACACTAGCGTAAAGAACAGTTTCCATTTCCTTATTTTCTTCTAGAGTCTTAGGACACATCTTAGTAATAAGGCCCTCACCTTGCAAGACAGGGGTATCAATGGAATTACAATACTACGTATTGAAACGTTCAAGAATCGTCATTATATATGACTCTTGTGATAAAATAAGGAATTTCCTTGATCAATCTCTTTTGATCTTAACTCCTAATATATAAGTAGCCTCTCCTATGTCCTTCATTTCAAATTTGGAGGACAACCATTATTTTATGGTGATAACCAAAACCTTTTCATTTCCAGCCAATTGATTATCGTCTACATAAAGTGATAAAATCACAAATTTATCTTCTGATCGCTTGACATATACACGGTGATCTTCTTCGATCATCGTGAACCCAAAAGTCGTTATGACTCGATAAAAACGAAGATACCACTGTCAGATGATTGCTTAAGGCCATATATTAATCGATAAAGCTTGTAAACTTTATGCTCTTAACATTTGACCATGAAACCGAGTTTGGGACACCTGGAGTGCCAAAACTTGGCACGAGGGGACACTTAAGTGCCAAAACTTCAAAAAGGTACACTTAAGTGCCAATTTCGGAGTAAAGTGGAACACTTAACTACCACTCCGGCCAAATTACTAACATGGCAATTTTCCGGTGAGTTGGGTGCAAAACAGCGTCATTTTGCTTGCCGATGTGGCAAGAAAATGCAAAAACGACGTTGTTTTGTGTCTGATGTGTAAATAATTAATATAAAAATTAATAAAATAAATTTAAATTTTAGTTTATTTAAAATATTCTAAAAATTAAAAAACTTAAAATTAAAAAACCTAAAAAAAAAACTCATAATTTAAAAAAACCAAAATATATATATATATATATAAACTTATAATTAAAAAACCTAAAAAACTTAAAAACTTAAAATTAAAAAACCTAAAAATCAAAAAACTTATAATTAAAAAAACCTAAAAAAATAAAAAAATTATAATTTAAAACACCTAAAAAATAAAAAATTATAATTAAAAAACCTAAAAAATAAAAAAAATTATAATTAAAAAACCTAAAAAATAAAAAATTATAATTAAAAAACCTAAATAATTAATAATTAATAATTAAAAAAACCTAATAATTTATAATTTATAATTAAAAAACCTAAAAAGCTTAAAAAATTAAAATTTAAAAACCTAAGAAATAAAAAAAAATTATAATCTAAAAACCTTAAAAAAAAAAAAAAAAAAAAAGTGGGGAGCCTAAGGGAGCGGCTGAGGATTGAGCCCTCGCCGCCGCCACCGAGAAGGGCCGGCGACAAAGGGGAAGGGTCGGCCGGGGTTGCCGGCCCCCAACCGACCGGCGACGAGGGCTGCGAGCCCTCATCGAATAGCGGCGAGGACCACCAACTTCGACTCCCCACCCTTTTTTTATTTTTTTATTTTTTAAATTTTTTTTTATTTTCGTTTTTTAAATTATAATTTTTTTTACTTTTTAGGTTTTTTAATTATATTTTTTTATTTTTTAGGTTTTTTTAATTTTAAGTTTTTGATTTTTTAGGTTTTTTTATTTTATTTTTTATTTTTTTGATTTTTTAATTATGAGTTTTTTTATTTTTTAGGCTTTTTAATTATGGTTTTTTTTGGTTTTTTAATTATGATTTTTTTATTTTTTAGGTTTTTTAATTATAATTTTTTTATTTTTTTGGTTTTTTAATTTTAAGTTTTTTAATTTTTGGTTTTTTAGTTATGAGTTTTTTATTTTTTTGGTTTTTTAATTTTAATTTTTTTTTATTTTTTAGGTTTTTTGATTATGAGTTTTTTATTTTTTAGGTTTTTCAATTTTAAGTTTTTTATTTTTTAGGTTTTTTAATTTTAAGTTTTTTTTTAATTTTTAGAATATTTTAAATAAAATTAAGTTTAAATTTAATTTAATTAATTTTTATATTAATTATTTACATATTTTTAATTCTTAGAATATTTTAGCTAGTAGTTTAATTTTTATTTTGCAAACGACGTCGTTTCGGTGAGTTTTAGCCAAGTCGACTCTCTAGCGAGCCACGTAGGCAAGAAAAAATAATAAAATATTGCCACATAGAATTTCCGGCAAAGTTCGCCAAATGTGGCACTTAAGTGTCCCACTTTTTAAAGAAAGTAGCACTTAAGTGTACATTTTTAAAGTTTTGACACTTAAGTGTCCCCTTGTGTCAAGTTTAGGCACTTTGGCTGTACTTCTGCTCTACTTCATGTAGATTTCCCCATCTAGTTCTCCATTGAGAAATGTCGTGTTTACATCCATTTAATGTAATTCAAGATCCAAATGTGCAATGATGGCTAGGATAAGGCATATTGAGGCAAACCTTACAACTGGTGAAAAGGTTTCCTCATAGTATATACCATCTTGTTGAGTATAACCTTCCACTACAAGATAAGCCTTATATTTTTCAATGAATCTATCCGCTCTTCGCTTAATTTTAAAAACTCATTTGTTTCTAATAGCCTTGCGATTGGATAGTAGATCAACCAAATCTCAGACGTGATTTACTCTCATTGACTCAATCTCATCTTCCAAAACTTTTCTCTATTCTTCCTTATTAAAAGATGAAAGAGCATCTTAAATAGTCTTAGGCTCAGCATCGTCTTGCTAAGCAATCATAAATACTTCTCCTTCAATCTCAAAGCGACAACGAGAAATACTCCCACTAAGTCTTGTATGTAAGGTAACTATTAATTTCCCTCTACAACATTAGTGGGTGTGTTATTAGGATATTCTATCTCATATAATTAAAAGCCCTTATCAATCTCACCTCTACTAGGAAAATCGTTCTTCAAGACATTGACATCTTGTGACTCCATTTCGGTCATACTTCCATCAGTTTATTCACCTATGAACATGTACCCTTTAGAATGTTCTGAATATCTTATAAAGATACATTTCTTCCATCTAAAGCCTAACTTACCATATTTATAGGAAGAATCATGAACATAAGTTGCACACCTCCCATGGACGTAGATTACTTAAGTCTGATTTCCTACTAGTCCACAATTCATAAGATGTGGAAGTGACTGATTTTGAGGGTACTCGATTAAGTACATAAGCAACAGTCAATAACGCATTTCCCCAATAGAAGATAGGTAAATTTGTTTGCACCATCATAGACCTAACAATTTTCAATAGGGTTCTATTCCTTCTCTCAACAACCCCATTTTGTTGCGGAGTACTAGGAATAGTCAATTATCGTACAATTTTCTTTTCATCACAAAGAGTCTTGAATTGCTCAGATAGATACTCACGTCTGCGATCGGTTCTCAATGCCTTCATTGTTTTGTTCAACCGATTCTCTACCATTGCTATATATCGTCTAAAGCGATCTAATGCTTCTAATTTATGGGAGATCATAAAGACAACCAAAATGCATGAAGTCATCTATGAAAGTGGTTAAATATGAGGCTACATACCTCGCCCTTACATTTAAGGGACCATAAATGTCAGAATGTATGAGTTGTAATGAAATTTTGGCTCTAGTTCCTTTATCGAATGGTTTTCTAGTTGCTTTTCCCACTAGACAATGTTTATATACGGGTAAATTAATATTATTAAGTGACCCTAAATGGCCTTCTTTAGCTAACATTTGCATTCTTTGTAACCCAATGTGACATAATCTAGCATGTCAAGTACTTGCATCAACCTCAACATTACTAGAAGATGTAATTAAAGAAAAATAACCATCGACATTAACATTGTACTGATCATAGTCAATACATTACTAGAACCATAATAAATTGTTCCAAACAAAATGTCAACACAATCATCATGGAAATTCAATACATAACCTAAGATAAGAATAACAACTACGAAAACCAAGTTCCGTTGAATATTTGAAGCATAGAGGACATCATGTAATAATAGGCTTCAACCACCACGTAAAATTAATTTACGTGTGTCGATACCCTTTACTTCAACTTTTGAATTATTCCCAATATACATCTATTTTCTTCCAAGCTATATCTGACGATACTCCATAAATACTTCTCAATCTCTAGCTATGTGGTCTATTGCTCCTGAGTCTACGTCCACGTTGGATGAGATTCAGTAAGCATTACAGTGCTAGAAACAAAAGTATTACTTAAAGTAATTGAGTAATATGGTACCTCTTTCGACTTAGTACATTCACGAGCAAAGTAACCCATCTTGCCACAATTGTAGCACTTCATCTTGACCTTGTCCTTCTTCCCACCACGCTTCTTGCGTTGAAATGTCTTAGCTCTCTTAGGTGCCTGATCAATCTTCTTCCCTTTGTTGTTGAATCGATGATTCCTTTTATGCCTGAAGTCCGAAGCTTTGTGCAAACTCGATTCACCAACATAAGCATGGGTAGAGGATTTCGTAGCCTCTAGACGATTATCCTCTAATTCCAAATGGCGCGCTATATCATCAAAAGTAACAATATTCTCATTATGCGTCATGTTGATCTTCATATGATCTCAATTGTCAAGAAGAGTCCTTATAATAGTTTAAACTTGTTGTTCATTAGTAAGGGAGTGACCTGCTGAGTCTCCTCAACTTAGTGGCAAATTTACCCACAAACTTATCTTTCAAGACAACCCACATTGCTTGAGCTTTATCATAACCTTCAAACTCACACATGAGATAACCTTGCATACAACTCAGCAACGTGATGTGAGCAATGCTATTTTTCTTCTTCCAAGCTTAATAAGCTTCTAGATCTCTCCTGTGTTGAGCTGAAGTTTCATGCTCAGGTTCATCCATAGTGTGGTTGAGGGTTTCCAAAACCTCTTGCTCCTTAAGGATGTACTAAATCTTTCGGTGCCAAATATCATAAGTGTCACCATTCAGCTTCTCAGTCTTATTGAAGTTAGCCACAATAGTCTTGGATACCGAAGCCATAATCAATTATTATAACACATTAACATAATAAACGCAGAATCAATACTAGCATATTTTTCAAAGTAACACACATTTTAATTTGGAGCAAAAACAAACTAAAGTACTGATAATTCAACAAAAGACATAGAAACGAAAGTTAACTATGTTCCCAATCAGCTTCTATGTAGATTATTCTATTATCGTTAATTAGTTTAATTTGCGCAAATTTTAAGTTTTAGGTGAGAACTCCTTCGAATTCCACCAACCTACGAACTCCCACTAGAAAAAAATAATTACATAACCTCATATAATTTCCAAATTTTTCATTAATACAAAAGGCACAGCATGATGTGAACTAATGTACAAGAAAAAATCATGCGGCAATTATAATCAAGAATTTCCAACCATTGTTCAAATTTTCTTGGAATTAGAAAATTGCAAGCATACTAAACTGCATACATGCTACCATCGAACCAAGCTCTACACAACATGTATGATACCATTTTCATGTAGGCTAGATACTGTATTTCCAAAATCACAAGAAAATACGGGCTAAAAAAGGAATATACAATGCATTTGTAGCCCAAAAATACACGTGCTTAGGGTTACCTACACATTTTTATACTTTTAAAAAAATTAAAAATGTAAAATAATTATACCACAGTGTAGAGAACATCTATATGAACCAAACGCCGCCAACCACGCTCCAATTAGACACCTCACGCCCACACGCCCCGCCTGAGTGTGTGGCGCGTGTAGCGCATGCGCCAGGGAACTAGAAGGCTCCTAGCTGGTCCAATCAATCCAACCAACAACCGATCCAATCGGTTTGACCGCCGGACTGTTTGACCACTTCGGTCTCCGGTCGGGTCGGGTCGAGCCAAGTCGAGTCACCGGTCGGGTCGAGTCGGGTCAACCACCGACCAGCCAACTACCGCCGGTAGAGTGACATCATTTGATGGTTACCAACCATTGGATGACGTCAGCACGCGTCAGCTCGCTGACACACGCGTGGCACACACACACCTTAACTTCTAGTCGCGCGTCTGGGTGCGTCCAATGTCCTCCGACGATGTTCGAGCTACCATTCGAGTCGTCTCAACGAGTGCTTTCACCCTATATATTTGAAAAATGATTTTAACCGAAAAAATATTCCGAAAAATGGCCAAAACCGTATGGGTTTACGCGACCCCAAACCTGTTCTTCGCTTCGGTTCGTTTTCGATGATTCATATTGCAATTCCAAGCAATAAACATCCAAACAGTGTAAATTTCATTTTTTTGATATCAATATCAAATGGTAAACTAGAAAATTTGATAGAAAAACAAAGTAGAAATCATAATCGGGCTTTGATACTAACGTTGGAAGAAAGTTGGAGGAAGACAACTTATCTATTTCGGATTTGCGATGAACAATTTACCCCAGAACGAACGTTGAATTGCGGATGAATGACAAACAATATTACTTCACGTTGGTCTAAATGTAATCACGAGGAATGCATCTAATTTCCACAGCGTAAATGCCAATTGTTTTTGTAAAGGAGAAATGGAACGCCTTCTTTTTCTTTGATAAAAAGTAGAGAGAAAAGAGAACCATTTCTTTTTTGAACATATGTTTTGCAACCTTTTCAACGATTATCTTTAGTAGTTTTAAATACGACTCCCTCATACTCTTGCAAATGGTGTCTTTCCATCATAATCTATCAAGATGAAATAGTGCGTTCTAATTTCACCCCTATCGCGACCTCTTTTTTTTCGGCGCCCACGATCGGGTACAAGCGCCTAAGGAGGCTAATGGCTCGATGAATTTAATTATACCCGGACTCTCCCAAGTCCACCAATTCACGACTTAATGGTTCAATTTTTTAACCTGTAAATCAAATTTTAAATTGGAGTCGCCACTAATCGATTTGGGGTGGGTTGATTAGAAACCCAAGTAAAGTATCGGGAGAAATACTCACTCCTACGCAACCAGAGAAATTAGGATCGGGGACTTGATTACACTAGTTAATCACTAATGCCCTTTCGGTACCTAATCTTGTTTAAACCCTGAGGTTTTTTGGATGTTCGAGGGGTTTTCCATGCATTTTTGAGAGGAAAAACATTTTTTTTAGCCATTTTCTAATTTTTTTTGACACAAAAGGGATTTTTTTTTTGGGATTTTTGGTATTTTTGGAAAAATACAAGTCTTTTTGGCTTTTTCTGAATTTTTTGGCTTTTTTCATGAAATTTTGACTTTTTTTGGATTTTTGGCATTTTTTGGAAAATATGGAATATTTTTTATTTTTTGATTTTTTGATTTTTCGGAAAAATAAAATATTTTTTAAATATTTTTTAATATTTTTTGGAAAATAAATTATTTTTCATTATTTTTTAAATATTATATTATATTATAATGTAAAAAACGAATCGGGTCGGATCCCCGGGTTGGGTCCGACCTGCGTCATCCGTTGCGGGCCCGACTCGGATTTTTTCTTTTTTTATTTTTCATTTTTTTTATTAAAATATTATTTTATATAATTATATATTATAAAAATCGAACCGGGTCGGGTTCCCGGGTGGGACCGACCTGGGCCGGCGACCCGCTCGCGGACGGGCCCGCGCTCGGATTTTTGGCTGTTTTTCTTTTTAAATGTAGAAGCCCAAGCCCATTTTGACCTGATTTTATAAAAAAAATCCTAGCCCAACAGCTACCCGGCCCACGCAAACAAAAACAAACCGGGCGGAAACCCTACCCGGCTGTCAACCCGGATCTGCCCGACTTCGACCCGCCTTCCCCTTTGCCGACCCGCTGCGCCCGCGACCGACTTCAACGGAACCCTACCTGGCTGCGACCCATGCCCGACATTCGGTCTGGCTTCTCCTTCGCGATTTGGCTTTCTGGAGCCCTCGGGTTCGTCGTCGCCTGCGGCGGAGGCGGCCGAGCTTGTCTCGATCTAAGCTCGGGCCTCCGCCGGCACCGCCTTTGGGTTCCGCCCGGTCGGCTATCGTGGCCGATTACGCCGTCCATCGCCGTCCGTCGCCGCTGGTCTGCAGATTCAACCGTGGTGCTCGTGTGGGGGATTTTCGTCGAACGCCTGGAGGACTCCGGCTGATAGGGGCGGGATTGAGCCCATTCGGGGTCGGAATCGTGACGGGGTTCCGAGCGGACGAATGGCGGAGACCGGGGAGGGAGACAATGGATGGTTGGGGCCGGAACTTGCGTGAAGCCAGCGGCCACGAATCCCGGCCGGACGAACCCAGAACAGACCAAGAAGAAGAACAAACCCTAGCTTACCAGATCTAGGTGACAACGCGAGCAGCGGGCGTCGTTGGAGGCGGAGTGGCGGGGACGCCGGGCCAGGCGTCCGGTACTGCGCACGGCGAGAAAGCCCTCATTGACAGCCTCCTTCTTTCTCTGAAACCCTAGATCTCAGCCTCGACTTCCTTCTTCACCCTCAGATCTAGCCCTCTCTCTCTCCGGGTTCGCTTGCCGCCGGCCTCCCCCGATGTCTCTCGGTGGGAGGTCGTTTAAGCTCACGACCCGCTCTCTCTCTCTCGCTCACTCTTCAATCTTCCCCTGAAGTCTCTCCGGGGAAGGTTTGGAGCTCACGATCGGATTTCTCTCGCGCGCTCGCTCTTTGAGTCTCTCTTGAAGTCTCTCAAGGGAAAGTCTCCGAGCTCGCCGTGCCCCTTCGTCGACGGAGGTGCTCCTCTATTTATAGGCGAGGAGGAGGCCGGTCGACGGAGGTTCGGCCGTCGGCTCTCGCACGCCGACCGGCCCTGGGTGCGGCTGAACCGGCGTCAAATCTTCCCCCTTCCACGGAGGCATGCTTGCCTTCAATGCGCATCCTCTCAGCCACCGGCCTACGCTCCTCTCTCGGTTGTAAGTGGTGCTCGAGCGTGTCTTTGTTGCCGCGCGTGACCTGCAGAGGCAGAAGAAAGACGAAGGAAGAAGAAGATGGGAGGAAGAAGAAGAGAGGGGGGGCCGGGCCAAAACTCAAAAAAACAAGGCTTGGGCCTTAGGCCCGCGTGGAAAAGAAAAAGAGGGGAGGGCTGGCTTTTTTTGTTTTCTTTTGTTTTTACTATTTTTTTGTTTTTTTCTTTGTTTTGTTGTTTTTATTTGTTATTTGTTTATTTATTATCCGAAATGACAAAATAGAATAAAAACTTAATAAAAGAAAATTAACCTAATTAAAATTGAGGTGTCAACAACCCCATCATGGACATATTAATAAAGTAGTACAATACTAGACTTTATATACCCTGTATTTTAACTCTACTTCTAGATATACCTTTGTTATAATAGTTCGAAGCAAACCATCACCATACAGTTCTTTCCCTAGTGTTCAGTCACTACCAAAATCCTTGGTTCTAGTTCATTAGGTAAAGATATCATTATTAGTAGAGATATCCTTACACAAATTCTTAAACTCAAAATTGTGCTTAATGGACCATGGTTCAATGGACGGTTCAAGAAATTTGTAAACATCTAAAGATTTTTCACAATTTGGATAAGTATTTTAAATCCAATCTTGCAAACCTTTCTTAAAGCATGTGCAACTCTCACTCAAATTTTGTCCAAAAATGTTCTAATCCTTTATGGAAAAATCCTGACTTTTTCATCCATCTTTCTTTCAAGAAAATGCCAATCCCACCAAAGCCAATCACTCTAGAATATATCTAGAACATTTGCTTTTAGCCCAAAAGAAATGTTCAAATTTACTTCATCAAGAATTATTTAAGCCATCATATTCTCAATGGCCTTATGAAGCATTCTATGTTAACAAGCGTGCTAAGCAGAATATAGAATTATTTACCAACCTCTCAACCAATTCATGCAAGATGATAAATTTCTTCTGCCACTTCAAAACTCGTTATTTTCCAGTCTCATCCAAGCCAAAGTGTATTCCAAGTTTGACCTTAAAGCTGGATTTTGAAGGTCAGGAATTTATTATGAAGACAAGTATAAAACTAGATTTTATATCCAAAATCAACATTTTTAGTGGACGATGCTCTCTTTTGATCCTAAGACAACTTCTTCACCGTTTCAGAATCTATGTGTAAAATTTTTTGGCCTATCTTGGAAAATGCCCAAATTTATATTGATGATATCCTCCTTTATGGTCTAGATGAGGATTCTCGTTGTAAATTATTAGCTCAATTTGTTGAGCTAGGACGAAAGCATGGAATTATGTTATCATAAAAGAAGATGATCATTACCTAGAAAGAAATTGAATTTCTTGGGATGAATCTTAAAGATGGAACCTATCATCTTGGTTCTCATATTGCTAAGGAATTGCATAAGTTTCCTGATGAAAATCTCTCTTACAAATAGTTCCAACAATTCCTTGGGATAATTATTTATTTGAAGGATTTTGTCCCGAAAATCACAGAGTTTGTAATTGTACTGCAACAAATGCTCAAAAAAAGATGCTCCTCCATGAGGATCATAGCATATTAAGTCTGTATACAAACTTAAAGAAACTCTATAACATCTTCCTTTATTGCAAATGACTTCCACGGGAAAAAGAATTTTGCAGATAGATACCGGTGATGAAACTGGGCTATTGTTCTTTTCAAATAAATTGATGGAAAGCAACGAGTTTATAAACACGAGTAGAATATTCACGCAAGCAAAAATGCACTACTACTTTATGTTCAAAGAAATCTTAGCAGTTAAATATGGTATCAAGAAATTTAAATTCCATCTTATAGGACATCATTTCCTTGAGGAGATGCCATGTCCTCATTTTCTCATATGCTGAAGTTTAAGTAGAAGCAGATCCCACATCTTTAGCATCTTAAATGGGCAAAATGGTTCTCAAAATATTCCTTTGAAACCATGTATATTTCAAGAAAAATGAATATACATGCTGACTTTTTGTCCCAACCAAAAGAATTTATAGCTACCACATCTATAAATATGTATATGGTGAGGAATCCAAGAGGCAGTTTTAAGGCCCGAGAAATAAAACCCAAATGGTCTTCATATTCATACCTACCAGCATTCCCTATGCTTGTCCAAGATAATGTTCTCTTTGAAAATCTTGGAAGACTTATGTAGTAATATCATTTCTGTATTTTCAACTATTATGATAGTCTTCTCCTTTGCCCAAACGGATTGCATCCAAAATATCCATTTACTCATCTTCTTACTTTCTTTCCAAAAGAGGAATTTCCGAAAAACTCAAATGGTTTTATTGGTATCTGTTTGATCTCTATACCATTACCATCGACTTTCCAACAGTGAAGTGGGGGCCAGCTGGCCCTCATTGAGGCACTAGACCCCGCTGGTCATAGCCAATGCCCCCATCGGCGATGGAGCGGCGGCCACAAATGGTGGAGGGCAACCAGTTTTTTAGTTTTTTAATAGAAAAATAAAAAAAAAATGAAAAGCAAAATAAAATAAGAGAAAGTAAAGGACGAAAATGCCATTGACCAAATCAGGTCCTTTTTCGAGACTAACATGGCTATTTCAAGTTATTATTTAAAAATAAGATTTATTTTATGGTCTTAGTTAGGAAAATGAATGCATTTCCAGCCTTTATTTGAGAAATTAAGGGCATTTTGGGTTTTTATTTGAAATTTTCTCTCTAAATAAAAAATGAACTTGGAACCATGGACTCATGAAAGAAAAAAAGAAAAAATTGATGTGGCATGTAGTTGTGGGTTATCGTTTTTCTAAACTCGCAAAAAGCCTCAACCCATCCAACTCGGGCTCGAAAATTTTCTTCTCCAAAATTCGCGGGTTTGGTCCAATTTGGAATAATGAAGATCACATGATCTTTCATCACCAAATACAACAAGCTATCAAATTCTGTATGTATAAAATTTCAAGATGAAAATGAAATTTAAAACTATCACACCGCCGATAAAAATGAAATGTGTCGGATCTCTCGTTTTGTTGATGATTTTAGTATTGACCGCGCTACGCGCACGACAAAGGACGAATCGTTTTAGATGAATGTCAATCTTCTCATTTTTTTCGGTCGGTAGATGAATGTCAATCTAGTTAGCTGATGACGCAGTGTTTCAACGGACCTTGAGATGTTCAAGATGAATGAAGAGAAGACAACCAAAAAAGGTCCAACAAGAGATCTCTCAAAGGCCCAAAAGTCCATCGCTTCCAGACCTCTCTTCAAGCGCAAACCCAACGCATTGATGGCGAATCCTCCACCACGCATCCCATTCGTCTCCTCCCATGATAAGGATCCCACCATCACTGACCAGTCTCTGCGCATAACGACGACGAAGAAAGGGGCCTAGGTCAGAGCAAAAGCGCTGACGCAGCAGATGAAGAACGACCGCGGCTCGCTGCTCCTCGCCGGGGTAGCGACCGGAATCATCTGGGCGGCCGCGATGCTGTGCGCGTGCCACGCGAGGGCCGACCTCCACCCCCTGGTCATCGTCCCGGGGAGCGGCGGCAACCAGCTGGAGGCCCGGCTGACCAGGGAGTACAAGTCCTCCAGCTTGCTCTGCAGCCGGCTGTTCCCGCCGGTCCGGGACCGGGACGGCTGGTTCCGGCTGTGGTTCGAGCCCAGCGTGCTGCTCGCCCCGTTCACCCAGTGCTTCGCGGACCGGATGTCGCTGTACTACGACCCCGGGTCGGACGACTACTACAACGCCCCCGGGGTCGAGACCCGGGTGAATCAGTTCGGGTCCACGGAGTCGCTGCTGTACCTCGACCCCTATCTCAAGTAAGATCGCTCGCCGCCCACCGCCGGCCGTTTCATCAGCTGACATACATGAATCAATATGCTATTGACTTTGTAGGTTGGGACCTTGAATGTGCATATGTTTTTTTTTGTTTTTTTCAATTTATTTCTTGCGTCGATAGCTTCTCATTGTTCGTGAAATTATGCGTGACGAGCATTTTGATTAGGTCAGGAAGAATATTTCAAGAATTTGAGAAGGAAAATGATTTATGTGGGTGTCATCATCCGTTTAACGATGATTGTGCATTCTTTTTCGGGGCGATTGTGCAAACTATAGTCCGATTATTGTCGTAGTACTCGCCTTTCTCCGCCGGCATTTAGGCCGAAGGTCCGAATTCTTTTTCATTATTTAGCTCCGGTCTTCTAAACGAAGGATGAATTTCGAAAATAGTCTTTTGATAACTTTTTCTTAAAAAATAATGCACCAAAAGTCCCTACACCGATGTAAATTGTCCAATCGGATTCCTCGACTTTTTTAATTTTGTGCAATTAGATTGCTAAGCTATATATTTTTCAGTTAGTTTTTCCGTTCAAAAAGAAAATGAAAATGCCACGTCGGTTCGCACTTTTAGCTTATATCTTTTGTGTCTCTCTTATTTTATTTTATTTTATTTTTCTAATTGCAAAGTGTTGACCGCTTGGTAAGGTGTGAACTCTGTCGGGTGGATAATGATATTTGTCAAATAGGGGATGAAAAGGATATTATTGAAGTTGCAGATGTTGTGAGCAAATTCTAAGGGATTGGTGGGGCATAAGATATCGTCTATTGATAAAATGGGAGGTCTTGAGCTCAATTTGTACAAAATCATAATGTCTTTAGACCAAAAGGATTGAGACGAGATGCGATATGAATATATATTAAATCCAGTGTGAATATTCTGTTTGATTAGACCATGAGATGTAAGCCGACCCATGATATTATCTGATTTCTATAATGGTGATTTTGAGTATGTAGAGTTTCGGTGCATGTATGTGATGTGTTCTGTTAAACAACTTATTGAGTATGTTGCAGGCAAGTCACAGCATACATGGCAACTCTAGTTAAATCCCTCCAAAAGGTCGGGTATGTCGACGGCAAAACCCTATTCGGAGCTCCTTATGACTTCCGGTATGGCTTAGCCGCCGACGGCCACCCGTCTCGCGTCGGCTCCAAGTTCTTACAAGACCTCAAGGACTTAATCGAGACGGCTACCACGTCCAATAAAGGCAAGCCGGTAATCCTTCTCTCTCATAGCCTTGGAGGCCTCTTTGCCCTCCAACTTCTCAACCGAAACTCTAAATCGTGGCTTCAAAGGCACGTCAAGCACTTCATTGCCCTCTCCGCCCCTTGGGGCGGCGCCGTCGACGAAGTGCTCACCCTCGCCTCCGGCAACGCCCTCGGAGTTCCGTTGGTCGATCCATTAATAGTGCGCGGAGAGCAAAGGAGCTCCGAGAGCAATCTATGGCTCCTTCCGTCCCCGAAAGTCTTCGACAATGAAAAGCCACTCGTGATCTCCCCATCTGCAAACTATACGGCTCACGACATTGCGCAGTTTCTAAACGATATCGGGTTCCCAGAGGGAATCCGACCGTATGAGTCGAGGATCTTGCCTCTCGTAGAGAGAATGTCGGTGCCGGAGGTGCCGGTGACGTGCGTGTTCGGCTCGAACATGGAGACACCGGAGAAGTTGATTTACAGGAGCGAGGCTAAGGGCTTCGACGAGCAACCGGAGGTGGTGTACGGCGACGGGGACGGCACGGTGAACATGGCGAGCTTGTTAGCGCTCGAGTCTTTGTGGAAGGAGAACCGGAAGCAGCCGTTCAAGGTGGTGATGATCCGCGGAGTTTCGCATACGTCGATATTGAAAGAAGAAATCGCGCTTCAGGAAATCGTTCAAGAGATCGTGAATATACATGCGGATCGTGTCGGAAGCTCGTATGTGCAGAGATGAGAGTTGGGTGTAAAAAGCTTGTGTAATCCTCAATTTGGCATGCCTATTAAGAAGACTTAGTTGAAATTATTAGGATCATTTGAAACCTCAAGTGTACTTTCTAGTGGAATGAGTAAGTCCAATACACAGATGTGTCCATTATAAATAGTGTTAATATTGCGAAAAATCTTAAATTCATAAATCTATAACATAAATCTATAACAAATTTAACTCAAAATTAATTTTGACAACAAAATATCCTAAAATATCATAGATTTACCTTTTATTAGTTTTCACTAAATTTTAATGGCAACATATTGAGTTAAATGACACATGACGGTTGAGTGGTGTACTAAGTTGCGGTTTTACTATCTATTTTTTACAAGTATACCAATTTGGAGTTTTTCGTAATATTAATCGAAAAAAATTTGTCACAAGCGTATTTAGAGTTTTTGGTTTGTCATAAGTATATAACTTTGGGTAAATTTGTTATAAAAATACCAGTTTAAAATTTTTTGTAATGAAAAAAATTAATTTAGGATAAAATTGTCTCAAGTGTATAAATTTGAAATTTTTGTGGTATTAACCCTAATAAATACTAGTATTAATAAATCTTTAGGAGATTTGCACGATGAAAGATGAGGGTTCTAAATCCCTAAATAAAATCAATCTCGTTATAATGTTAGAGATATGCTAAAATTGTTAGTGTTTTTGATTAAAATTAATCATGTTAATTCGATTGGCAAAACAAGAAAAGATCCAAGACTTTATTGATAAAATTGAAATGTTAAGAACTAAATTAATAAAAGTACAATAAGTTTAGCACTTTTTAAATAATTCATCCTAAGAAAGATAGAAGTTTTACACACAATATTCAGTTATAGATTAAAAAATATAATTCCATAATATGTCTGATAATGCATTCCTGTGTGAGGACTCTTATAATATCTATTTTAGATATTCAAAATCATATAATCAAAGGCCTGAAAATGAAAATAAGAAAATAAGATCTTACACGCTAACTAACGTTAGTCTCCGACTTTCAGGCCCCCAAAAAATGCTGAGCCGCAACCGTCCAAACCATGACCGGTAGGAGCAGCGAAATACCGAAAACGCCCCGGGACGCCAATACCTGTCGTCCCGCCAAAGCGATTGTACGTTCTCCTCACTCCGGCGCACCGTATAAAAACCTCCCCGGCATGTCCACCTGCGCTCCTCCACGCCCAGCAGCGAAGTCGACAAGTCGTCGTCGCCACCGTCGCGGAGCGGATCCGCCGCGCGCGCGCTCTCAGCTCGAGCCCCTCGCCGGCCGCGAGCCCTAATTTCTCGATTCCGCCATCGATTCGACCGGAGGAAGGCCCCGGAGTCGGAGGTAGAGAGAGAAAGAGAGAGAGAGAGGAGCGAAGGGATTCGAATCTGAGGAGAAATGGTCGGGGACGAGGGCGACACTCCTACTAGGTGCTTACGCTCGCGAGCTCAGTGCCGTTATTTCTGTTCGTCTGGATGTTCTCGCGTTTTTCGATGAGTCCTAGGTAGCGTCGCGATCGGGAGATCGCGGATTGAATCGGGGAGTCTTTCGTTCGTTGCTAAAAATTGATGTTGCCTGTGCTTTGCAATTAGTTGATTCTGGCCCTGAAGTTGGAATTCTGAGTTCTTGCAATGAGAGGTTTAAGCTTGCGGTGGTATAGACATCGTGATTGTCGTCCCCCGGGTAGAAAATTCTACATGCATGCGCGTACCTGTATGAACTTATGAGTTGTGACGCCTTTTTTGGCACTATTTTACAGGTATGAACTGTTGAGTATGGTGAAGAAGCACTCCAGTTTAATAGGGAAGACGAATGTCGAGGAGCAAGACCCGTCAGATGTCGAAATGGATCCAAAGTTCTGGCATGATGTTTTCGATTTTTATTTTATCCGTGGGAAGGAGTCGAGGGGGCGGCAGGATGATGACCTTCTTTTTTTTGTCAGAAAAATGGTAACCTTATAGTGGATCTTCCATTTGAGCCGATGCCTTTATTCCATGATCTGCATATGCTATATGTGTTGCCTTTTAATTGCCGTCGGTAAATAAAGTGCTCTCCATGGAATTGTCTGCTGTAGAGGACACACGGTGATCCGTCGAATGAGAGTCCAGATGGTGTATCTCCCTACTTCGTACGCAGGTGGGCTTCTGAGGTAAAAGGGAGCGTGAGAATACTTTTGAGCTACTTTACTTTACTCAATTTTGCTTTCCTCCCTTTTTCTATGCCTCACCCTTTATTTTTAACAGTAATATAACGGTCCCTTATCTCAATGGAATTAGATCTTGTTAATTTGTTCATTTGATAAATGATGGTTGAGCTAGGTACATCATATTTGCACAGTACACGTGCAATTGTGCTGTCCTTCTAATCAGATTAGCTCTGCATGAATTGAATGTTGATTTCTGTTGATCAAATATCTATCTCTTCTTTTTGCCAACGTTGATATTATCATTGCAGAATGTAGTTTGATGTAACTCTAGTCCGAGGAACTAGTATAAGCCTGACCATGTTAAGCTATAGTTGTCAGGGTAAACTGAAGATGCAGTAGGTATTACTCTTGCTTGGTGACTTGGTCCCAAAGAGGTTTTAATTTAAAAGTGTTGTCAATTTAGTTTTTCTAGAATTTCTTATATAGTGCATGGTCTTAAATTAACTGGATTTCATTTAAGACACACAATGATTCAGATTTATTACCATACTTGGAAACGTACTTATCGTAGTTTGCCATTTCTGTGACATATGTCAGCATGACATATTGAGGTCTCACTGAACAAATGGACATGCTTAGTATTGGAGCATATCTAAGGTTTTATAGGAATTGTAACTTTTCCAAACCTCTTTTGAATTTCCTGGAATACTTAACATTTCTCCTATGGTTTGATTGCAATTATAAATCTCAATTTCACCTTATGGACAGTTAGCGAACTAGTTCTAACTATTTTTACATGGCCTAGATCGAGTCGGCTCTTGGTTTTGAGGAAAGATTTGAGGCAAGCCACAAGTATATGGAAACTGAGGAAACTACTGAAAAATTTTGCTTTATCAACTGATACAGGGTACATTGGTCGTTTTTGTCCATTGAAGGAACATAACTTGAGCTGTGTCTGATTCTACTGTCTTCTCTTTCCCTGATTGTGCACTGTCAACTTGGCTGCAATCTACGAATATGTTTTTAGGCTCTCTTCTGTGAAGCTTCTCTGTACAAAATATTAGCGTGACCAGATACTAAGTTAAAGATTGAACTTCGTGAGTGGAGTATCCTCATAGTAAATACAAGTAACTTTGCTAGCTACATACAACAATTTGACTCAACCACTTCATGCCTTATTTGTGTGTCATTCTTTCCTGCTCCTAGTGTATTCGAATCAGACATTTGTTTGTTGTAGTCCTCTCAATATAAGTATCTGGTCTGGTTCATCGTCTTTAGATTTCAAAGGAAATTCTGCACAAAAAATATGCCCACTCTGAATCGTTCACTTACCTGTTTTCCAGTATTCTACATGCACTTTGCTTTCCAGTTGATATGATCTGTTAGTCTCGACTGATATAATAATACTGCTATTTTAATTTTTGAAAACAGTTGGATAAGTTACTCGGTGATAGTTCTGATGAAGTGGACTGGAGGCGCTCCTTTTATTTGAATTTGATTGCACACACCTCCTTTACTGTGACAGTTGCAATTTGCAGGCAAGTCAACTACATTAAGTTTTCACGCGGACCTATTCCGTTTGCTGGAATTTGAGAATTTATAGTTTGATTCATCAATTGTGTTGGCGATTGTCGAAACTTATCTTAATTAATTTAATTTTTCCAAGTATCTGTGAATTAGAGGTGATGAGAGGCTAGGGTAGGCCAATTTAGATACCACAAGGCAATCCATATTAGTTTAAAATGTACCCTTTCTATATCATCTTGGTTTCTTTTCTTCTGCTGTAAGTTTGGAGTTGGGACCTATTACTCCCTTTTGGTTCATATTTTTAAATAATGAGATATTAGTTATCTTAATTGTAGTTTCTTCTTGGAGAGTTTAGTTGCTGCATGTCTCTTTGAAAGATGCATGTTGTTTTTTATATGTAAATACCAATGTTAGCACAGGCTGCTTGGAGCTACATACTTGAGATGTCATGCTTGGTTTTTTCCTTGGTGTTATTTCCCTGTAATGCTCTATTATTTATGTAAGCTGTGTTTCTGTTCGATTGTTATATGCAGCCATGAAGTCCTCAGGAACCATCAATCAGGACAAGATACACCACTGTCTCCAATATATAAGGTACTCATTGCAACCTTATTTATGCCCTAAAAATTAGAGTTATAAGATGTATCCCTTGATTACATATTTCCATACATCTCCAAGTTGTTTTGAGTCTTTTGACCTTTATAAGGAACTTTCATGTGCGGAAGATCAAGTGTGGATGCTACCTAAGTCTCTGAGAAATTATGGGTTGCATTTGTATTAGATAAGAGTGAAGTTCGCAGTATGTATTTATTTGTCTTTGCTTTCATGCCATTTTTAATGAATTGGGAAGACCAACTGAAGAGTAGACACAGGAATCCCTGGAAGGGGATTTTTTTTTTTTTTGGTTGGGGGGTGTTGTTGTGGGAAGGTGGGAATTGTCTATGTAGATGTCCAGAGACAAGCAGTCAATTGGGAACTGTCCCAGGCGACCTCCAAAGAAAAAGAAAATAGCTAAGCTGATTATGCATGTTGTTCTTTGGTTACTCTTAAAAAGCTCTTATATATTGCTCTCAGTTCTAACCACAATGCTAGAAAGATAGTCAGGAAAACAAAAATAATATTCTTTTTCAGGAGAGTTGTCCTGTCACCTATCAGATATTTGTCGGTATTACTGATACTCCTGTTTCAGGTCTGTGCAGTTGTGACATGTTATTTCTTTCAAGTTCAATTCCTGGCCACATGTCTACTTTGAGACTAAAGTGAGAATTGATCTATCTGTGCGTTTCAGTGAGACAATTTTGTTTAGCTATAGATCTCTGCATATCCTGATCCTTTTCCTTGGATTGAGAGAACCTGTTGCCTGTAGCTGCTAGTCTGCTGTAGGCTGTAGTTTTTCCCTAATCAGTCCCTTTCAAGCCAATAGGTTCGATAGTGATTTCTTTATTCAAGTCATGAGACAAGTACAAGACCATTATGCTGTAGTTATTTGCCATATGTTAGAGTACTTATTTGTGGTGTTTTTTTTTTTTTTTTTGGTTTCTCTGTTTTCTAATTTGAAGATCGATATTTTCTGCAGGTTGTGAAAACTGTTTATGCATCTCCTAGTCGTGTCAATTTCCATTTGGACTCAAAAAAGGCAAGCTACTGATTCTTGATCATTGCAGCCTTTTCTCCTTATTGTTCTAGGATATTACAATTCCCTTTTTGTTGTTAATTGAGTTGCTATCTGACGATGTCGTGTCTCATATCTAGGAAGTAGAGACAACACCTGCCTATCCAGATATCTGTTTTGCTGTCGACGACTTTGACTCCACGTTTGATGCAGTGGTAACAATTCTAATTTTTTTTTATCTATGCATTACTTATTACATTGGTGATAATAGCTTCATATTTATGCTCTCTTTTGCTAAGAAATGAGATGCTTCTGATTTGATGATAGAATGGTCTACATGGCTGTTGTGATAAGTTAATAGAATTGATTTCTTATAGGAACATGAAAGTTTCTTCATTTATATTTATATCATGTTTTGTGACGTTGCTCATACGAGAGGCCACTTTTCTTATAGCAATAATTTGGCTCTCATTCTTGAACAAGTGCATCTAGTTCCATATTCTTGTGTTCAGTTGAAATCATAAATAATGACCTATCAAGTCTGTCTTGCTATGTTTAGCATAAGTTGATTGCTACATGATAGGGTTGTACAAGGTTTCATAATGTGGATATTATGTCTATATGTTCCTCGGTGGAAGAGTTCAATGCATGTTTTTATTGTCCTTTACCTATAGTGTTCCAAAGCTTTTGAGAAAAGTTTCTACGAGATCCTAAAAAGTTCTTTTCACATCCTTGTATCCTCAAACTTGAGTCATAGGAAGCACATGCTTTTACATTTTGCATCTCTACGGGGTCTTGTATATATTGTTTCATTCTTCCTTCCTCATTTTATAATTTTGTGGTTGTATTATCACCATGCAAGCCTCTGCCTACCTATGTGAAGTGAAAGTAAAGATTGGCCCATGACTTGCGTCTAGGCAATTTTCCATTGTCTTTGTTGGTGATATTCCCTTTGCAGCCAACAAAGATACTCTGATTCTTCAAGATCTTGAAGAGAAGATTTGCCCACTAGTTGAAACATAAACAGAGAACATTGTCATATCCTATTTCATTTTGAGTCGGTGGCTATCAGTTGAAGCATCTCAGCATTCATTCACCTATGCAGGTCTTGTCATCAACAGACCATTGCTACTGTGTTCTACTAAACGCTCATGATGGAGCAGCATTTCCTACCCAAAAGGAGCAAAATGATTGTATTTCCAGTAGTGATACTCCTCTGCGAACTGAAGCAAGTTCTGGCAACTCCAAGAGCAGTAAGGTCCGCGTACATAATTATGCAGTAGATCTCTGTCAGTTCTTCTCATGCATACTCATAGGCATGGATGTATTTGCTTGGCTGAGTAAGTCTTTTTGTTTTTCTCACATGCATGTATGCGTACAACTATGTAGACATAGAGGTTCTTGAGATTAGTGTTTGCGCCTTGCCACTTAGGGATCTCGCTTATCCTCATTCTCTGTACATCATGCATCCTCACTGTAACAATTGGCTCTATCAGATCATCAACTACAAGAATTTTTGTTTTGGATGAAAGTTTCTACTTGCTTTATGATATTTCAATTTTTCTTTTTTCTTTTTCACAGAGATATTCTATTATAAGCTCTTTAGGAATTTGACCCAATTATTAATGAGAGTGTTTTCAGTTTTCCTGTTTAGTTTTTATATGCTCAGGGTCTTTCATTATAGAGAAGTATATAAGCATTAAATACATTTCTTTAGCACTCAAGATGCATAATGATCAGAGAGGAGCTCCTTCTCTTTTAACCTTTTAACTTGCTGTTTTGATACTATCAGTGAGAAAGTTTCCAGTTTTTCTTGTTTAATAGTTATATTAGTCTAGGTGTTTGTATATGAGAAGTTCGATAGGCATTACGTATTCTTCTTTAGCACTTATGACTGAACTTGATATACCTTAGGATTGGGAGAGTTACTAGTTCTTGTGTAACCTTTATTTTTTTGGTAAAGTGTGTAACCTTTATTTTACTGTTGAGTTATGCTTAAGAAACCCCCTTTGATTGTCAAACGGTGGTTGAGGTCTAGGATAAGTTAATTTTGAGTTTACCTGATCTGTTAAACTGCTGCCTATCTCAAGATTTTGGTTTTTTTTTCATAATTTGCAGACCACTCAACTATCAGCTGTCTACCAATTGTCTGTCACATTATGTTAATGGGAAAGTTTGTTTGCACATGCTAAGAATTATTCACTGATGTGGTGAAGGTTTAATGGTGATTTGTGGTTAATTTATGTGTAGGTTTCCTTTGATGAAAAGGTTCCTGTTTTTGGAAACAGCATCTTTTGACTTGTTTTTATGAATTCAGATTACCCTTTTTTCAGGATTTGTCAGCTATCAAATGGTTAGAGAAGCATACAATGGTACGATATTGCATCATTTCATTTATTGTTTCTCACGGGCATAACTCTTATTTTTCTTGGATCGTTTTTTCTCATTGTCATAACAATGTAGGAAAATGCTCACGTCACGTTTGGGATAGTAGTAATTGCTGTCTGGTTACTTGCAGTACATCCTCTCTTCCTTTTCCCTCTCTAATAGCCTCTTTCCAAAATGAGCCTTATCTCAATACCATTTACAGGAGAATTGATCTACTAAGGGGTATGGTCTCATTTAAAGTGTATGTTAATCTCTGACAAGAGATTTGGTGCCAACTAATTTACTTCGGATTAGTGCATTTATATTGAGCTCCATAAGTAAGAATGAAATATTTTAACTTTCCATGAGTTTGGAAGGCAAATATTTCATGCTAACACTGCAGAATCTTGCTGATTTCATTTTTAACCGTAAGCCCCTGAACTATGCTTGCCCTTTTTAGGATTACATGCTTGGATCACTGTATTCTTCATCAATTGAAGATAATCATTAATGTGGGTGAGGATAATTATTCATCAAACAAAGAACACTTGAGAGGATTGGATAATTTTATTACAATGGCTTTTGTTTCTTGTTAGAAATAATAGCTATATGTGCTGTAGATGATTTACTGTTGAGTTATTGTGCATGCAGTTATGTTTTGTTATTACAATGTTGATGACTGTGTTTTATGACTCTCTCTCTCTCTCTCAGCTGGAAAGTCTCAATTTGGGGGCCTCTGGTCACTTGGCCATTCACTTGGCAAACAAGATCGCCTTTATATGAAAGGACCTGGAGGACGTGGGGAAGTTGAGGTTGCTGTTTCTGGTGTTATCGGTAGGAGTTATACCCTTCACATATATTGGCGTTCTCTGGTCTTCGTGAAATTTTATTTGGATACATCTGCTGATTCAGATTTGAGTGTTACACAAACATCATTCACAAGGGAGAGAACTTTCAATGCTATTTCTTCTTCATTTTGCAATTCATTTTGTTAAAGTACGGGGAACAATTGACAGCTTTATAACTACGATATCAGTAACTAGAATGATATTCGGTATAATCAATGGAACTGGATATTAGTACTTTTCTCATGTCTTCTTTCTTCTTCTTTTTTTTTTCTTTTTTTTTTGGGGGGGGGGGGTGTTGTGTTGGGTCAGGGTTGGGGGTGGTTGCATATATTGCTCTTTCATCTGATTTTAATGCACCACATTCCGCACAACATTTTATCGACATGGTTGTGACTCATTCAATTGGCTTATCCAGAAAAGGGAAAACAAAAATCATCGACTGGGAAGAGGAATAGATTGACTAGGTTTGTATTGTTAAATCCATTCCTGACTCTCGATGTTGCAATATCAGATCAAAGCAATGAGGATGTGGGCCCCTTTTCACCAGTTTCTGTATCTAACAGAGGATTCGGGATTGGCTCAATTGTTCGGAAAGCGGCATCTGTGGCGTCTGTGGCAGCTAAGCATGCATATGCTGTAGCCTCAGCTACCTCTAGTCATGATGATGAACTGATGATACCCCTAAAATGCTGCTTGATGTCTATATCTCTGCCATGGGAACACATTGCTTACGATCTTCTTTTCAAGGTAATTGCAGTGGGAATTTGCTTATAATGAGGTTTTTACGATGAGAAATTTCACTTTCCATTCCCTTAAAAGTCAATGGTTATGATTATGCCTTAAATTTTCTTTGGTCTTGGACTATTAATATATTGGCTTTCCTGACACGAAGTAGTTGTCATGGGTTTAGGGAAGTCCTCCAGTGAACTTATAAGCATTCAGGAAAATCGGACAAGAATGCCCATCTGCAAAGGAAAGCTTAAGGGGACCTATCTGTAAGAGATATAAGAGTTGGAAACTGCTAGATGGTGCTTTTAGAATTTAATTGATCAACTCCCCCCCCCCCCTCCCCCTCCTCTTCTTTTTTAACCTTGTCTTTTTTCTTTTTTTTTTTATGGGGTCAAACCCTTTGTCTTAGTTGTTATGTGTTGGAAACAAATGTAAGTGTGGTCATAGATCAGTGGACAATCTATGTTTTAAATGTCAAGGGGAAAAAGGTAATTTGCAATCCCTATACCCTGATTTGTTGCTCAGTTGAATGGGGCTTAATTATTCATTGAGCGCATGGTAAGACAGTTTTTGTACTCCCCCGAGCGTGAGCTGTCTTCTAAAGACCAAATATTGGTCAAGTAGTATCAATGTCGCTATGCATTTCTCCTGTGGCTAAATTTCTCTTGCTTGGTTTTCTGATCGGTAGTTATAACTTACCTATGTAATGCAAGGTAGGTATCGGTTTACTTATCGAATTTTCCTCTCTTGCCTGCTGCAATACCCAGTAATGGGTGAAGCTTCTCTTGAGTGAAAAGACAACAAATATTGCTGTCGTTATTCATTTAAACTGAGCTTCACAGGAGGGGAGATGCTGACTTCAGAGAGTGAAGATGGCGCCTAGTCTAAAAGAGAGAAATATTAAGATACTGTGCCTTGATAACGGTCTTCCCCACGAGCTCTTATTTTGATTATTCACTGCATAGAAGGGGTGAGCCGATGGTTTTAGGCAAGCAGCTTGAGCATGGTCATAGTTTCGGGGATTAAAAGCGACATCTCTTGATGTTTGGATGAGTGGTCCACTCAATTCGGTCCGGATGCAATAGATTTCCTCAACATCTCCATTCAAAGCGAATTTTGAGGGCCATGCCCGATATTGTTTGTGCGGAAATGTACATGGATGGATTGATCTATAAGCATTGGCAGAGACTAGTCAACACTTGTATCTAAGAAGAGATGGCACATGATGCTCTTGATTGCTTGCTGATAGATGGCTAACCCTTTCTTTCCCACTTTCAACTGCGCTTAGCTAGAGAGATAGCTTCTTTTAATCCTTACTGGAGATTGCTGTTGTTGTGACTCTTCAGCCCTCAGATGTTAGTTTTATTGTTGAACACCCCCCCCCCCTTCCCTCATTTATGCAGGGGTTTTCATTCCTCTCTTCATGCACGGCCAAAGTTCTCTTTTCTTGCCAGCCGAAAAATCTACCAAACCGATGTTACATCTCCATACTTCTTTTGGCATGTCACTAAGACAACAAACGTTAAGGGTTATCCCTTGTAATCCACACCAAGTTCTTACTAAGGAGAATGACACTTGCACCGCGTTCGTTTCACGGAAAATAACTTCTAGGAAAATGTTTTCTGGATTTTCCGGTGTTCGTTTCACGGAAAATCAACTACTCAAGGAAAATGTTTTCCATCAACAGTAAAAATTACATTCAAAGCTAAGGAAAATGTTTTCCACTTCTGAAAAGTGGAAAACATTTTCCATAACTTCTTCTGTCTTTTTTTTTTCTTTTTTTTCTTTTCATTTTTCTTCCTTAGCTTGGCTGGTGGCCAGCCCCAACAGCGGCCGGCGACCGGCTGTGGTCACGAGCCAGCTCGAGCTCCGCCTCGGGCCGGCGAGGCTCCGCCTAGCCCGATTTGTGGAAGCCCAGCTCGCCCGAGCTCGGGCCTCGCTAGCTTGGGGCGGAGCTCTAGCCTCGCCAGATTCGGTGAGCTGGGCGGGGCTCCGGCCTTGCCCGAGCTTGCCAGAGGTCTAGCGAGCCGCAAGCTCGCCAAACCTCTGGCAAGCTCGGGTGAGGCTCAACCCTGCCTAGCTCGCCGGATCTGGCGACCGGATCTTGGTCGGCTCGCCATCATCAGGCGTGCGGCGGCGAAGGAAGGAGGAAGGAGGAAGGAGAAGGAAAATAAAAAGAAAAAGAAAGAAATTAGTTAACGAACAGTGGAAAATGTTTTCCACTCAAAATTTAAGTTTCAGCCGAACACCAGAAAATATAGCCATTTTCCTGGAAAATGACTTCTAGGAAAATATTTTCCGGAGATGGCCCATTTTCCGTGAAACGAACGCAGCGACCTTGGAGTGCTAAAACTTGACATTGAGGGACAATTGGGTGCTAAATGTTTGGAAAGATACACTAAAGTGCCAAAATTAGAACAAGATAGGTCAATTAAGTACTAACGGAGAAAATCCAATCAAAATGTTGACATGGCGTTTTTTCATTGAGATAAGTGTAAAATGACATCATTTTACTCACTAACATGGCCATATAAGCCAAAAACAATGTCGTTATGCCTTGAATTTTGATATAATTATTAATTAAATTAAATCTAAAATTAAATTTATAGTAATAATAAAATGTTTAAAAAAAGGGAGAGAAGAGTTGAGGGCTTAGTGACCTCGGCCGATCCTCCCCTAACCGTCGCCAGGGTTGGCAACGGTGGGGCAGAAACAATGAGGGCTTGCATAGCCCTTGCTGTTCTACAACTCCTCTCGCCTCCCCCTTTAATTTAGTTTTAAATTTAATGTAATTAACATTTGTATTAAAATTCAAATAAGAGGCAAAACGACCTTATTTTGTCTCTTATTTGCTGACTCAACTCTTTTGCGAGCTAATTGCCACATAAGATTGCGGCCAAAGTCATCATAACTAGCATTTGGTATCCCATTTTTCAAAGAAAGTAGCATTTATGTGTACTTTTTGTAACTTTTAACACTTATGTGTCCTCCTATGTCAAAGTTTTGACACTCCGATCTTTTCCCGTTCGTAATGCCAACAGGGGTCTTCTTTTCCATGGTTTTTTGCAGCCTAAATTTCATGGTTTACGTGCGATCGAACGCTAGTGACATAATTTGGGCATTATAAAATAATGGTTACAATCTTTTTTCTGATGAAAACGAGGAGGGAAACCAACAAAAACCCACCTGCAGGGGGTTGTTGCGAGCAATATAGTACCTTTTGAGGGTCTAGGTTTATTAATATCTATACGGCATATAAAAACAAGACAAAAGGGGAAGGGCATCTTATGATCGGACATAATAAGGTTTACAGCACATGAACCCTACTAAGCCTTGTGTCTAAAGCCTGGGTTTCAGGACAGCCCCTGAATCATCAGAGGGACCAAAGAAAAGCATCCAAAAAAAAGCAGCAGCAGCAGCAGCACGAACGAACGTGTGCATGCATCGGCATGTTACCCTCCACTATCACTTTTAGGCTTTAATTGCTTAAAACGCAGCAACTGAAACTAACTGCCAATCCAGGGAAAAGCAAAAATGCTAACTAAGAAAACTGCCAGGGATTGCAGTTTATTGGCTTTTGAGCTATAGTGGGACGCACAGCCATGTGCAGAAAAAAAAAATAGAAGTGTTCCCTTTCTTTCCCAAGAAGTGGTGAGGCAAATGAAAAGCACAAAGTTGCAGCTTTTGCCCTTCTTGCATTCACACATATTGATTTCTCTCTCCCTACGTCGCTACCATACCCGTTAAGGAATAGAGTTGTATCAGATATATTAAGATCAATTTACAAAAATTAATATACTAAAATGAATATAACTATGAGTTGATGATATGCATTGAAATATTATTTCACACCACTTAACAACGAGTCTTAAATACTCTTTATATTTATGCGATCTCCCTTCACCTACCAGTTTAAACTTTTGGGTTAGCCTTTTCTAACATGGTATCATATAGTGCTATTATTTTCATAAATATGTATCAGACACCCGTCGCATAGTCAAATTCGACATCTCTTCTGGTTTAGACTTTCCTAACAATATGCAACCACCGATAAGAATCAGCCACGCAATATATAGGTTTTGCCTTTTGGTTTACAGGCTATAAGGTTATGGCATTGTGGGTGGGCATTACGACATTTCAATCTCTTAAAGAAGGACTAAAATTACTTTTTGGAGGGAGCTGCATACATTATTATTTGCTGCTCTTCTCTGATTGGTGGGTTTCTTCATCAAACGTCAACCGCATGTATCGCTAGTTGCTAACGCCCGAAAGAATACACTTGCAATGCCACCTGATGCCATCACAACGCATCACCGTATCTAGCGCCACCAGAGTGACGCTTCCGGCCTCTAAAGTCGCTCAACCCAAATACACCAAAACCCCTCCCCCTTCCGGTCACTTCTAGAGCCATGCCGCGTCGAGCTCGACCTTGTGCGACCTTTGTCGTTGCAGGAACAGAGAGAGAGAGAGAGAGAGAGAGAACAATAGCTACTCCCCATGGTTTAAATTGTTAGATGAATGCGTGATTTAATATTTAATTATTCCATCAATTTCCTCATGCGTAAGCTGGACTTTAGCTTATATCTATAATATGACTTGTTGCTCTGATACCATATGAGATTTCGTAGAACCATCATCAACTATCTTGAAAACTTTAAACTGTTAGATAAAGGGGTAATTTAATGTCAAATTATTCCATCATCTTTCCGTGTGGGTTTACACTTCCCTATACGAATTACTTCATGGATAAGCGACGAATCACACAATGAGTAGCAGCCATTGGTTTTTGCATAAAGGTAACAACAAACTTTAGTCGGCCGATTTAAAATATGACATCAGAGTAAAAAATCATAAGTTTGAAAACTACTTCAAGTCATCATTTTCAGCAGCCATCAATAGACGATACATATCCATAGTTGAAAAGTCAAAAAAAAATTGCTAGTGGGCTTGAGTGAATATGATTCTTTACTTGTTTTTTTTTTTTTTTATATGGTAGTTTGGCATTACACAAGCGGCGGTCGGTTTTCATATTAAGATGGCTAAACGCCACTTTAAGTTCTCTTTTGACCGGTTATGGTCTATCTAGTATACATGAATTTAAATAAAGCAAAAGCACTATCTTTGCAACGTAATTTAATTTTCCTCCCCCACTTTATCATTATTACTAGAACGTGCCCACTTCAAATTTGCTAGAAAGTGACTTCATTCATATTGTAATCTTTGAACTCTAGTCATTGGAAATACCTTATTTAAGGGAGAACCACCCAATAGTAAATGCAACCGTGTTGAATTTTCCATGTTGCACTCTCTTCCAGGTGTGGCCATCGGAACCGCAGACATGCAGAGCAAGAGATCCAATTCGAGATATCTCTCTATTTCCGAATCAAATCGAATAAAGGTTGGATAAAGTATTTAGAGTTTTCTTTTCATTTCACCTTATCTTCCCATTCTCCTACTTCAATGGAGAAAGTGCACGTGGAGAACCTATGAAATTTATCTTGTTCCTAAAGAAACGCCCTTTCCAGTGCTATGCCAAGTCACACATTGACCAAGATAGGTCATATTGAGTGATTCATATGTTATCATTCAACCCCAAATGGTCATTACTTAGAATAGTTCTTATGGGGACTTGGCCCATGTGGAACTGACTAAATCGTTATTGACTAGGTCCATACTCGAACCAATGGGGACAGGGAGTAATCACCGAAGCAAGAGAGCTCGAATAAGGTGCAACCATCAATGGACCTCTAGGATGGCAAAGGGTGCAAGAATCCACCAAACTCCACATCTAATAGAGGGAGTTTCAGTGGATGTCACTTTTTTAAGTGAGGGAGTTTGTGATAATCTTAATTCCCAATTAGTTGGGAAAGACCGTTTTGAATGGCTCATAAGTTGATGCACTCTTAAATGGTCATCCTTCTTATATGGTCACTCAGAGTACTTTTTTAAAGTCTTAGCCCATGTAGCACAAACCTAACCATTTCAATCGCGGTGTCAATTATAGATCAATCAAGTCGTTTTCCTAGTGGATATGACGCACCTAAAGTGAAATTGATGAAAAGTCTTCACCTAGTCGCCCACATGGTATTTTTCTTTTAGGATGATGTTCAGTATCACGTATCACCTTTATTGGTATATTCGAATTTCGTATGCATGCTTTACTTTTTAGATTAAGTAACATATCCAAGTGTCAATTTTCGCATATACGCCAGCGGATGCCTTGAAGGTGGGAACTGATTACCCTAAAATAAATGAATTGGTGCCTTCACTGCCTTCACTATCCCTCATCACTTTTCTAGTAAATCAAAGTGAACATAGTTAAGTAGATGGATTTCTAGGGCCATTCAAAATTCCATTAACCACTTTCTTTGGACGTGCTATCGGATAAGAACTTCTCCCAAACACAGCCGAGGGGCCAAGCGTTCGGAATCTGGTCTAGATAAGAGGAGCTGGCAAGCAACCCGGTCATCGAGTTTATTGATTACAAGGAAACCCCAGATGAGATTAGTCTCTGCGCGATGGTCTAGACTGAATCGATCATGGTACCACAGAAGACAGCGGAAAATTCAAAAAGAAAAAAAGGAAAAAAATGGGTATTGAAACTTGGTCTTGCACATGGGAGCCCTCCTTTTCTCAAATCTTTGTGCTCTAGACAGCAGATAGCACCGACAAGTTCCATGTACCTCCAACTTATATGCTCTCTCTCTCTCTCTCTCTCTCTCTCTCTCTCTCTCTACTTTTTTCAACTGCGTATACCATATGACTTCGGCTGAATCTGTCTGATTATTCTCTAATCTCATCAGTTGGTGTCATGCCTTTGGCCGATCCTTCGTAATTAAGCTAAACTCGAAATCCTTTCTTTGTTTTTTTTGGTTTTTTTTTTTTTTTTGGGGGGGAGGGAGGGGGTGTCCCATCTCCCGCCATCTTCTACTTTACATAAAGCCAAAGGAAGTTTGCAAATCCATGCATGAGGAAGAAAAAGTGATCCCACTACTATTTCTACCTAATACCTCCCCAAAAAAAAAAGTTGTAATTTAATTACTCCCTTGATCAATCACACCTAATTAGAGAAAAAGAAAAAGGAAAAATCTCACCCAAAAGATGAATTTTTAGGACAAATTATTAATCAAAAAGTTTCTCCTTTGGATGGACCCCATGTGTCCCTCCCCTCCCTCCTATAAATACCGTGCTCCTACACCACATTCCCTCCCTTTTCCCTCTCTTTCCTCTCTCCGGTCCAATATTCTTGAGCGGTTCTGTGAGCCATGTTCTGCTTGGATGACCCGGTTCACCTCCAGCTCCCGGTTCTCGAGACCGGGTTCACTTGTGACAAGCTGGAAGAGCTCCTGTCGATCCTCGAGTCAGAGAGCCCCGTCAGCCCCAATAACTCTTGCTCAGAGGGCTCGAACCGGACCCTCAGTTCCGCAGAGGATGATCGGAAGCGGAGGCGGAAGGAATCAAACCGGAAGTCGGCGGCCCGGTCCCGCTGCCGCAAGAAGCAGCACCTTGAGGAGCTCACGGAGGAGTTGGACCGGCTGGGTGTCGTGAACCGGGAACTAAAGAGCCGTCTCGAATACGCCATGACCCAGTTCTTCACCGTGCAGACGGAAAACGAGCGGTTGAGATCCGAGTGTGCGTCCCTATCAGCTCGGCTCTCGGATCTACATTGGATTCTACTCGCCATGCAAAATCACATCAACCCTCGTTAATTTTGACTTAATAACCAACAATTCCTCTATCTCCCCCTTCTTTAGTTCGGCGGGACGAGTGACCAAAGAGGAAACGATGGGTGAAGAGTCTTAAATGAAGCAGAGCTACGTAAATACAGAGTTTTTATATGCTCGGCTAGTCGAGTGTTTCCCATGCATAATGTACAAAGCTTCTTTTTTATCCATTTTTCTTGCTGTCGTCAACCCTAGATTGTACTAGGGTTTTGTTCTCCTGTCGCTGTCACATTCTCAGTCGGACAAGTAACGAAGGGCTCGTTTCCAATGATGCGTATGACCCGTGCGATGGACATTTCGACACTTAAAGCCCCAAGAAATGGGGAAAGTAATGTGTGATGAATGGCGTGTGTGTGTGCGTTTTCCAAACTTTCGAAGGGTCGTTTTTGGACCGCGGATATCGCCATCCTTTACCTAAAACTTAGGACGCGGTCTGACGAGAAAAGCTAATGGCGACTGGTCTGGATTCCTTTAGTCTCTTGACAGAGAGAATTGGATTCTAAGACAGGAAACATTGCAGCAGGCAATAATTAAATGGACTGTTGTTTTATCATATACGATGCCTTTCGCACGTGACACTTACAATTCCACAATTGTACGACCCATCGCATCGTGGAACACAGCAAATAAAAAAGTCGATAAACAATGCCCCGTGGCTTTTACAATACAAAAGCCCTAAATATTTTAGACTGTGTTTGGTAATCCGAATTTCAATTCGAATAGAGTTATTTATTATCTCATTTGATGTTTAAAAGCATGTTCTTAAACGGAAATAAACTTGGATATGTCCGGATCAAATGGCAAATAAGAAATTTTAAACAAATGAGATAAATTCGGATTGGAAAGAAAAATATAAAAAAGGAAATCAGAAAAAATGAGAAGAACAAGCTGTTGCTTGCTGCTAGGGAAGATTGGTGCCACCGTCGACCCCGGTGGACACCGCCCATAGACTGAACAAATGGAGCATCGACGTCGAGGAGCTGATCCAACCCTCCTCATCGACGACCCCGTCATGTCCAGAGTCAGCTTCATCTGCCATCGTTGCTCATGGTGTCTTTTTGAGGGGTGATGCTGGACAGGAGATTGGTCGGGAACCTCCGGCTGTCGTCTGTGTTTCTCTGCTCCATCCTCGACTCGATTCTGACGTTGATCTCCACTGTTCTTGAGTTAGGTTGGCCCAAATCTCGGGTCAGGACCCCTTTCAGACGAGATAAACGAGTACCAAACTCCTTGTAGTTATCCAATCGTCTATTGCTCTAAGGTGTTTTTATCACACAAATATGGTATTTGGCTTTTTTGAGGCATTTGGTGGAAACTTCACGGCCGCAGCTTCTTCATAGCTCCAGAATTTCACTGCCGATTCCACCAAGATCTTTAAAAGACGTGCTGCCAAACACATGCTTTGGCACAACACTGCACGAAGCAACTATAGCACAGTCACAGCACATCTGCAACTATACTAAAGAGGCATCTAAGATCGGTCGACTAATTTAGTTTATCAAGTAATGTGACGGTCTGTAAGTGATTCTTTATGTTAGTAGTCCTTTAAGCGCCTGACAATTTTTCATGATAAAAGAATTTCAGAGACAAATCTTAGTATGTCTATGACGTTGAAATAATTTTTTATCAGCCCGTTTAAAATAATGAAATGTTAGCAAGTATATACTTTTTTGAGATATTATCCATATCGTGACTAAGAAGACTGGAGATTGTAACTTTGACTATTTGAAATTTTCAATTATGATTCAAGGAAAAAAAAGGGATAACGACACTTATTTTCTTGCCGGGCCATCTGGTGACCCGACTCAAGCCGAAATTATACGGGTAAGGGTCAAGTTGACCTTGTCTTTTGTGAGTTAAAAAAAAAAGTCCAACCATACCCTATTTTTGAGAAAATTGACCAAAAAGTCTTAAACCTATTGTATAGTACTCGATTCAATTATAAACATTTCAATTGTGCCAACTTAATCCCAACATTTTAACAATTTGCTAATTTAGTCATTTCAACGAATTTTGACATGGATGACATTCAGCATACAGTGGTTGGTCACCAGCCATAGGCAATGGACAACGAGGGTTGGCCTCGTCTAGGCAAGGGCAAGGATTGACGAAGGCCATCCTTGCCCAATCTAGCGAGGCCGGCCATCAACCAAGCGAGATCACGTAGGCCTATAGGCATTCATGTCAACGATTTCTAATCAAAATTAATCGGAAAGCTTAAATTGATATATTATTAAAAAATTCAAAACTAAATTAATATAATTAAAATGTTTAGGATCGATAGCCATACAATTGGATTTGACTTTACGGATAATTATCCCACCTTATTTTAGGCAGGTCTGGCACACATTATCCCGAGTTCGTTTTTGCCAAGTCCACTTTTGAACTAACTTCAACCCCATCTTGACAATTGCGCAATATGCCGAAAGATTGTTTTGTTTTGTTTTTGTTTTTTTCACTTTTTTTTTTTTGATCTAATGTTTTTTTCACTTTGCTTCCTAATTTTGAGGAAGATTTCTCCGACAAGCGGCGTTGGATAACTTTAATTAATGAATCACCATGTAGGGTTTTTGGGCTAAGCCAATGAGTCGTCGGCCTTTTATGCCCTCCTCAAATGGTCAGGAGAAGAACACATGCCGTCCTTACCTGTGCCGATTGCGACGGGTAAATCCCTCACGGGGCACCAGGGAGGTCCTCAAACCTTGCACCAGATAAGTCCGAACTCAGCATCCAAAGGTGAGATTGTAGTGGTGCCAACACGCATGCCTCAGTTTGTGGGACACATTTAGCTGCCAAAGTTGTCAAAACTCGAATAAACTATTCTAAAAAAGTTATAGAACCTAACATGATCCATCGTTAAGTTGTGGAATGAAAAATACACATAGTACGATAGCATTAAACAGTTCTTATACCGCCAAGTCACTTGATAGCACCGAGTAAGCAATAAATTCATCAAGTCTATATTGGCTTGAGAATCAGATGCCGACAAGATAAAGTGAGATAAGAAATTAGTGTTTTCACATGATTTTTCCATTCACATCGATAGCACCAAGTAAGCAATAAATTCATTGAGTCTACATTGCTTTGAGAATCAAATGCTGACATGATAAAGTGATATAAGAAATTAGTATTTTCGTATGATTTTTCCATTCATGAGAAGAACATCTATATGGCACATTTTTCCTCGCTACAAGTAGTGTTTACGAGTAATTTTCACGTTCGAATTTAGATTAATAACGAGTAACACCTTTGTTGTTCTACTTGGCAATTTTGTTTCTAATTAATCAGAAACTGAAAATCTCATGTAGAAATAAGAATTCCATTCCAGTGAGTAGGGCTATTAGAAAAAGTCATGTTCTTTCTTACCAATCAAATGATAAAATAGGAATTTCTCTTATGAATATGCCAAGAATTAATGGAATCACATTCCCCTAAACCGAACATATTCTAAGAATATGTTATCCATTTTTTAAAGCATAGTGATTTGATTGAAAAGTGAGTTATTCGTTTCACTCAACGACATATCATGTCCCCATGTCATTCATTATATTTTTTCCATGAAGTGAGTGCTACATTTTGAATAAAACCGGTACATCGTTTTTGACCTTGAAAGGCCTAAAAGAATGGAAGATTTTGGTGAGGAGATCGTCCGACATCCAAAAGCCGAGTACTACGCTTGGTAGGCTAACTCAGAAACGTTGCTGCTTTCCCATTGATTTGCGCGTTCGGTCTTGGTGGTTTTCAACCGAAAGTCTAGATGCCTCCGGACAAGAACAATAACAAGAATTCCAGAAAGCAAAAAAAAAACAAATGATTCCTTACAAGATTCTGTCCCGTCGAACCCTTTACAGCTCATCTTCTTTCCACGAGCTTCTGTACAATCCACCGGTGACACAACGTCGGCCGCAAGTCATCTGTACCTTCAAACTTCGCTTCCTTCTACAGAAGAGAGCATGCTGGAATTGTTCTGTGGCCAGAATGGCTCGATAATGATTTCTGTGGTACAGACTATATCTACCCTTTTTTTCCGCACAGGTTATCTATCCTTTTTCCCTTACTTTTGTCTGGTAAAATGGACGAGGAGCTGATTGAGGTGAAGTATTTTGTCGATGCAGCACTTATCTTGTCAACCATCGCCACCAACACATACTTCAATGTGTGCCTCTCTCCTCGGATTAATTTAGTACTAATAAGTAGTATTTTACCCGGCACGAGCTACTTAATTCTCGTGGTTGGCTATAGAAAAACAAAATTTGATATGTGATATGTCAAGAGACTTGTCATTTCTCCGCACGCTCAATAAAGTTAAAGGCAAGTCATCCGCGTAATTGCCACGAGGTTTCGCTGTGAATTCTTTCCATGACTTGGTCCCATGATTGTGTCTGCTGAAAATGAACCTTAGTTGAAAGCGACGACTCTCATTAGGGTTTGCTACATACTATTGAGTCTACACTCTTTTTACTTTTTCATCAAGTTCCCAAGCCGTGATGCTTTGTACCATTGCTAAAGGTCCCAAATTAATATCTATCCTGAATTTAGAATCTTGCAGAATATACTTCTGTGTGCTTTCACCCCATCTAATACGTGTCTACAAAAGCGCAGCTCTACACACATTCACAAGGGGAATCTGTCCCACTTGAATTGACATTATCATCTCATCATCTTCACTATCTGATCGTAAATAAACTGAAGAAGAGAAGAAAAAGGGAAAAGATTCAGGGCTGATCGCAAACAAAAGAAGCAATAAACATTGTCCGGTATTAGTTATGATTGATAGCTAGAAAAATCAGAACGCCCCCACCTAACATCGATCTTTGTGGGTTTTGTCTTTGTTGAAGGGCGCAGAGACTCAAAAAAGATGCACGCACACTTAAAATCCATGCACGAATTCACATGTGATAAGTTTCTAGTATGGATCTCAAGGAAAGATCTTGGAAGATGCCGATATCCATCAACTTTGCTCCAGATGCAGAGAATGGATCGGGATTTTGTAGCCCCCATCAAATCAACAAGAGCATCATTGCAGGAAAGAAGAAAAAGAAAGAAAGCATCAGAAAAAGAAAATCGGATTGTGATCCTAGTTATAAAAGACGAGGGACAAAGACCCAACAGAGAGAGAGAGAGAGAGAGAGAGAGAGAGGGACTTCTTCAAACCACTATCTCATTTCACTGGCAAAACCCTAAAGTAGTCCTAGCTTCCTCCATCAAGTAATGGATTGTGTGGTCACTAGCGATAGGTCCTTTTTTCCTAATTTGTCGACCATCTATCCCTTCAAGCAAACCTCTTTAGCCTCGAGCTTCTCTTTCTTCGAGAGCAAGTTATTAGGAGACACTTATCGGGAAAAAAGGAACGTTCTTGAGAGGCTTAACCCTACCAGTTAAAATACAAAACTCCCAGAAAGGACGTAATTTATTTGCTTTTAGGAAGAGATTGATTTGCACATGTGTGGGCTTGACAAGATATAAAGTTTGTGTCATCCCTAAAAAAGGTACCGAATTTGATGTGACTTACTTTCTCCCTATTAAATTATTTCTTAAATTTGAGTACATGAAGAAAATCTGAATAAATAGAAAATTGAATTATAAATAGACTTATGATTCGAGAGGAAAGAAATTATTAAGTACTTTTTATGTTAGAGTTAGATTTAATTTTCTAATTTCGGTCAGCAAGTCACCTAAATGTATTAAAAAACAAAATCTCACTCGGCTATTGCACATTAGAGCAAATAAGAGAAATATTAGGGTTTTCTCTGTGTAAGCTTTTTGAGTGAGTTTTTTGTGAGAGGTTGTGAGATAAGACTTGTGAATTTTGTTTTGGATATAACCTAGAGCTGAGAAGCACTTCAACTATTGAGAAATTTTAGAATATGTATTCTTTGAACTTACGGTGGATGTCTTGAACTCTCCTCGTGAAGTAAGTGCCGACATACAAATCAAACCATGTGAATATCTTGTGTTGTTTATCATTTTTCTTTTGTTGATTTTTCTAGTAATTTCTTGCTAATACACTTATTAATAAAAGGAAAGTTCTTGATAGACTTAAATAACCATTTAAAATTCAAAAGCTCCAAAAAGGTAGTACTTTTATTTTCTTTTTGGGGGAGATGGGATTGCCAAGATATAAAGTTAATTATATCCTCAAGAGTAGTATTGTAATTGATGTGACCATCATATGATTTTGTCTGCTACCTTTGTTAAATTAAATCATATTTCGAATTTGAATTCACAAAGAAAACTAGTTTCCAGATGAAAATTTCAAATCCAAATAAAATTTGTCGTTTGATGCACGAATAAGCAAAAGAATTATTTGGAATACAATCCAGGTTGAAAATGGATTCCTAGTTCAAATAGATATTTTAGTTTAAGTTGGTAAGTCAACTAAGAACATATAAAAACGAATTCTACTCAATCATTACACAGTATAGTAAATAAGGTGAGTGTTAGGATTTTTCTCTATGAATTTGCTAAGTCAATTCTTTGTGAGAGATTATGAGATAATACTTGTGGACTTTGCTTTGAGTACAACAATTTGAGGGATTGTAAACTCTATATTCTCTAGATTTACAATCGATTTCTTAGTGTCGAACTCTTCCAAAGAAGTAGATGCTGACACCTCAAATGGAACCACATGTACCTCTAGTACTATGTATCTTTTCTTGTTGATAACTCTAGTAGTTTCTTCTCCACGTGCTAATCTTTAATTATACGGCCCCTTAGTTTCCCCCTTATTTCACCACAACCTCCATATTAGAACTTGAAATTTCCACCCTTCTATAAAAGAGAAGATTAAAGACCGAGAAAAGGGCCTAGTCACCTCTTGTACTAGCAAGTCACTTTTTTTTAACCTTCCAAAAGGTTAAAAGGGAGTTAGGTTGGAGAGGCAAAAGTGGCAGCCCTCGTTTTGACCTTGACTCTCTAAACTTGAGATTAGTCGGTGGGAGCATTGACGGAACTTATCAGGATACAGAGAATTCTTAGCTCCATCTCGCTTTTTAGGCAATCTCATTTATTGTTATTAAGAACATGTGAAAAGAGTGAGGGGGGTCAATCTCATGCGACAAGGTCCAATCTTTTTGGGCCAAGAACTTCCAATTTATGAAAGCCTCTGCGACCACTCAAATCTTAAAGTTTACTTTTGCTGTCCCTAGTGAAGTTCACTTTCGGCCATTGTTGCTATCATAATTCACAAAAGGGGTAATCATAAAAATGATCCGTGGAGTTTGGTCCAACATGCAATGTTGTCTCTAAACTTTGTAATTTATTCAATGTAATCCTTAATTTTTTTGTATATATTCAACTTAATCCTTAAAATATATGAAGGTGTTTAATGATACCCTTACATTAATTTGAGTTAATTTGAGTTAATGAGCCTAGTCGATTAGGCTTTTAATTTGGTGAGTTTGAATATTAGACAAAAAAAATAACATTACATTTTAATTAGATATTCAACTTAAATTAAGATGTAAATCGTGCTTTCCGTGAATTATTGTACAATTTGTAAGTAAATTCCATAAGAAAACTTCACATTAATATATTTATATCAAAAGATTCTAATGTAGACATTACGTTAGTCATTTTGAGCAATTGTTATGATAGAATAGCCAACACAGTATTTTGACCTACCATATTTTGTTTTGTTATTTACTATGCTTCAAGTACACATAATTAGGTAGTTATTTTAGGGTACGTCTTTGTAAATAACTATGAAATAGGGTATTGCTACGAGCGTCCTTAGGACATTGATTGAGTTTATTTTATTTGGAACTATTCACTTTTCAAGACACTGATTATACATAACACGGGGGGAATAGCACACGGAGAGCTGTAAAAATTTCTTTAATTGATTATTTAACTAGTGCCCTCGCGGCATTCTTTACTATGTTGATATCAAGGTAGAAATTTTCTTTACTATAAAGGAGCCACACATAGAAATTATAGAACAAGGACATAATGAAGAGAGGGAAGGGAGGGGGACACGGGTAATAAATAGGTAACGAAATGAATAGAGAGTGGAAGAAAAGCACTTCCTTTGGAAGGAGACTGACCAATCTCTCATAAATCACAGTCTTATGCCTCAAACTTAGAGACAATCCTTAAGCGAGACACTACTATTCCATTCATATAAATTCACTTTTGCTGTTCTTAATAAATTTCGTTCATATGCGGCCGCCTTTTTCAATTGTGATGAGATTGGGAGGGAAGATAGTGACCTCCCAATCGGCGTTACCAGTTTTTATTGTTGTAGTTTACAATGTGTTTGATTTTTAAAATTATGCCTTAGTGGATTCAGATCAAAGTAATATGAGTGTAGTTCCGTTTGAGCAGCTGACGACGCCCCTTGAACATACGCGTGAAGCCTTTAATAAGAAAATCCGAGCTATCTCGGCACACACAAGATATGGCTCCTTCCCCTGTCCCTACCGGGCGACATCCATCAATATTTAGCCTCAATATGCACTGCTTTGGTGGCGTCCAAGTTTGATCTGGGTTTGACTGTAACGCTGCTCTTTGTTTGGGTCTTGCTGTCCAAAGAGCTATACTCTCGTCCATGGCCGAAGCGAATTCCACTTCCTCCGAGGCAGATCAGTCTTCGTGGTAGGTAAGTCCCCTCATTATGAAAGCCCAAGCCCAGTTAAGAGTCTATTCAAATTTTAAAGTGGACCGTTGCAACCGAAAAGCAAATGAAGTTGCGGATTAGATTGTCAAAACTCGACATAAGAAAACCTACATTCCAATTGGACCTTCTATCCCACTCATGTCCTTTGGTCCCTTATTTGTTCTGAAGCTGCGTCTATGTATGCTTAAACACCTTTTTAATGAATGGAAATTATCATTTTGACCAGACAAAAAAAATCGTGGCAGATTAGGTTTGGCAATTACATATTGTTCATACCCCGTTTCTTAGCTGAACTGTATCTCTTGGCTTTTGTACATGTGATAGATTGGATATATCTCCAAATTATGGGTTGATCCAAAGATACAAGATTGCAAGTGTCATAATGATCAACTGATTGACTTCCTTGAAAGGAATCAAGCACTATGCAAATCAAGTTAGACGAGGTCGACATGAGCTCTCTAGGAATTGAAATCAAGACACAAAGGGTGAAAGCGTAGACATTTATAGAAGGAGTTTGCACAAGTGCAGAAAGAAGAGATGATATATCTATTGGCATTAAAGTTGGGAAATTTCTTGTTCTATTTTTTACGCGAAAAATGAATGATTTATAGAACATTCTGCTAAAGATGATCACTTAAAAAAATAAATAAATGATGATTATTTTCATCTTCTACAAAATCATTGACACATCAATTATTGACAATTATTAAGATTTTTTATTGGCTAATTATTTTAAGCGATATAAGTGATCATTTTTATAAATATATTTTTTAAAATTAATTACGGAAAAAAATGTAGCCTAAGTCTTTTATAATTCTATGTGAGATGTTTGAGGAGCAAGATTGAGGGTGCATTTGGCAACCACTTTCCCAAGTGACTTTGGGCTTTAAAGTTCCTTAGGAAATTGCAAGTACATTTTGGTAAAATTTTTTAGGAATTTTAAGGAGATACGATTGCATTTTCAAAAGCTTTAGAGATTGTTAACTCAAGGCAGGTCCCGAGGTTCTTTGGGCTTTAAGCATTTCCAAAATGCTAAAAGAAAAAAATTTCTTTCTACTTTGCCTCGCTAAACTTCCATAATCCTAGCAATGTCCTCCTTATGCAACATCGTGGGCAAAGGGCTCCAACCGTTGGCGCCTGATTGCGTTGTTTAAACGATAGTTGCACCACCCTAGGCAACTATCACCCTGGATTGCACAACCTCACCAAGGGCCGTTGGCCGAATTTGATTCGTCACAGTCCACCAACATTTAAGCCCTTCGTTGACTTTAATTTTTTTTTAATTAGTGAAAACGCTTTACAAAATATGATTATTCTAAACATTAGTTAAACCAAAGTTGCTTTCAATACACTCTTAAATTGCAATTTGTAATACACTACTTGCATTTCAGAAAACCCCTTTAACCTAAAGTTCTTTGCATTCTTCAATGGACTTTCCCCAAAATCCGAAACATACACACTTTGATATATATATTAAAGGTGTAGGTGAATTAGGGATGTTTTTATATGAATGTGAGAGGTTCATTATGAGTCCAAGTTAATGAAGCTTCTCTAATTTAATTCTAAACATATAATGTCTAGTTCTTCGAGATAAGATCCAACATTTGAGCTAAACAAAATCATCTTAGGAACAACACATGAGTTAATAATATTTCCCCATTTTCCTCTTTTTCTCCTTTATTCAATGGAAAATCAAGGTAAAATAGGGATTTTGTTCAAAATAAAACGAAATAGAAGTATGCATTTGCCTCTTAGGGTATGTTTAGTAACGTTTCTGTTCAAAAATTGTTCCAAGGAACATAAATAGAAAAAATTATTTCTGTTCCGGGGAATAATTTTTGAATAGAAGAATGCGTTTGGTAACTACACAAATTTTTTGTTCCTAGAATAGAAAAAGAATAAAAACACGTTTAGTAAACTTATTTATATAATTTTTTTGTTTCTTTTAATTTTTTCTTCCTTTTGGCCGATCACCAGCCTTGGCCATGGCTGACGAGGGCCAGCAGCCTCGCCGGGCCACCGCCAAGTCGGTGCTCGACAAGGTCGAGCCTCGTCGGATTTGGGCAAGCTCGAGCCTCGCCCAGCCACCGGCGAGGCTGACCTCTCGCTAGGGGCCGTTGATGCTCCAGCGAGGTTGCTGGAGATGTTGGCCCTCACGGTTGGTTGCTGATCATGGCCGAGGTCAACGACTGGCCAAAGAAAAAAGAAGAAGAAAAGAAAAGAATGAAAAAATAGGTGAGAAAAATTGTTTCTCGGAAGTGTTCTCGGAAATAAGAAATAAGTTTTTTTTGTTTCTTATTTCTATTCCAAATTTGTTCCGTAGAACAAAAACAAGTCCCAAAAACAAAAATGTGAACAAACGCGTTTCTATTCTTTTTTGTTTCCCGAAACAAAAGAACAAAAATTGTGTTCATGACCATGAAGAAAGAACACAAACAAACAGCCCCTTAAAGGTTACAAGCATGGCACGGGACAGCGGAAATATACGACCGTTCAAGGCTTACGTACAAACGTTCGGATTCGGAAGAGCTTTTAGTAATTTCCCGAAGAGTCACAAAGGCCCACGTAGAAAAAAACGGGCCGAGCCCACTAACTTTTGGGCTTTGTCCAACAACAAAAGCCCATCCGCCTCACGACTTTTTCCAGGCCCATGCGCTCATCATCATCATTCATCACCACTTCTTCCGCGTCCGGATGGGCATTTAGGTAAAATCACGCTCTGCAACCAAATAATCAGACCGAAGCGCGCCCAATCCCCTATTCAAAAACTCCACGCGAGAAGCTCTCTTTCTTTTTCTCTCTCATCTCCATCTCGAGCTTCCTCCAGATTTCTTACAGATTCAAGAGCAGAAGAAGTAGACGAAGAAGACGATCGGCACGAAGCAGAGCAGACCACTCCTCTCTCGTACGTTCGCCGCAACTCGCGCTCTCCGTGGCCGTGCTAGAGAGAGAGAGAGAGAGAGAGGGATGGAGAAGATATGCGTGGCGGTGAGAGTGCGGCCGTTCGCGGCGGAGGAGCCCTTCAACGGCACCTTCTGGAAGATCGAGGACAACCGCATCTCCCTCCACCGCCCTCACGGCACCCCCGTCTCCGGCCTCTCTTTCGCTTTCGGTAACCCCGCAAAATTTATTCCCAATCTCGTTCTTTTCTTCTTCCTTTTTCTCCCCCTTTTTTGGGGTTCAATTTGGCCGCGAAAATTTCCAATCTTTTCGCCTTTTTTTCGGTTCGGGTTCCGCGCCCGCCAGATCACATCTTCGGCGAGGGCTGCACGAACGCCACGGTTTACGACCGCCTCACCAAGGACGTGATTCGCGCCGCGGTCGAGGGATTCAACGGTACGTTTTGGGCTTTGCTGAGATTTTTCTGTGGGATGTGTGTTTCTTTTGGGTTGAAGTGAGATTGTACAGTTTGAAACGAATGAGATTGATTTCGCGAGGTCCACTCGATTTTGGCAAAGTGGGTAATTTAGTATAGAACTGAGCTGGAGCTTATTGTTTGTGTTGGATACAACCTCAGGGACGGCGTTTGCATATGGACAGACCAGCAGCGGGAAGACTTTCACGATGAATGGCTCAGATGCTGACCCTGGAATTATCCGCCTCGCCGTCAGAGATGTATTTGAGAAGATAAACATGGTAACGCCCATATAGCGACCTCGCTAGTTGATAATTGGCTTCTCGTGTCCTGCTCATGAGCTTGTTGTAAGTCTCTCGACATGTTTTTGAATGGGGTTCTGGATGGGTCTTTTGTTACCAGATGTCAGACCGCGAGTTTCTTATCCGTGTGTCCTACATGGAGATATACAATGAAGAGATAAATGACCTTCTTGCTGTGGAGAACCAGAAATTGCAAATACATGAAAGCTTAGAGGTGTGGACCATTTCAAGTTTTGGATTAGTCTAGATAAGTTCTGCGAACAAATTGAATAACCTGTTTTTCCTGATTTTATTGTTTTGTAGAGAGGCATTTTTGTTGCGGGCCTTAAAGAGGAAATTGTTAACAATGAGGATCAAGTGCTTCAGCTTATAGAGTCAGGGGAAGGTTTGTCTAAAAGCACTTAAAAGACCAGGCCCTTCACTTCATTTCCTATTTGCTGGTATTAGAAACTGAGTATAATTACTTACAGTCAATAGACACTTTGGCGAAACAAACATGAATGCTCGGAGCAGTCGATCTCACACGATATTTAGAATGGTAACTAATCAAAGCTTTGTGGCCATTTTTACTTTCCTTGAATTTATTCATACAGCTACTAATGGAAACTTTGCATTTCAGGTCATTGAAAGTAGAGCAAAAGACATTAGTTGCGATAACTCAACCTCTGATACTATTCGAGTCTCAGTCTTGGTTTGTATTTCTTTTCAGAGTGAAGCTAAGATGCACCTGTCTATGTTGTTCTATCACCAGTCCCGCTAATTTTCTTTGTTTGAATCTAGAACTTGGTGGATTTAGCTGGCTCTGAGCGTATTGCAAAAACTGGAGCTGGTGGAGTACGTCTAAAAGAAGGGAAGCACATAAACAAAAGCTTAATGATTCTGGGTAATGTCATCAACAAACTAAGTGAAGGTGCCAAGCAGAGGTACTTACTCTTGTGTTTCCTCCAGTATAATAGTAAGGGCTCTCTTGCTGAACTGTGGAATCTTTAATGCAGAGGACATATTCCTTATCGTGATAGTAAGCTTACTCGCATTCTTCAACCTGCTCTCGGTGGTAATGCAAAGACTTCGATTATCTGCACTATAGCTCCAGAAGAGGTACCATGAGGCAATTATAGATGTTGCTTATGTCTTTTTCCTCTCTTGATTGGTTGCAAAGCTCAAATGCTGTTGTCTGACCAGCTGATAAACTGTGCAACTTTGTCAGGTTCACGTTGAAGAAACAAAAGGTACTCTTCAGTTTGCTAGCAGAGCCAAGCGCATTATAAACTGTGCTCAAGTAAATGAGGTACTAATGTTCATGCAGAAATACCCCTTTGTCACCTCAAATATATGCATTTTTTGGTAACCATTCTTCAAAATCATGCCACTAGAAGTTTCTAGGATAATTCAGTGTCTTTGACAATTTTGTACAAGGTTCATTAGGTTCAAAGTGATTCTAGTAATTTGGAAGATTGGACAGCTCATATTTCTTGTTTGGATCCTTGAGTTTCCTGTGCAAGAATGAATTAATTTAACAGGTGCTGCACCTGCTAGAAATCTTTCTGTCAAGGATTCTGAGGTTCTTATCAAATGTAAAGTCATGAAACAACAATGTACAGCAGAATACTAATTCAAATTTTCGGGGCCATCAAGAAGAAATTATGTATGCTTGTCTTGTTGGATTGTTCAGATGAAGTTTTACTTTTCAGGAAATCTGTATCTGGAAATTAAGGTTATTAATTCAGCTAAGCTTAATGCGGCAACATTCAAGTTACATGATTTTTTGTGTACTATGCTATCTCTCTTGTAATACCCTCATCATTGATCATGCAAGTTCCCATCCTTTTTCTTTCCCTTGATTGGTTCATTTCAACTAATTATGGTTGATATTGTCTTAGATTTTGACAGATGCTGCCTTATTGAAGAGACAAAAGTTAGAGATAGAGGAGTTGCGTGAGAAACTTCAGGTTAGGGGCATTACTGCTCGTACTTCAATTAATTAGGCTTTGCAAAATTTAACTCGAAGAGTTCTCTAGGGATCTCGTGCTGAAGTGCTGGAGCAAGAAATTCTTAAATTGCGGAATGAAATGCTTAAGGTAGGTTTTTCCTCTTTCGAAGTTTTGGCTGTTGTCCAAAAAAGGCGGATATGTTAATTTTAGCATTCACTTGTTAGCATACCTGTTTTTCTCTAGTATGAAGTTGAGCGTGAGAAACTCGAAATGGAGCTAGAAGAGGAGAGGAAGTCACATAAATTACGTGAAGAATGCATCAAGGAGCAACAGATGAAGATTGACAACCTTAGTACTCTTCTCACCTGCTCCGACTGCGATAGGAACTCTAGCCAGGTATAGTTATATTCGACCAACAGCAAATCTTCAACTTCACTATAGATGCCCTTCCGGCTCCGTATTTCTTTACTTAACTGCCTTATTGTATCACTCTGCTACTTTGTTCTATTCTCTCTATCACAGTTCAGTTCTGATGCAACGATTCAGATGACCTATCTCCTAATATCGAAGGATGCGATTCCACATAGGGCAATCCCATAATACAAAATAATGCTCTCATTCTGTTAATGTACCAATGTGAATTCATTTTATTAAATGTATTGCTTTGCCAATATATCATTTAGGTAGGATAATCCACTTCGCTGCAGAAAGGATGGTGGCTGTAAAACGTGTAAGCTTATCATTATGTGATATTGAAGATTCTCAGGAGCATTGCTTCTGGTACTTTTGAGAATCCAATCAAAAGTTGGTAATACAATTTGCAAAGTACAGCGACTCCTGCTTATGTAACTACCTGTGTGGACTAATATGCTTCTGCAAAGTTACTAGTTCATACTTGAACTTTTTCTTGATCACTAATATCCTTCGAGTAACTTGTCTGGTATCTTACTATTGCTGCAACAACATAATGACGGTTTCTCCATGTTTTGGGACAGGATTCTGCAAAAGAGAGCCTTATGGATGAATTTAATGACAGTAACAGTATTAGCCAAAGCGACTTCAGAACACCTTGCCAAAAGACAGTTCCTGGTAATTATGTTGTCAAGCGATCAAACTACTCACAGCTGGTTGAATGCAGCCCACTTCCGGATCCACTAGACAATGTTGCTGATGAAGAAACATGGTTCCAAATGAACAAAGGTTTCATAGCTGACCTGGACTCAATCCAGATGACTCCTGCTAGAAAAGTTCAATCCTTCCCCCAGCTAATGAGACTCCAGTGAGTTACTCTCATTCTTTTATCTTCACTCAGTTTTCATCCTCCGGAATGCTCCAGCCATTTGGTTTATGAGAACACTTCTTGTTACTTTTTTAGAAATTGTCTCTTTATTCAATATTCCATTAGCTTTCAAAATTATATCGTTGATAGTATGATACTGTATGATGAGACTGGGCTATGACCTTGCTTTGCTTTGATGGAACCTTATATTACATTTACCGCTCCCTAAATTCTGTAGGGCACAGATGAGAGCTACAGAAAAGAGCTTGAAGACCTCAGGAGACAGCTAGAACTTGCTGTTGAAGAGAAAAATGATCTTAAGGTTTGTATGGACCATGAAACAGTTCTCATTCAGCCATTTCGGGAATCTTAAAGGAAATCTTAGCTATTCTCTCCAAAGACCAAAATTATTTCTCTAAAGATGAGTCATATTGGCTTCAGCCATCCAATGATTTCATTCACCAATTCTGCTTTTCATACATGGCATCCCTGAGAGAATCATTCCTCTTATTACAAGCAACTTTACCACTTAACCAAGATTCATCAACAAGAATCTTGAGTTGTACATCTGCTGATGTGATAGCACAGTTCTTTGAATTTTCTGCTTCTTTATTACAGATCAGAATCAAAACATTTAGCATCTGGCCTGAATTATCTGCTACTTGCTCTATTTTTTTTCTTTTTTTTTCCCCTGAAATCAGAAGAAAAATTGTTCAGCCTCTTTGGGTTGATTGATATGATAATACTCATCAATTGCCCATGATAGCAATGGTAGAGAGATGTGGATACTATGGCATGGTAACTCTATATTTTCTTTGCTTTCACCTTGTAAAACTCTAATATGGTACCTCACTAAAGTCATTGTAGAGATATCAGTTCGATTAATCGGTGTTGTTTGTTTTCCTTCTTGTGAACGTAGCTATCTGATACGTCTTATTTGAATCTTGAATCTTCTTCTATTTATGCTTGAGTTTACACTGATTCTCCTGTTCTACAGAGAAAACACACGGAACAAGTCCGACTGAATAAGCAATTGATTCAGGAGATTTCCGAACTGCAAAAAGAAGCTCATCCTATTCGAGAGATTCCTAAAAGACTGACCGAGTCAATTGTAAACTGCAAAGATGTACATTCAGATGTTGTGTCAAGTCTGCAGGTGAAACATACGACATCAAATTTATAACCCCCACCCCCCCCCAAAAAAAAAAAAAAAAAAAAAAAAAAACACGCGAGTGTACACCCCAAAAAAGGAGCTTTGAGCCTAGGCTATTGAGCCTGGCATCGTATTTATTCTGTTGTTTACTCTTGCAGATGATTAATTCTGACAGTCACTATGTTGCTTCTTTTTTTTTCTTTTTTGTATCAGCAGAGTTTTGTTGGTGACGGGAAATCTTCAGCTGGAAGTTTGCTTTCCAACACTGGTGATATTGGCAATATTCTTTTTTCTACTCTGGAAGCCCATTTTGCAATGTTTTTGGAGGACCATGGATTATGCTCCAGGGATGATTCATCATTGCAAGAACATTGCAGAAAGCTCTGTGAAAAATTAAATGATACAGTTTTATTACTGGCATCAAAGCCACCATCAACTGAAAGTGAACATGGGAGGAGCTTTTCATGCAATTTGGCGTACAAGGTAGATGTCAAGTCAACGCTATTGAGATATCACTTGTTACTAGTTGTTTTATTTTCTATCTTGATGCTAGGATATTATTTCCATTGACATGAAAGCGCATCCCTATGTGCTGCTGAATAATGATTTACTGGAAAAATAGGCCAATCCGGAACTCATAGCTGGGTTATTTATGAATTTGGCAAAACCTATGTGCTTTTTAACCTCTTTGCAGTGTTCTCTGATCAATTTCTCATTGCAAAAAAGAAGACACAAAAATACTGAAATAAAAATGGAAATTTTTCATGTAGATTGCAAGTAGAATTTGAAATGTTTAGTGATGACCCTGATCATTCTTATTTAAAAACATACGTGCACATTATTGCATGTATATTAAGCAATTAAGAAATCGGCAACAGTGGAAAGTAATCTTGTGAATGTCTTCTTTAATTGGAAAGGAAATTAATTGGCGTAACTTTTGTGATGTTTGAAAGCCTCCTTCAAATGGTCTGAGTGTTTCATGATTGGAAGGTAAATGAAAATCAGGAGTTTATTTTCTGAATGGATCAAATTGTATGAACTATTAGTTTTAACATAGGTAGAAGTGCTCTATTTGTCTGTTTATTTGCATAAAACTCCTGAGGGTGTCGATTTGGTTTTGAGTTTTGATGAAAAGGAAATGGACTTAGCTTTATTTCTTTTTATTTGAAAGTGCTGTTTCAAAAGGTGCAACTATTTCTTGGTTGGGAGGTTGAAGAAACTTAGGAAATTATTATCCTACTGGATCAAATTCGCTTGAAGTTTAGTAGGGATACATTTGCATGGTCATATATATTTTGTTTTGAAGCCAAGGCTGTCCTCTTGGTTACTTTTTTTTTTGGCCTATGGTTACTAGTTTGCTTTAGAGAGCACAGGCTTTTTCACCAGAGTCAATCTTTCCATGAAATGTTTTTCAAGAGAGAGAAAGCTAGGAGCGCTATTCTTGCTTTTCGTGAAACTTTCGAAGGCAGTGTTTATTAGAACTTCAACTGAGCAAGTAATAGGATGTTTTGGTTGAATTTCGTTAAGATTCTAGTTTTGTTATTTGATAAGGACGGTGACCTGGGAGGAGAGATGGCCGTCTGCAAGGAAAATCTAATCGCTGGAATCAGTGCAATCAAGGATAAATACAATGGCATTCAGAAAGAATTAGATGAAAGTAACCAGCTTTTGGGGGTATCCAGGGAAAAGTATTGTAGGTTGGAAGGAGATTTCCAGTTGCTGAAAGAAGAAAGAGATTTATTGCTCCAATCAGTCTCTGAGTCTACTAGTAAAGTTTCATTGGCTACCAATCGGAGAGAAAATGTTCTGAGGGACTTGAATTCTGAAGTGCAGAGAAGAAAGAATCTTGAAGGAGAGATTAAGAAGTTCCGTATGGCTTTTGTTGGACGGCAGAATTCCTTAACTTCTTTCCAGAGTGAAGTAAGATTGAAGCTAGAGAAGATGAGGGATGGTAGTACAGTTTCAGTTCCCAAATCTCTTGTGGACTTGTGATCATGAGTCGATGCTAACAGAATGTGCAGTGCAGTTCCTCGTAATATCAATGTGATTTGTATTGTTACATTATTATTGACCCCCTCAATTTACTGAATGAGTATGCCGTCTTATTTTGCAAAGTCTCGACTCAATATTTTCTACCTCTTTATGGTGCTACTTTGCGCACCAGAGAAGTAGTTAAGTGATACTGTCGTCATTCCTCTGAGCTTTCCTTTTAAAAACAAGCTTGCAGCTGTTAGACCATTTTTCATCCTCTATAGCTCAGATTTTCTGCTATGGTCAAAATTGTAGCTGAAATGACACAGTTTTGAAGGCAAATTGGTTATCTATGAAAGAAAGCAGTGTAGAAACTAACGTCAATCTTTCATTTACTGGGAAACATTTCTCACACGATGTCATAGGTCTTTTAGCTGTTCATTATTCTGCAGTTCCCAGATCACATACTGAATTTGCAGTTCTAGTCTATTTATCTCCTGATCCTGTATTTTTACGGGGGTGGTTTTCTCAAAATAAGAATAACCTAATAGCAGTATCAATCCCGTGATGATTGATGGGCAGGTCAGACTCATCTTTCATCTTTTGAGGATACATGCTTATATGTGCTTCGGCCATAGGATACTCTGTTTCTTGTGTGTGGAATATGCACGTCGGCAGAAAATCACTATCGTCACAAATGAATCATGCATCTTATGTCGTCCGGCGTCTCTAATGACAGCGTTTCTTTTTCGACAGTCACGTCTTGACAAATACGACGATGAACCGTTTTGGCGTACTTGTCCTCCCGCATCACCCATGTTGGGACAAAGTCCTCTTCAAGACAAGAAGCACAATAAACCAGCTGAAACCCTAACCAACTTCCATCCTTTTTTCTTATGGGTGATCAGGACCACATGTGGTCCCTGCTTTCGATAAGCACAAACATTAGTCGTTATTAACCCAAAGAACCAGACAAAAAAGAATTATTCATTTTCATGAAGGGACGTGCGAATGCAGTCACTCAAAAAGTGGAACGTATTTTAGCCCCATTTTGCTTTCCTTGAGGTCATTAAGATGTGTTTGAAATAAGATTGATGGTGATTGAGATAAGGTCATCAGATTCCCCTCGCTCATTACTAAGCGCAGAAAGCCCCACGTCAAGTAATAGCAGCAAAAGGAAACTAAGGGTACACGGGTACGTGTACGATAACATTCCTGTTCGTGGAAACAGTTTCTTTTTTTTAAAAAAATTATTTCTATCCTAAGTAAAAATAATTTCTAAGCATTTTAAAACGTTTGGTAATTATAAAAGATTTATGTTCCGAGAACAGAAATACATTTAAGATAACCCCAAATATTTTTGTGATTTAGAATTTCTTTTAATATATTAATAATTTTATTACTTCTTTCTTTTCTTTTTCTTTTTCTTCTCCTTCTGCCTTGCCCAGTCGTTGGCCTTCGCCATTACCGGCCGGCGAAGTTCCCCAAGCCTCACCCACCCACCACAAGGTTGGCCTCGTGATGGTTGAGAAAGGCCGAGCCTCATTGTGGCCAAGTTAGGCTTGGCCCACCGTGGTTGATCGAGGTTCGACCTCGCCAAGATCTAGCAAGGCCAAGCCTTGCGACCACTATGAGGCCGGGCGACACCGAGCCTCATCTGGCTAGTCGCCAGCCATCACCGAGGCTAGTGACCGAATTAGGAAGAAGAGAGGAAAAGGAAAGGAAAAGAAAAAAAAAAAAAAAACTTGTTTCTTCAATTATTCCCGGTAACAAAGTTAAATAACTTCTTTTTTTCTTATTTCTACTTTAAATCTATTCTCAAGAACAAACTGCTCCTAGTAACAAAAAAATTATCAAACGTGTTTTTTGCTCTATTTCTATTCCGAGAAACAAAAGAACAGAAATGGGTGTTTCAAAACATTACTAAACAAAGACTGGGGCGCGTTTGTTTGTGTTTACGTTTAAAAAATTGTTCCGAAGAAGCAGAAAATAGAAAAAAAGTGTTTTACGTTGAACAATTTTAAAAAAATACGCGTTTGGTAAATTTGTTCGGAAATAAAAAAAAATGAAACATGTTTGGTAAATTTGGATAATTTTTTTATTTCTTTTATTTTTTCTATTTTTTTTTTTATTTTTCCTTTTTTCTTTTTCTTTTTCATTTTTTTTTTCTTTTGGCCGGCGAGGCCGAGCTCGCCCAGCCGGCGGCGAGGCGCGGCCTCGCCGGCCACCGCCGAACGGCCGAGGCTCGCCGGCCACCGCCAGGCCGAGCTCGCCGCCACCGCCGGCGAGCTCGGCCTCGCCGGCTCGGGCGAGCTCGAGGCGGATTCGGGCGATCGAGCTCGCCCGCTACGGCGAGCTCGGCCTCGCCGGATCGGCGGGATCGAGCTCGCCCGGGCCTCTGGCGGCGTCGGCCTCGCCGGGGACGGCGTCGGCCTCGCCGTGGCGATGCCACCGCCCTCGTCGGCCGGCTACCGGCCATGGCCGAGGCGGCGGCGGCCAAAAGAAAGAAGAACAAGAAAATAAGAGAAAAAAAAAAAAAAAGTGTTTCTCATTTGTGTTCCAAAACAAGAAAACACAAATTTGTGTTTATTTATTCTGTTTTTTTTTTGTTCCGGGAACAAAAAACGAAAAAGTGTTTAAAAACAAAAAAATAAACACAACCAAACGCATTACAAAGTGCCAATTTATGATCGGTACCACTCATTCTTGGGCATCTAAATTCCCTCCATTTCTTTTAAACATCTCTCGAAAGACGTATTTGAAACTTCCCTTCATTTTTCACGTTCTCCTTTTCTTTTAGCCCCATTTCCTGGTACTTTTTTTTCTTCCTTTGGACAAGGGCCAATTGAATATACATGATTATCACATAAAAATCAAGAAAAGTACCAAAAAAGTCATAAATTTATTGCATTAATACCAATTCAATCATAAACTTTTCAATTGAACCAATTCAATCATAAACATTTTCACATTAGTATCAATTCAATTCATTCGCCCAATTTTGGTTGATTAGTGTTGACATAGATGCTGGTTGGTGACTAGATGTTGATGTAACAATTTTTTAATAATTTAAAAAAAATTGAATTTTTTTCTTTTCTTTTTCCTTTTTCTTCTCCCTTCTTCCTCCTTGGATTGTTCGAAGGCTTGCTGGCTACTGGATGAGGGCCACCAAGCCCTCATCAGCTACCGGTGAGGATCGCAGGCCTCACCCAAGGTTGCAGGCGAGGTTGCTTCATCCCAAATCTAGGTGAGGCTAGTCTTGCCTTGGCCTTGCTCGTGAAGTCTCACCCGTGACTAGACTCGCAAGGCCATCATGGTTCTCACCTAGTGGCTGGCAAGCCTTCGGCCTAGCAATGGCCGCCATGGCCTCGCCAACCGCAAGCGAGGTTGCCTTCGCTCGCAGTGAGGCTAGGGTGAGGCCAGGCAAGGGCCGCGATCTTTGCCGACCATTGCAAGGATAGTCGAAGGAGGAAGAAGGAGAAAAGAAAAAATAAAATTAATAAAAAAATCATTAAAAATTGCCCAGTGGTGTTTGGTCGACATCCATGTATCGCACCACAAATGACCAAAAATTGGCCGATGGACTAAATAGGTACTAATGTAAAAAAAGATTTATAACTAAATTGATACTAATATAATAGGTTTATGACTTTTTTAGTATTTTTGCTCATAAAAATCACATGAAATATGTATCTTGATTAATTGAGGATTAACAAAGTCCGACACACTCGCAAAACGAATTAAGAAAAGCTCCTTCCTTGTAGGTATGAGATACATGTTGATGTTTTCATGTTAAAATCAACGGAAGAACAAGTGAATCCCACGTTTTTCTATCAATGCCATTTAAGTACTTCCATCCGTTTGAGATGCCTTTTTGGCGGTGATCATTGGTGAGACTTTAAGCCCATACCAGGTTTGCAACTTATGTAAATGTTTGTGCCCATTAAAAGAAGAGAATTGGTGAGACTTGTTTTTGTTTCCTCTTTCTCTCTCTAAAGATGGAAAACAACCCATTAAAAGACTTTTACTAATTCATAGAGCCCTTGGACTTAAGTATGTCTTTAAGTTACTACGTCTAAACTCTAAGATGTAAGATTTAGGAGTATTCCCACTTGAGTGGGGAAGACAAAGATTCACCAAGGAACATGGGAGGCCACCGAGGGAAAAGGTAGACTTCCCGTCTACTCTTCAAAGAACATTATCGTCGGGTAGACAGATATAGTAATCTCCCGCGTTTAAAATGAAGTAATGGCACCTACAGGGATTCCTATTAGATTAACTTGTGCTAATCATTGGTGAGACTTTAAGTGCATGCCAAATATTCAAATTATGTAAATGTTGGTGCACATTAAAAGAAGAGAACTGATGACAATTGTTTTGTCGTTTCCTCCTCCTCTCTGTAAAGATGGAAATTCACCTATTAAAACACTTCTGCTAACTCATAGAGCCCAAAGCTTGTGATTAACGTTTAATGATACTGATTTCGACGGTTCCTTTATCACAATCTTGGTCATGGGGACCCACCCATGTGATGATTACATTCTCATTGAACCTAGATACTGTTTTCCTTCTTGGAGAAAAATGATTAAATTATCCATCTCATGTTCTGCTAACCGGGGGCATGGGAAATTAATTTGGGGCCATAAATAGAAGCGGACAACCATGTTCACATAGATATGCACGAATGAAACGCAAGCATCCTGAAATTTTGTCAATCCAATCAGTTGTTAAGCACCATTTTTATATCCAGATTGACATTTCAGTTGGAACAGTACAAGTCTAAAAAAACACAAGAGAAGGCATACGTGTTCTCATTTGTGGGACTAATCTCAAACATTCGCTCTTTAATAAATAAATAAATAAAAAAACAGCTCTCCCTAGATTGAAAAATTGTCCTCTCTGCTCAACCCTTGTCCATGAGCACCTTCCACGTAACGACAAAACATTATTGGACCACCGAACTTTTGAGAGGGAAGAAACAAGACAAGAGACAGTGATTTCTTTGAAAATTGAATAGGAGAAGCTGGATTATAAAAACAATAAAACGCAACCCTAGACAAGTTTCTGAGTTCAGGCAATCTAGGGGAGACATGGGTTGCCCCAATGCTCGCAAATGCTATAAAACCTCGAGATTGGTTGGACCATGCCTCCCGCCCACTCCTTGAAGTCTCAAATTTCTAAAAATCCTTCTGCCTCGGCTTATGTTGTGTCCCAAACTGATAGATATGCCTCGTCCATAAAACATTTAATGCCACCTGATGGTTGAACCCGCTTTGGTTTCTTGTCTTTCTCTTCAGCATCCTCAAACATAGTCCCCAGCTAGTCCCTCATGCTCACTGCCCACGCTAGTCCTATGGAATCCAGAGCCAAAACTGATCAAGTCAAACAGCTTGGAGAGCTTCTCCAAGAAGAGCAAGAGCCTTTTGTTCTTGAAGTGTATCTTTCGGAGAGACGGTATGCGAACAGGAGTGGGTCTTTGAGGAGGTCGAGCAACAGCGGTCAACAGACGAGTCGAAAGAGCATTGTTCGGCTTTCGAAGTTGCTGAGAACTGTCTACAACAAGGTTGCCTCTTTAAATGAGAAGAAGCATAGAGTGAAGAACGGGGAAAGAAGTGAAGAGACTGGTATTGCTGATCCTAGTACTAAACAGGAAGTCGCCGATGCTGACAGATCTTCCTTGTCCAGCGATGTGACGACTTACTTTTCTTGCTCCGAGAGCGATAAAGAAGGAAAACACGCTTCTTCAGAAAACGAGCATGCATCTTATGACTCAATCTGTCTTCAGAATTTGAACAGCGCAAAGAAGGAACAGGTATAGACATTATCATTTTTCAGTCTGATGAATCTTTTTCTATGCTTGATACCAAGACGCTTACAACTCCCTTGGGAACGCAAATTCATTAGTGAAGCTACTTAAATTATCATATGCATATAAATTTTCATAACAATGTGACACGTGAATCGGTCAGGGTGAGAAGGATTTAACGATCCAATGGAGCATAGAGAAGGACAAGGAGCAGTTCGACCATGTCTCAGTGACGGAGCAAGCGAATTACCTCGCGCCCCTTCGTGATTGTTAGTACCTTGGTCTGCTATTCCTTTTTACGTTATGGGGAATTATCTTTGCTTTTGCAACTAAATATCCTTTGCATTGGACAGGGCAGCAGGATTTGCAGCATCCTCCCGCAAGGCAAGAGGCCAATGCGGCAACTTGCAAAATTGTCCTGCCAATGAAGATGATTGAAGACTCCGTATTTTCTGCTTCCATCTTGGAAATACTATTCCACTGCTCAAAAGACAAGCAAAGCTTCGCCAGAACAGAAGAAGCCAGCCAGGCCTCGGACTCGAACGCTTCGTACAGTTACTTGAACTCGAAAATGATATTGCAGCAGACAAAGCAGCTTCTGTTCGATTGTGTGAAGGAAATTATACAGACCCATGAGCGGAAGGAGAAAGCGAAACGACACAACCGAGTCGCCTTGGGGCCCGAGGAGATCGGGAAGCTCATATGCGACAAGATCCTGGCGTGGGGCAGAACATCCAGAGACGAAACGAGCACGACCGAGCTGCTCTCTTCGGACTACTCGGATACAGTAGAAGAATGGGAGGATTGTGCTCCACAAAAGAGGCAAATAAGTAGGGAAGTTGGAGATGCTATCGTAGGAGAGATCACAAACGAAATTGTTCTAGACATGATTGATTTGCAGTTACCAAGGATGTGATTACTTGCAAAAGCAAAATATTAATAGATCCTCAAACATTTGTTTAGACATCTCATCCATTCTGAGAATTTAATGAGCTGCTCTGAATCCCTAGGGAAAACGCCGTTGTCTTTCTACCACAAATCCTAACAGAATATTTGCAAGAAAAGGTTTCCTATCTTTCTACCCTCTGTCAAAAAAATAATGGTTTGACGTGGAAAATGAGCCTCTATGCACTTCCCGGCGTACGGGCCACCGAGCTTTACGCGGTCTTGGTGGATGATTGGACTGATTAATCATTTGAGAACGACCACTAAACTACTGGTGAACGACCCAATGTATTACAGCCACGGACTGTACTTTCTTCGTTCATGCAGCCAGCACATTCGGCATACAACTATTACCGATGAGACATTGCATAGACACAGTCCGAATTTTCAGGAAGCGATACCACGTACAGCACTACATCTCTTTATCGTGCCAGGCACTGCTAAACTTTGGGTAACGACTACCGTTCAACTCTATCCAGTTACAGCTCAACTACGCCGTTTAGTAAATGTGCCTACTCACAAGTGCAGGGCGCTGCGCCAGAACAGTCCGCAAAATTGATTATTTAGTATTCCGTAAAAACTACACGAATTATTCAAGCTTCACCGGCAGCTGCTATTCAACATGCAAAAGGGTCACCACAACTGCAAACGTACGTCAAGCTAAAGATGTTTGGTTTTTACAAATTCCCAGATGCAGAAATACCCTCGGTTATGTATATAAGGTGACATTATCCAATATGATGGTGTTGGCACTCGTTCTCCAATTAAATCAGTTTCGAAGCGGTTCAAAGGGAATCTGTCGACAGGCTCCAAAGTGACCATGAAAACCTCCTCGGGCAGGGAAATTAGTACCAACGATCTTATTGATTTATCCTGATCAGTCTTCAATTTTTCAGCAGCCAGTTGGACATCGTTAGCCATTATCCCCATTTCACAATGGCAACATCCCAGACTGTTGAACATCAAAGAATTGAACAGATAACAATTTTACTGAGCTAATTAATGATGATCTTGGATGTAAATGTCCGGACAGGGAATAACTTTGGACTACTGGATTTCCCCGTCTTCACCAAGTTCACCATCTTCTAGCTCCTCATAACCACTCCGGCGTGAACCATCTCGGTGATCTCTCTTATGTCTCTTATGGCGACTCTCAACATCTGATTCAGGTGAATGTGCATGCTGCAAGTACATAACAGCAGTTTATCTTTCTGAAAACTACATCCTGCTTGAAAGACTTAGAGTAGCATTTGCATGAATAATTACCTTCCTTGATTTTTGCGATCGCTACCATGTTTTTTAGATCTTTTGGAATCTTTTTCATCCCGGTCAGAGTTGACATCATCACTGGCAGTCTGATGGCGCTTTACGATGCTTCCTATCCTTTTCCTTTTCTTTCTTCTTGTCATCTTTGTAATCGTGTATATCATTCAAATCTGCAGTTTCACTGTCAGTTTCATCCTTCTTGGATTTCTCCTTTCCCTTCTCTCTTTCACGATCTTTCTCCTTCTCTTTTCTCCTTGTCCTTGCGTTTCTCTTTGTCCTCCCTCTCTTTTTCTTTTCTAGCCTGCAATATCTCATGGAAGCATATTCAGACCTAGTTCAACAAGACTGCAACATATCTATACCCAAGGAATTAACGAAAGCAGCGGGAAAATAAAACGATTGCCTCGACAAGATATTCCTCAGCTAGTAGAGACACAAAAGCAGTATTTTCAAAACCGGATGAGCAGTTCAGCCTGTGTCCAATAGTTCGAAGGAGACTAGTTGAACAGCCCTCCCTCTCTCCCTTCCTAAAATACTGGATAATTTTGCACAAAAAAACAGATTTGCATTGCTGGATACCTTTTGGCACTAAC